>CM038606.1:4148971-4188834 GCA_021533255.1 Ceriops tagal | reverse complement strand
AATATATTTTCACATATAATTTATAAAAATTTTTATGTTATTTCATGTTATAATTAGTATTATGTTAATGACTATAAAATAATATTTTTTACATAAAACATGAAATGTGAGAAATCATGAATTTAAGTATCAAATATAATTATGAAAATAAAATATTTTTATTGAATGATTTTCTTTTACCATCAAATTATTCATTAATAAGTTCATAAGAAAAAGTTATTAGGTGTATTAGTTTAAAGAATTTTGAAATTGGTTGTGTGTGTCTCAACACACTATTTAAAAGTGTTCAAAACATATTATATATAAAAATATTTGATACGCGTGTTTGAATTTTTTTTTATTAATATTTATTTGTTATATATATTTTAAAATTTTCTATATGTATTTAAAATGTATCAAACGAGTATTCACATTCACTAGATATATCTGATGCCGACGCTCTATATTTCAAAAGTATTCATACTTTATGGAAGAGTTAAGCCAAACTCTAAACAGTTATCAGGAAAACTTAAAAAAAAAAGAACTGAATATCAGCCGAGGGGACAACTTAAAAGATAGACTTGCTGTCTGAGTTATGTTTCATAAAATGCTGGCCAACAATCATCAATTATGTATGGAGATGTAAGGAAGGGTACATAAGGCTATGCCCGTAGAGCATTGTTGTGTTGGGCTGAGCTGGGCCTATTGAAACAAATCTCTCAGTGGTTTGAACTTTGAAAGCCCTCACCAGACACAATCCATGGCAATGAACCAGTACCTGCCCCTAATGAAAGTGAATCTGCATCGGCTCTTTCCTTGCGATTCACACGAGGGTCATCTTCTGTCATTATTTTTCGGTGCTGGCGACAACTGCTGCATCAGTAAGGTTTGCCCCGTGATGTCAATAAAAACTGCGAGAATTTAAAGACCAGTAGGAAGTCACATTCTAACCTAAAATTGTTAGTGATGGGAAAGCGGAGGCTTCTGCGGTACTGCAAGTTGCAGCAAACAAAGCCAAAATGGAAACGACATGTCAGCTGCAGCATCCTTGCCCCAGCAACTATTTGCATTTTGCATGTTACCCCTATTCTTTTGTTTCGGATGTGCCTGTCCAACCCAGCAACGATTGTCGGGAAAATCGTGTCAAAGCATTGCAACCAAAAAAAAAAAAAAAAAAAAAACTAGCTCTTAAAAATGCCCTCTTATCTAGTGCAATGATTGTGGGACCCAGCTAACCCTGAATATGGTAGTGAGTGTAAACAAGCGTCAACTCCTTATCTAGTGTAGCAGTGCCTGGCCTGCAGCATCCCTGGTGACGACTGAGCCTGGTGGTGGGAGGGTCTTTTGCACTCAATCTTTTTCATTAGTATTGCACCGCTGGAAAATATATATATATATATATATATATATATCATTTGGGCAAACTAATTTCAAGATTTACATTGCAGAAGCTTTTCTCCGCAATTCTAGCAACTCTTTGATGCGAATTAATTAACTCTTTTATTTGAACTAATAACAATGCCCCAAAACTTCTCTCCATAATAAAGACCCATATTTACGCACAATCAGTAACCTGCATTTGATACCGTATGTTGCAACTATTGTTGCGATTCCTTCTGACTTCCACCCAGACATTTATTCGGTGAGTCTATTATTTTGCAAAATATGCTTGAAAATTAGCTTCTGCCTGATGAAGTTGTTTCTTTTTTTGGGGGTGAAAATTAACAATCCATCTCCTTATATAGGCACGAGTAGCTATGAGGATGAGGATGATTCCTCTGACTTGAACATAGTCACTGGCTCCAGTAGGTTCCAAAGTTTTGAGTTTTCACTACCCTCAGGAAGTTTGTTGGCTATAATATGCGCCCACCACCTTCATGGTTGATGACTAAACAAAGGATACACACTCTATTGTAGACCCAGCTGCTTACCAGAAAACAACCCAACTCACAATAACCAATCACTATTTAACCACTCTCTCTCTCTCTCTCTCTCTCTCTCTCTCTCTCTACCACTCCCCCTTTCTCTTCAAATTCTGTTTATAGCTTGCTAATCTCCAATTTCAGGTGCAAGGTTGATATTTTGATTTATTTCTGGGCTTTGTTGTTTTCCTTGCACAACATAATCGAAGAAGCAAGAGTCGTACATCAATAAAGATAAGTTTAATGAAGAAGTAATTTAATGGAGAATACCGTTGCTTTTATAATCTTGGATGAAGTATTTAGTTTGTCTTTTTTTTATTTATATTCAATTTTTCTTTAAAAAAAATTCTTAGTATAAAATACTAATAAAAAAATATTCCCATAAAATGGATAATGAGATATTCACTTTTTTAATCCTAGATTTTTTTAGAATTTTTACAATCAAATTTTATATCTTTAAACTTTTTTAATTTAGTCTTATATCCTCTTAAACATTTTCAATCAAGTTGAAAATTAATTAAAAAAATTACATCAAGCTACCATATCCTATGCTTTACTCCAAGAAATGCACACTGCTCCATATAGTGAAAAAAAAATAAATAAATTGAAACCCTTTTTGAAGCATAAAAAATGTAAAGAAAAAAAAATAACAATTCAAGGACTAAAGAACTCTAGCAATTGAAATCTCAATTTCCAATGAATAAAAAATGTTTGTATTTTCAACTCTTTTTCACTAGTTTGGTTTATGAGTCTTATTTTAAAAATACAAGAATCTTCATTTGTTACAATCAAGGAGTCATTTAAATCAAAAAGGTTGGTGAAAAGTTTCCTTGATTTGAAACATTCTTTATATGTTATTCATTTATAAGGAGTATATTTTCTAAATTTACAAGTTGTATATTTAAGTTTGTAAAAAATTTGGTCTTTTAAAAAATTCTAAGGTATATAAATAAGATAAGGCCTCAAGAGTAGCTTTTAATATTTCTTGAACTAGCTTATTGAATTAAAGAACTTGAGAGGTATTTAAAATTATTTGTTATGTGAATAAACTATTATTTACATAAGAGATGTTATTCCCACCAATTATTGGGACCACATCTTATATTTGTTCATTAACAAATATTTTGATATAAGCATTCTAAATAAATTAAGTCTATATTTTTTTTACAAAAAATTAAGTTGTGTTAGGTTTCATTATATTAGTTATTGAATAAGGTGTTGGAACTACAAGATATAAGAATATTGACTTTATAATTTTGATTAAACCACTTTAATATAACTTTAATGTAAAATTTAATTTTTATTGGGTTTAATAGTAGTTTTTAATAATTAAAAATATAAGACCACATACATATATATTGCTAGTGACATCTATGTGTTTACACCTTTTAATTATGTTGTGTACATGTCTAATATTATAAAGTTTATGAATTCAAAATAAAAAGTTTTTTTTTTTTAAGTTGGTAACTTAAAATATTTTGTCCTTATGTAAAATGGATAACCATGATAGACATATGATTATTTACCATGGTAGGGTTAGACAGATTTTGTTGTTAAGATATTAAAAATATGGTGATTAAGATGTTGAAACATATCAAGTTTTTTTTAAAAAAAAAAATTATAGGATACCAAGGGAAAATTTAGAAAAAGGACTTAAAGAAGTAAGAAAAATAGAAAAAATAATAATTAATATAAATAGCATCATTCTAAAGTATAAAAAGATAGAAGTTTATGTCACTCATGATGATAATGTCTTAAACTTGAAAAGAAGTAAGACAATAAAAATGATATGAAAGAGACAAAAAGAAATGGTGCAAATCAAAAAGATCAACATAAAAAGAGAGATACTAAAGTAAAGGATTAAGTGGATCAAATGTAGTTAGGGTTATACCATTATGTAAAAACATTAATATTAAGAATATTGATAATAAGCTGTTGAATAGCATGAATTTTAATAATATTGTGGATGTGTTTATTAAAATTAAGATAGTTACAAAGAAGGATAGAGAATTTAAAAATGATGATTTTAATGATGAATGCCAAAAGAGTACTCTAAGAGTTTATATGATATGATGATTTAGAGCTAGAAAAAGCAAAGAAAGACCTAAGAAGATTTAACAAAGCCAATGTTGATGTAAATGAGACTAAAAAGGCAACAATTAATGTTAAATATCAAGGTGATGAAGTTAGTAAAAAGACTAACCCAAATCTAACAAAACATATAGAATTTAATGAAACAAACTATCCTAATACAATTGACTATAAGAGTTTTGAAACTAATGGAATTGATAAAGATTTTGTCATTAAAAGGAAAAGAAAATTTTCAATTTTTGATAATCACTAAGAGACATAAGAATTTGATTTCTTCATACTTTTTGAAAACATCAATGTATTTAAAGATATAATAATAAAATATGTTATTAAGTATAAGATTAAGTTCAAGTACACCAAAAATAACAAGGAATTTATTAAAGTAGTTTGCAACAAGCCTCTCTACCTTTGGAAATATATATTGAATTTGTTGGAAAACTAAATTGTATCAAGGTGAAAACTTTAGTCAATAAGTATGAATGTAATCTTATCTTCAAGAATAATAGAATCTCAATAAAATGGTTGGTTACCAATTTATTCAATAAATTTAGGTCAATTTAAAATCTTTCTTTAGAAAAATTAAAGAATATGGTGAAGAAACAAATGCAACTAAAAGTTAGTTTCATAAAATGCCTCAGAGAAAAGGACATGGTTGTTAAAAACATAAGAGGTGATGTTACCAAAAAATATGCATAACTATAAGATTACAAAGCTAATATTAAAAGGGGTAACCAAGTTTTGAGAAAAAAGCTACTAAAGTTTGATAGAATATATTTCACGTTTGAATGTTATAAGAAAGGGTACTTAACTATTTACAGAAAGGTGATTAATTTAAATGGATGTTTTTTAAGAATGTTGTTAAAAGAGAAATACTTAAAACAAATGTTGTTAAAAGAGAAATACTTAAAACAACAGGAAGGAATACCAACAACCGAATGTTTTCAATTACTTATTGGTAGTTGTAACTAAATTTACTAATACTTTTTAAAAATGATCCAGGGATCATAAATGGCAATAGTTAGGTTATTATGTCAAACATCAAAAAGTAAGGATTGAAATTAATTAATTAATATTTTATGCATTTAAATATTTAAAAAAACTATTAATATATATTTTATGTTTCATTTGGTTTATTTCAGAGATTTCTTAATGCATTTGACAATGAGCTATCTCAAACTAAACAAAGATGTTATGGTAGACTTGTCTTTGCAAATTAAAGGAAAAAGTATAAACACTTAGTACTATAAATTATGTTCTAATAGTATATGAAAGCAACTAATGAACCAGACTTCAATTTAGGGATAACAAAACTTAAAGAGAAAAGTTCAACTATATATAATGACATGTTCAAAATAATAATAATAATAATAAATAAATAAATGGTGTAAGGTTGTCTTTAACCTTGACCTTAAGAGTGATATACTTAACAATAATTTGTGTGAAGTCTTCAATGACAAAGTAGTTTTTGCCATTACAAAGTCTATCATTTCTATACTTAAAGACATGCAAATTTATGTTATGAGAAAATTAAAAAAGAATTTAACATTATTTAAGAAGTGGACTACTTTTATATGACATAAAATTAAGTATGAGCTAGAGAAAAAATATCAAAGAGAGTCATATTTGTGAGTTAGAGTAAAATGACAATAAAGGGTATAAAATCAAGCATAGAGAGGATAAGTTTATTGTTAAATTAAACAAAAAAACTGAAGTTTCCGACTTCTCCCTAGGATCTACTAGTTTGTGATACTGAGAGGGGGGTGAATTAGTATCACCACAATTCGCAATTCGCAAGTAAGTGAACAACTTCAACCTCTTCTTAAAAGCAAACTCTTTCTCAGACTCGACTAAGGTAGATCTATTGCTACCTACTAATCACAATAATCCTCAAAGTCACCTTTCAGACACCTTGCCTAATAACAATACGAATGTTCTTGTTTAGGTCTTCGTTAGGTTATGGGTTGGCTGATACTTTAGTTGCGTTCACAACTCAATTTAAAATACAGAACGTAAAGCAAATGAGAACACACGAGATTTACGTGGTTCCGTCAATGTGACCTCTACCGAGACTATCCACTATACTTCTGAATACAGGTTACAATGGATGTCTTTAATTCTCTACTCCTTTCACTATTGCAATTACTAAGCAAGTACAATACAAAGAGTGTCACTTACTGTGTCTACTCTTCTTCTAGCTTGTCTTGCCTCTGTTGAATTGAAAGGCTGCTCCACTGCCGCTTAAAAGTTCACCGCAACGCTCTCTAACCTCTCTTGAATAAGTCTGGAAAAACGTTGAGTTCAATGCTTCACTGAATTCCTTCTCTACGTTATATCACACAATTCCTGCTTTCACCGTCTTACGGTCTCACCCGTCTCCTTATCTCACGATCTCACAATCTCACAGCTCGCCTGTCCGTTTCTCTCTCTCTTGCTGTCCAGCCGGATTTCTCTCTCTTTGCCGAATTTTACTTTTTCGTTCACCATCGGGTTTCTCTCTCTTCCCGCCGGTCTGCTCTGATTTGGCCGTAGGGTTTCTCTCTCCTTCCGATCTGGCCGTATAGGTCTTTGCTGTCTACCCACTTTCAGCCGTCCAGCCGTGTCGTCTCCTCGCCGACCGCTGGTGTACCGGTGGTGTGCCGTTCCTCACAGGTTTCTCTCCTTCTCCGATCTGTGTTTTCTCTCTCTTCATCCGTTGGGTGTGTTTTCTCTCTCTTTGTCCGCTGGTTTGCTCGATTTTCCAGCTGTCAATGGCTGTGTTTTCTCTCTCCTTCCTGTCGACGGCTCTGATTTGGCCGTCCTCTGTTCGTTGTTCTTCGTTCAGCCCTACTTTCGGCGTCTCCTTCTTTCTCTCACTCGACGCTACTGTTCACGAGGTTACTATTCACGACGGCTGTACGGCTACGATCTCCTCAATTTTCGACCTCCGTTTTCTTTTGCAAGTGATATTCTTCTGTGTAGGGTTTGGTATTCTCTTTGGTTGGTCGATTGTCTAGGTTTTGCTGAATGCTCAATATTGCTGACACTCTGTTCTTTGTCTTCCAAGACCATTATATACTCTACTCCACGAACCCTAATAGGGCTTACGTGGTGAATTTACTTTCTTGCCCTTCCGTGTGGTTTTACCTTTTTGTCTTTCCATGTGGATTTACCTTCTTACCCTTCCATGGGGCTTTACTTTCTTGCACACTTAAACCTAGTTGACAACAATTACAACCCATACAAGGCTGTAGGAACAATAATCTCCCCCTTTGTAATTGTTGGCAACACTCATAACAAAAGCCACTCTGCTCACTATGCAGCAGTTTCAACTCCCCCTAAATATGCACTCTCCCTTTCTCAACAGCTCCCCCTACACTGTTTCTTCTCTCCCCCTTTGCCAACCAATTACAAATTTGAAAAACTCGCAAAGTAGAGATGGAGGATTCACCTGATTTTCAGACTTGATGAGGCATTCGCACAGACAGACTCATTCTATACTTTTCAACCAGCTCTATGGACAGAGATTTAGTTAGATCTTGTATAACCTCTTCAACAAATTTATGTTCAACTTGTGAGAGTAAAGCAGTAGCTCCCACAATTTTTCTTCTTGTTGTAACTCCTGCTGATAGGTCACTTATGATCTGATTTTCTTGATGAGCACTGGTCCACGTTTTCTTTGGCTTTCTTTCTTGCACAGTCTTAGTTGCAAAAGGATCTCTTTCTTCATCAATCACATACAAATTTTCAACTGTTCTCTTCCCAGCTGCAACAATATTGCCTTCTTTACTCTTTACCTAGCAACTTGTTTTTGTGAATATTACCTTATGGTCTTCATTGCATAGTTTGCTGACAGATACTAGATTATATCTGAGTCCTTCAACGTTCAGAACATCTTTCAGCTTTCCCCTTCCAATGTTTACTGACCCCTGACCACTGATGCTAAGTGAATCATCATTGCCAAACTTGACTCTACCTTCTCTTGATTTGTTTACCTTTGACAATTTACTCTTGTCTCTCGTCATGTGCGAAGTGCATCCACTATCAAGGATCCACTGCTTATCCTTGCAATTAGTCATTAGTGCAATTTTAGCTATATTAGCTACCTCCCTTTTTGCTCTATATTCCTTCTTCTGAACTAGTTGGAAGATAGCTTTCTCCTTTTTCACAGCTTTAACTGCACCGCTTGTTTTCATTGTTCCATTGAGTACCTTCTTTTGCTTAGGGAGAAGTGTCATGCATCTCTTGGCATTATGGTCATCCTGCCCGCACCTTTCACACTGTTTCAAGTCTGCCAATATAGCAAACTTGTTCTTTGAAACCATTAGTTTGGGCTTCCACCAACACTTCTTGTCAGTGTGTCCTTACTTTTTACAGTATGTGTAAGAACTCACGACAGGTGTTCTCCTTTGAATTTTGTATTGTCTCCCCCTGTATGTAACATCGTATCTTCTCAAGTTGGAGACATATACTGGCCTTTTCCACCAGCAGTTACTCACCTTATGACCCCAAACTCCACAATAAAGGCAATGACCTTGAAATTGCCTCTTCTTGGGTCTGATCATAGCTTGTCTTCTTCTATTCATCACTTGCTGTGTAGGCAAAGTAGCTGGCTTCTTTACTTGTGTGACTTTCGTTTCAGTCACCTTCTTCTCCTTCTTCTGTTCAACCGTAGCCCTCTACTGGCTGACTTTTTTTTCTTTCTAAGACGTAGCAGCTATGGGTTGCTGCTTTTTAACCACATACATCATTTTTGGCCCTGGCTTTGGTTTGATAATTGTCTTCTCTTCTTCAGTTATCTTCACCTGAGTCACAGCCTTCTCTTTAAACTTCTGTGGCAAAGTCTCATTCTTCTTTTCTCATGCAGAGCTTGTTTCTCCTACAACTTCAAACTTCTGCAAGTTCTTCTCACTCTTTTTGAGTTGTTGCTGAAGTTTCAGCAACTCTATCTCTATTTTTTCAATTGTTGAAGTCCTTGAGCCCAGCTCTATTGCAAGGTCTTCACATATTTTGATATGTTCTTCAAATCTTCTCTTCAAGTCAATATGTTCAGCCCTTATTTCATCCTTTTGACTTTCAGCTTCCTTAGACTTTGCTTCAACTTGTTTTATATGGGCCTCCAACCTTCTTATGGTTCTGCCCCTTTTGATTATCTCCTTTGTAGCTACTTGTAACTCAGCTTCAAGATTTGGCTCTTCTTCATCAAACTCCTCTTCCTTTTCAGAGGTTGAACTACCACCTTTAGCTAATGCCATAAAGGCATGCTCATCTGATGATTCTTCATCTTCCTCCTCATCAGCTTCTTTTATCTGACTCACATAACTCTTAAATGAGCCTCTCTTCTTCTTCTGTGGGTTGGCAGTCTTCTTGCTAGACTTCTTTGATTTGAATGACGGTCTTCTCCATTTTGAATTCGGCTCATTATCACCATCCTCATCTTCATCATCACCATCATCATCTTCATCATCAAGTTTCACTTTGCACTGAGAAGCAAAGTGTCCAGTCTGCCCACAACGATAACATCTCAAAGCCAGTTGTCCTTTTCCCTTCTCAGACCCCTTCTTGAATTTCCTTGTGAAATAAACCAATACTTCACCTTTACCTTCTTCCTCATCCTCATCATCATCATCCTCACTAGATGATTCTTCCTCTTCTTTTATCTTTAAGTGCTTCATAGCTTTAAAAACTGCCTCTTTTGATACCTTCGTTGTTGCAGAGCTTTCAGCTGACTTTATCCTCATCTTATAAACAATGAGATTACACTGGAGATCATGCAAAGACATAGAATTGAGATCTCTACTCTCCTCTATGGCTGTTACCTTTGAGGCAAACCTCTCAGGCAGAATTCTCAAAATTATCAAGCAATTGAAGTTCCCGACTTCTCCCTAGGATCTACTAGTTTGTGATACTGAGAAGGGGGATGAATCAGTATCACCACAATTCGCAATTCGCAGGTAAGTGAACAACTTTAACCTCTTCTTAAAAGCAAACTCTTTCTCAAACTCAACTAAGGTAGATCTATTGCTACCTACTAATCACAATAGTCCCCAAAGTCATCTTTTAGACATCTTGCCTAATAGACAATACAGATGTTCTTGTTTAGGTCTTCGTTAAGTTATGGGTTGGCTGATATTTTAGTTGTGTTCACAACTCAATTCAAAACACAGAACGTAAAGCAAATTAAGGACACACGAGATTTACGTGGTTCCGTCAACGTGACGTAAATCCACGGTGGTAAGGACTCTCCCTCTACCGAGACTATCCACTATACTTCTGAATACAGGTTACAATGGATGTCTTTAATTCTCTACTCCTTTCACTATTGCAATTACTAAGCAAGTACAATACAAAGAGTGTCACTTACTGTATCTACTCTTCTTCTAGCTTGTCTTGCCTCTGTTGAATTGAAAGGCTGCTCCACTGCTGCTTAAAAGTTCACCGCAACGCTCTCTAACCTCTCTTGAAGAAATCTGGAAATACGTTGAGTTCAATGTTTCACTAAATTCCTTCTCTACATTGTATTACACAATTCCTGCTTTCACCGTCTTATGGTCTCACCCATCTCCTTATCTCATGATCTCACTGTCTCACGACTCGCCTGTCAGTTTCTCTCTCTCTTGTTGTCTAGCCGAATTTCTCTCTCTTTGCCGAATTTCACTTTTTTGTTCACCGTCGGGTTTCTCTCTCTTCCCGCCGGTCTGCTCTAATTTGGCCGTCGGGTTTCTCTTTCCTTCAGATCTAGCCGTATAGGTCTTTGTCGTCCACCCACTTTCGGTCGTCCAGTCGTGTCGTCTCCTCACCGACCGTTGGTGTACTGGTGGTGTGCCGTTCCTCACGGGTTTCTCTCCTTCTCCGGTCTGCGTTTTCTCTCTCTTCGTCCGTTGGGTGCTTTTTCTCTCTCTTTGTCGGCCAGTTTGCTTGATTTTCCGACCATCGATGGCTGTGTTTTCTCTCTCCTTCCCGTCGACGACTCCGATTTGGCCGTCCTCTGTTCGCTGTTCTTCGTTCAGCCCCTACTTTCGGTGTCTCCTTCTTTCTCTCTCTCGAGGTTACTGTTCACAACGGCTATGTGGCTACGATCTCCTCAATTTTCGACCTCCGTTTTCTTTTGCAGATGGTGTTCTTCTGTGTAGGGTTTGGTATTCTCTTTGGTAGGTCGGTTGTCTAGGTTTTGCTGAATAGTCAATATTGCTGACATCTTGTTTTTTGTCTTCAAAGACCATTATATACTCTACTTCACGAACCCTAATAGGGCTTATGTAGTGAATTTACTTTCTTGCCCTTCCATGTAGTTTTACCTTTTTGCCCTTTCATGTAGATTTACCTTCTTACCCTTTCATGTGGCTTTATTTTCTTACACACTTAAACCTAGTTGACAACAATTACAACCCATACAAAGCTGTGGGAACAACAAAAACATATATTTATATAGTATGACAATTGTCAAGCATTCTATGTCCATATGTCATATCTACCATTAAAGATAAAGGTGATGATCTAAAGTTATATGTTTCCCATTAGTACAAGAAGGGTAAGTATGTTAAGATATATACAAATATGATATAACCTAAAATAGATAAAAAATTTTGGCCTGTAATTACAAAGAATGCATTATTACCACCTCTTTTAAAAAAATTTAAAAGATTGAAAAAGAAAAAAAAAGTATAAGATTGGAACAAATAAGGAATGTAAAAACTATAATGTCTTAAGCTTGCATGAAAATGACTTATAAATTATGCAAGAAAAAAGGTCACAATAAGAGAATTTACCCAAAAATAAAACTTCTCAAACTAAAACTCAAAAGCAAATAGTGGAATAAAACTAAACCACCTCAATCACTAAATATATAGATTACAATATACAAGTTATGCCAACTAGATAAATTAACACTCAATATCCGGTGAATGCAAGTGGATTAATACCCCTAATAATAGATGCAGATTTTCATAAGGCTATTAAACAAAATGATTTAAAATCTGTTTTTTTTTTCTCCAAGCAAGTGAGTGTTGGATATAATTTCACATTAATTTTTTATTGTTATAATCAATAAAAGATTTAAAGTTTTGTATATTTTGGTTTATATAAGCCAAAAAGAGAAACAAAAAAAATAATCCACAAAAATCAACGAAAAAAACATATCACAAATTTTCTCTCCTTATCCTAGTGATTAAAGCATACCTAAACCAAGCACTACAATGTCAAAATTTATCCTTCCTTTTCTAATTGTCCAAGCCAAGAAGAGAAGTACAAAAATAACCTTATAAAAATCAACTAAAACAAACAAATCAAAATTTATCTCTCCCCCTTCAGGTGATCAAAGCATGACTCAACCAAGTGTAAAAATAATAAAAATTGTCCCTCATCCTCTAACTAAACTTGTAAGTCATCATAACCTTTTCATTTTAATATAGATTAATAGTGGTTGAATTTTTAAATCAAGTTATTTTGTTTTATCAGATAAAGCATTGTATATCATTTACAATAATAAAAGAAAAAATAGGTATTAATAACAATTTGGTCCTTTTTACTTATTCATTTGTGCTACCTAGATTTGGTCTTTTTGTTTTTGTTGAATATTAGACATTATGTATTGACAACAATTGTTATATTTGCTAAATGAATAAAAATAAGTTCTTTTTATGAATCCTACTGATGGTGTTATATTACTCTTACTCTATCCATTACTTTTTGAAAAATTACACAACAAGTTTATTCAAAATATCATGTCATGTCAAGTTAATAATAAGGATATTGACAAAAATGTTAGTGCATTTAACAATACAATCATATTACTATTACAATAAACTATCATAAGTGAAGCCTTTCAAATAAGAATATTATTAATTTTTTGATTTTAACAAAATAAATGTAGCAATATTACCAAAAAGATTGTTGTCACAATGCAATTTTTTGAAATGAATGAACAATAGAACCTTTTAAATAACATTACATTTTTTCTCATTTAACCATTAATAAAGTTTTTCAAAGTTAGCAATAACATTAAAAGGATTATCATATTACACCACAATTCCTTCCTAATTCGCACCTTTTCACTCTCTATAATTCTTACCTTTCTTAACAATTTAGGAATGATTTGTTGCAATCTTTCACACATTAATCGATCTATAATAAGGAAAATTTTAAACTCCAAACTTACTACAAAAAGATCAAAAAAGAATACAAAACTATTTTAATTACGAAGAAACCTATACATTAATAATGACCAAATGTTACTTTCAATGTTTAAAAATAATAAATGTCCTTATAGGTTCAAATTAGCTCAAATTGTATGCATCACAACTCTCCTTCCATAATAACAAGACATCCCAACTTTTCTGCCTTCTCTTTGAACAAGTTTATGAAGGAGAAATGATTTGCTAGAATAAGAGTTGATTTATTGGAAAGAATGGTTAATTTTGTTAATTAAAGAACTAACCACATAAAAGAGAGATTTGCTAAAAAAAACTTATAAATTTTTAATAAAAAGTAGATATCACTACAAATAAAGAAAATAAAAGAATTTTAAAATAATTTGAAATTTCTATTTTTGGAAGCTTATGATCGAGATGTACAAATCTTTCATATATAACATGATTTTTATTTTTATTTTTTTCAATTAAATTATAATATTTAACGTCTTGAATAAATTTCATTGTCATAAGGAGGACTAAATTATTCTATGATATGATATCCATAATCCCAATAGACACCATCTTCCCTTTTTTTTTCTTTTTTTTCATCATAGAAATTTATCACGCATCAAAGTTGACTTTCTTGTCCATATACATTGGTTTTAGAATAAATTCACACCTTAATTCTCCGGTTCTCATGATACGTTAGGGATTTATCGAACCTCAATTTTCCCAAGTTAATGAGTTTGAAGGATATACTTGTGACATATGGGCAATTCTGCTAGTCACTCGACTTACATCACAAAAGAAATGCGTAAATTACCTTCCATGAGCCGCCAGAAATTTTAACGCATACACATACAATCCAACAAAAGGATAAGATAAATGGAGAAAAAAGGCATTTCTCTGCATTTATTCAGGTAGTCAAATTGCTACAAAAAGAATATAGAACCCAAGAAGAAGCAGCAGACCGAAGTAAACGAAGGAGCTGCGGGAATACCCACTTTTCTAACAAGAACTAATTGACTGGTTAAAAACAAATTTACAGTGTTACTAACCAAATTTCTACTTTCAGCTTGCAGGAAGGCTCCCCTGCCAAAGACAAAACACAATGGCCTGAGAACCAGAAGAATAGACACCCGTGCAAACTGCCCCAATTCCAAGCTCTGCACAAAGAATGTAAAATCTGACCTAAACTTGGTTAATTCCGCTGCTACTTCCAGAATCAATCTTTGGATATGCCGTGTGTTAGAACCCCGTTAGAGGATAAGAAGGTTAGCAAAGTCAGGCTCTAGATGATGCTCCTGAGGCAGGCCAACCAGTTTCCTCGTCCAATATGTTATCCCCAAGTCAATCTAATCTGCTCCCGTCACTGATGGGCCTTTGACTTTAAGACGTTTTGGCCCGATCTCTATGGGTGGTGGCCCCTTCATGCTCTTTCCCAATTCATGCTGGATGTCATCCAATCTCTCGGTTCTATTGTGCTCTTGCCGTCGATTGAGTCCCTCCTCATTGGCCAACCTTTTAAACTTAATAGAAATGGGAATTGAACCTCCCCTGGCAAACCTGTCCCTAAAAGAACCATCTGGATCTTCTTTATGTTCTGAAGTGGATGTAAAACTGCGATTAGATTCGTCAGCGCTGCAACATTCTGATGGCATTCTTTGCCCAAACTTTCCTTCAGGTTGGAGTTTCTTCAATCGTTTAAACCGCTGTTAAATGGACCAATTGCAACCATTTCAAATAGCTCAAAGAATAATTATAAACCAAAGGCCGGGAACATAATTGAAGAAAAGCAGATAACCAAAAGAAGCTTCTCTTTTGTAGGGAAATTAGAGCAAGACCAATTTACTCTGTTTAGACACAACCTAGGCAGTTAGGTAAATCACATTCACGTCTCAGATGTTTCCATAGCCCCAACAAATTCAGTCAGCCTGACATCATTTTTATAAAACTTGTTAGGTGTGTCTAAGTAATTGACCAAAGCATCTGTTCTCCCTAACACAGGTTATTTACTATCAGTTTCAAAAGTTGCTCCTGCCAACAACTTGACTTGCCTGGTGATATGCAATTCAAGACTGGAGACTTCATGTTATTGGTATATCTCTGGCCAAAGGTCAACACTACTATGTGACCGTGTGCACCTTTGTTGCAGTGAGTCCTTGTTAAAAGAACACAAGAATCTAAAGGTTGCTATGAATGATAGGAAAAGTTCAAAAATCTGATCATGTGCTTCAGATGTAAATTGAAGAGCAAAAACTTTACTTCATCTGACTCACATCCTAACTCCTTTTCTTATTAATCAACTGAAAATAATATTGCAATTGACAAACTTTAATTCATTTCATGGGCAGGCTACATATCCGACAGTATTCAATGATGTGTCAATGAAAAATCCGACAGTATAACAGAAACCCATTTCTGGGTGGTTATATGTCATACCTGGTGTCCAGAATTCTTTGAAGACACATCATTGACAACTCTTTTCTCCACTTTTTGACAAGACCGTCGCTTAACCCTAAATATCTCTGAATCAGAGTCATCACTACATTGATCTACGCTAGGTCTAGCCTCCAATCCATGAAGATCACCTTGCTGGGTACTTGATAATGCATCATATGACATGGAGGACTCCTGTGTGCTATAAGATACTACTCCTATAAGTCTTTTAGAGTTGCAATTCCCTGCATTAAAGTCAGACTGCTCCTTAACCTGCAAAGGTTATTAATAGCAAATTAGAACACTATCTTTTCAATCTTGTTATTGAAGAAGAATTACAGTATAATTTTATGTTCTAACAAAATATGAATAGGAAGCCAATCTTAATTTATTTCATAATTACTTGAGCAAGAATTGATGAAAAACCCATTCAAATTTTCATCAGTGTTTAATGTAAACATAAAAAGTCTGTTGCCAGGTGATAGGTAACAGATGAGGCTGGGTTAGTGGGCAGATGGTTGGTTTAAGGATGCAGAGTGTCCCCAATAAAATTTTCAAAAGAAAGGAAATGGAATGAAATGACCACATTTGAGATTTAGAAAGCTGTGTCTTACATTGTTGGCCGCCAAAAAGCTTTCAATTGGTTCTCTGCGTGCACAGAGGGGAGATGACGCATAAGCAATGGAGGATTCGGAGACTTCAGGTCTAAAAGTTTCTATGCCATGCATATATGTAGACTGGGTATGATCTGGCAAAGGGTCTTGAGTTGCCACAGTTATCTCAGAGTTAAACTCAAAGTTTATAGCACAATAAGGAGTGTATCCATCATTGAAATCACTCTGAAACATATTTGATAAAGGGTAGGAATACACATCGTCACACTTTTTTGCCTGCTGACCAATTTCCTCTAAGATTCCATCTTCCCTCTCAAACTTTTTAGCTGCAGCTTCCATATCCAAAATATCCTCTCTCAGAAACAGGGTATGATCCCTCCCACACGAGAAGTCAAGCGAACCAATATCTGGACAGTACAGGTGGAACCCCATAAGCAATCAAGAATTCAAAAGACCAAAAGAGAATTCATGTGTATAGAATGTAAAATACCATGGCGAAGACACACAGGATGCATGCAACAGTTGCAGCTAATAAATGCCACATAGCAGTCCCGTTTGCATATAGTGCAGAGAATGGTTACATTGTTATTTGACAAAAGGCCAGTACATGCCCCTGATTTCATGAGAAACCAGCGAGCACGATGCTGGAAACGCATCAGTTTCACAAAAGAAACCTTTATGCAGTGCTGAGAGACCAATTCCGCAGGGGAATAGTCTGAATCTTCAATTTCTAGACTTGTACTGAGAAGCATTGCTTCTTTGCACAGAAGTTCTTCATGAGGAAGCAAAGGCACTCTGTTGAGAAGTGCATAACGTCGGCTAGCCACAGCTCCGAAAGGAAACCAGTCGCCAATTGCAAAATTCACAGCCTCACCACAATTGAAACCTAGGGATTTACAAAAGGCAAAGCAACTATCATCAGTTTCCATGTGTAACAGATGAAAATTTAAGAAGAAGAAGAAGAAGAAAGATACCATGACTAAATCCAGCATGATAAGCGCTAGGGAAGGTGATTATAAACTCCCCAGGCTTCTGCACAGCCCTGTAGACAGGAACATCATGTTCTAACAATATGTTTGGAGGAAACAAAGTTGTTTTCCCCAGAAGTACATCAAATGCTCCATCCTCCACGTCAGTCGAAAGAATATCATGAGTATATACATGTTCTCTTACTGCCTTTTCAAACTTCAAGGCTGCATGACCAGGAATTCCATACCATGTTTTTTGTGCTCCAGAGTGATGGTAATTGATACTGCAAGACAATTAGCAGATAGAAAACTAAGTCTTAGGAACCAGAGTATGCTAGACACTGCAGAAACATGATTAATACAATATACCTATACAGATAATGATCTTCCACGTGCCAAGCAAACACACTAAACAGCATTCCAATGTAAAGCATAGGATCAGTTACACCCTGAAGAAGAACATGCTAGTCAGGGAGGGATAACAAGCACAAAGCAGGTAATTAAGATATGCCTTATTCTCTAGTTACCGGAATAGCCCTCTCAAGAAGCCGCAACACAGACTTTGGCAACCGTGAAAACTTCTGAAATCACAAACACAAATCAGATAATTAGTTGACATACATGCAAACTTTACAAGTATAAAAAGTAATTTCTAAAGAGACAATGACGATAGGAAGCTACAGCTTTTACAATTTGCTAAGTTACTATGCTTCCAGGAAAGCAATTAGAACTGCATCCATGCAGGGGAAGGGGGAATCATGTGATATGAAGAGAAGCAAATGATAGCAAGTCATAATATGGCTCATGGGCAAAGGCATACGTTATCTCATGTCTTACTGACAGAGAGTTTCCAGTCCCCAACACAACAGCCATCGCTTGGGGCACAATTACCTAGGCAGGGGTCGCAGATCACCTACCACCAAACCCTATTAATCCTGCTACCCATTAATAAGAGTTTATTTCATGCTGCACTGATACCGGCAGCACTGGAAGAGGGAAGGTTTTATGACATATATTCAGATTCTAGAACCCATCTTCACCCCTTGCACATTTTGCCAACCTTTTGTTGTCATAAATGTTAAACTATTCAAAAGGAGCGTACATCTAGCATATTGGATAACACTCCAAGCCAGAGCATACATCATATGTAACCAAAGAGCAATATGCTGACATACCCAGCGAATTCCGCTCTTCCTTAAAAAAAATATTTCCCATGTGTTTGGAACATGAGCTGAGCACAAAATTCATGTCAGACTAGAATTTGGGGGTAAAAAAAAGCAAGAGCTAAACCAGCACCTTTAAATTCCACTGGCTATTTCCAAGCGGGTCACTAGGAGAAGATGAAAAGGCACTACCATCAACATCACATGCATATTCAACTGTTTCTGTCTTTCCACAGGCAATTTCATGCCAAAATTCTTTTTCCATATATGTTGCAGGAAGACAGCTGGCACTACAGTACCTACGGGCAAAAACCTTGTTCGCCATTTTCTCGAAATCACGAAACGTATAATTTCTGAAAGGATACACTCATATTATAAACAAAATATAATAATCAATTGAAAAATTGCATTTCTATGTGTGGGAAGACCCACCTTCCACTCATGAAAAAGGTGACTCTGTCCTCAGAATCCCACTCAGCAAGACGAAGAGGTTGTACTCTGGTTGTGAACTTAAACCATGCTTGCTCCCTCATCAATACAACCCCAGCAGGAACAGAAGCACTTAGAGGAGAAACAATCTTGCATATCCCTAAACATTCAAAATTAGGTGTAGTGGGTTAAGTTTGCTTTCATTTGATCAAGAAGGCAGCAGATTTTAAGCCTGTGATGCTGAGGGCAGTGTATCTTGCAGAATTTCACAACATTCATTCATCACTTGAGGCAGGGTGCAACTAAGAAGATACTGACATAATAAAACCAATGGAAGCACTCCAAAATTTTGACTACTAAATCTTACATAGGTAGACATAACTCCCATCAAGTATTAGTGAATGGCATCACACAACATCAATAAAATACAATTCACTGATACTCTTGATCAACATTATTCTATTATTTTTTAATCAATGTGAAAAATAAATGACAGGTTTAAGTAGTCTCCTCTAACTCTATAAACTTCATAGAAAGAGATTTGCTATTGATAGGATATTCTTTACCATATCTTGAAGCTTCTGGAGCTATTTTTTGTAAATAAACCAATGGATCCTGAAACTCCTCCCTTGTTGGACAGTACACAGGACATTCCGGAATTTTCTCTATCCACTCCAAATTACTTGTGTCAAACTTATCCACCACCTTCTTTGAAAACACATCCTTCCCACTCGATGAACCACATGATCGAGAAAAAGAATTGGCAGTACCAGGTAATCTTACACCACAAGATGCTGTAGCCCTCAGAGCATCTCCTCCACTTCGACTAATCATATTAGTAACACCTATAGTCTCAATGGCAGTTTCTGGTTTCAGCCTCTCAAGCCTCTTGTGCTTCAGAAATTCTAACCTATTTCTAACCTCTTTGGACAAATAAACCCTTCCTTCCACCTGTTTAAGTAGAGAGCAATACAACAAAAACCAGATCAAGATAAGTGTAATATAAATATAAGAATAAATTTGAAGCAAATTTTAACTGTTTTAAACTAATAGAGGTTCAGCATCTAGTACAATTTAGCCAGGAACCAGACAGTATCAGCTCGAATTAGAATGCCAAAAAAAAAGGGTAAATTATCATCAAAATCTGAGAAAAAATTATGCACATTCCCACTTAAATCTTCAGGCCAAAGTATCTAAATAAGACACTGTTAGAACCAGTGAAACAGACAACAACATCGGCGGCATCAGAGATTCTGACATAAACTTTAACAGCTTCAATATTTGTTTCAATAGAAAAACACATGAATTTTCAGATCTCTGCAATTTAGGTACCATATTGGGTGTGCTGCAATAGCTCATTTCATAAAGGGACACCAGTTGTACAATTTGCACAATAAAGGCACAGCAGTAATAAATAATTATGAGGATTTCCTACCAAAAAAATAGACAGGCGTAGACATTTTCCCGACCACATGTCTAGCTGCCAACCCAAGGCCATCCCCTTTCTTCCCTCTCGCCCGGGAATGGGCCACAAAACGAAGGACTGATACACCCTAGAACATTTCGACCCAAAAAGAACTTCTTACCAAGTCAATCATATTAAATCACACGGATTAATCGAAGCCAGGAAAAAGTCGTTTACTGGACCCATGTCCAATTGAGTCGGAGAATCATTACATCAATGCGTATATTTCAAATACGGAAAAATAATTAAAAAAATAAAAATAAAACAGAATTTGCTCCAACTGGGTCCATGAATCACGACCGCATCAACTAACTGCAATGATTTTTAATCTTGTTTCCAGAAAATTGTAAAAGTGTCATCAAGCCTTAATTTCAGCAAATAACCGCGACACTTTTCACCGCTCCTCGAAATTCCCAATTCCAAAAGAAATTAAAAAAAAAAAAAACGACGCATCAAATGATCATCTTCGCACGCAACTTATCGATCAAACGAAACCTTTATTTAAAAATAAGAATAAAAGAAAATCCGAGAGGTAAAAGCAAAATAGAATTTCATAATCTCATCTTAATCACCGAAAAAGAGAAGGACGACGAGAAGCTCGGTAGAGAGAAACAAAAAAAATAAAAAATCACCACATGCATAGCCAGAACAAGCAACAACAAAAGAATTTTAGCGAATCAAATGACCATAATAAATGGGGAAATTAAACAAATTAAAACGCATTTCTAGAAATAGGAATACGAAAATAAAGGCGAAAATTATCCAAAAAAATTAGCCCACCTTTCCAAAACAGAACAATGTCTGAGATCTAATCAATAAAAACAAATTTGAGGACTATTTAACAAAAATCACTTAAAAACACAAATATATAGGTAGAAGACTCGCCAACAAAAAAAAAAAAAAACACCATCGGTACACAATATAAATGCAAATGCACACAAGGAATTCACCTACCATTTCATGCCGCAGACGCTCTCTATAAGCCTCCGTTTTATGCCAACAACCCAAATCAAAAGATCCGAAAATCCAAGGCTCACAGACTAGATCACGACGTTGTCGGAGGAGAAATTTCACAGCAAAGAGTAAAACACGAAGCCAGCGCCCCACATTCTCTCAAGACGGGCCAAGCACAAGGAAACCAGGTCCAACGAAGAGATCCGGAGGCCGTTCATGAGCCAAGCCGCAGAACGGAAATAGGAAAACAGAACAAAACGGCAGAACCTCAAGTCGACGGTAAAAAGCAGGTGCTTCGCGACTCGATCAGAGGCTGGTCGCCGGTGAGGCCAGCAGTTTCCCGGCGAAGTAGAGCTCTCCGGTGGAAGGTAGGGACAGAGAGGAACGAATTGCAAGATGCGCGAAAGAGAAAAAAGAGAAAAAAGAGAAAGAGAAACCGAATGGCTTAGAAAACCGAAAAAAGGACTACGAACGGATAATTTCTAGTTTTATAGTGACAAAAGGAAATTTGCTATGATTTTAACGTAAAACATTCTATGGTTTTTTTTTTTTGCTTTTTTTTTATTTTATCATTAATTATTTTTGAGAAGAAACAGACACAGAGAGAGAGAGAGAGAGAGAGAGAGAGAGAGGGAGGGAAGAGTGTGGAGGGAAGTGGTGGTTGTTAGGTGGTTAAACCAAACGCCTCGCCTGAGAAAACGCGTTTCCTTTTTTTATTTTATTTATTTTTTTAATTAGTTGCTTTGAAATTGCACGCTTTTTCGTTTTGATCATTATGTTTTTACCATTTTGACCTCATAAAGTAGCTCATCAAGTAACTGACGATGTGTGTCAAAAACGGGGGGGGGGGGTCCGGATCTGGGATCTCCCCCCCCATCCCTGCCGGCTTTCATCGATTCCACTCTTGTTCTAAGTATTTCATATTAATTTAGACGATTAACTGAACATTGAACATTGTGCTTTCAAAAAAATAAAAAAAAAAAATAATAATAATTAACCAATAAATTTGATAAAATTATAATACTTTGATGATATCTTATTTTGATTAAATTTTTTATCTAAAACATATACAATTTGATTAAATTAAAAATAAAATCAAAACGGAATCATTTGAAAGAAGCATTAATTTACAATTTTATAAAACATGAATGATTCAAATATTTTTCTTTTCTTTGGATCCGAACGAGAGGATAATCCTGACTGCTCATCGAACGACGACAACAACAACAGCAGCAACGGAGTAAGAGGTTTGGCTGTTCGTGAGGGCATTTACGTCAATGAACATGAAGAAGGTGTTGCGGAAGAAGTATGATTCTTGCTCCAGTCAGTGACATACGGGAAGACAAAGTCGCTGGACGAAAATTATCACGTGCATCAAAGACCACACGCCACTCTCAAATTCAACCGTCAAAACCACCTTGATCACAAAATCACGACGGCGGAGAGACTTTGGAATCAGTGCCACGCGCTTTTTCCTCACTAGCGTGACGGCTTTGCACACGATCACTTACACCAACCATCTGGTTTGTTAGCCTACTTTTTTTCTTTTTTATTTTTTTTTTTTTTTGCTATAAGAGGACGATTCTGTCCTCCACCTGCAACGCTTCGACGGGGCAAAAGCCAAAGGACAGCATCCGTCATTTCCATAGTCTCTTCCGTAATTCAAGTGGAAGCCGGATCGGACGCGACTCCAGAAAGCACGCCAAAAGGCCACGTGGCAAGATCATACGCCACAGATCTGAACAGCGGAAGCATACGACGGGTTTCGTTCTTCCTTGCCAGAACGGATGCAGCTGGCGGTTATCGGCAGTTTTCACGGGCCCAATGCGTGACCGGTCCCACTTGCCATCACGAGATGCACTGTTCCAGTAATTGTTTATTAATTTATTCTTTGAATAACCTTTTTTTTTTTTTTACATTTTTGTAACTAAAGATCTATGATTTTACGATTTTATGACACATTAATTCGAATTTTAATTTTTATGATTTGAATTTGGTTTATTTGAGAGAGAGAGAAAAAAAAAAAAGAGCGAAAGGTACTCATAATAATCTAGAGAATGGGAAACCACAGGAAGCTTCCGGTATCGGGTGAGTTTTGTAGTACGGAAAAGTTAAAAAAAAAAAAAAAAAAAGGAGGATTATCTCTCCCTCTCTCGAGCGGATTGGTTTGGGGGTGTGGGTGTGGGGGGGGGGGGGGGTGGTGTTCCCCGTTTTTGTTAGGCGGAGGTTGGCCTAATCATTAGCTTTCAACAGTCAACGACAACAACGAGGGGGGCATTTGGCTTTTTGGAAGGTCGTCTCGTCTTTGCACATTTGGCAGCTCCGCTTTCCGTATTAGACTGCTACACCCCCACCCCCAGTCAACCTTTATTACATCCATCTTGCTCTCCGGCTTCACGGCCTTCCCATGGCCGGCCAAGACTTTGCTTTTCTCCCCCTTTTTGAAAAACCCAAAAAAAGAAAAAAAAAACAATTTTATTTGTCGTCTGTTGTCCTTTGTGTGTGTTTTTTTTTCTTTTCTTTTCTTTTCATTTCAGAAGCCAATATCTATTGCATCTTTGGAAAATATTCATTGCACACAAATTCGATATCTTGGGACGCACCAAAATTTAAAAATAAAAATAAGAATATGGAAAATTTTGACTCAGAAGTTAAAAGTTTTGACATCAGGTTGCGTAAACCTCTTAAATGTTTTTGAAAATCTAATATGCCCAATTGGATACATGCCTGCCACCTTCTCGGATTTTAGGTTCCCATTAAAGCGCAGTAATAATGGGAAAGGGAAATTGTGGGCAAAATGGGCTTTGGCTTCAAATGGAAAGGGGGGCAATTCCTGACCAGCAAAATTTGTCTTGCATGGTGACAAAAGATCCCTTTTTCTTGCTTTTTTTTTTTTTTTGATGTGGCTGGAGTTGGATACTAATAATAATAATAATAATAAAGGGAGTCCCATGTGCATCTGCATTTAATGAAATTTCACTCTTAAATGAAACGGTACGTATGAACCAGACTTCCTTACTTTGTGGAGCTCTCGCTTTGACGTCCTGCAGGCACGCATTGGCATTTTCGTTATTTCCGAATAAAAGGCTAACTAGTTTGACGTTCAAGACTTTTTCTTTTCTTTTTTTTTATTTTTTTTTTGGTGGTCCATTTCATTTTTTAAAAGGCATTACACAACGAGAATAACTATTTTTCTTTTATCAAAATTTTTTAAGATAAAAGTCTAACTCTCAATCACATAACCTTTTTTTTTTTTTTTAGTTAGTAATAATAGGTTACAATTGATAACAGGTAACTTTTGATTAAAAAATTAATAATGTTGTGAATTAATAAAATAAAAATGTAAGTAGATAAATGACAGTTTAAAATTAATAATTTTAATAATTAAAAAAACTAAATAAAATATTGATAGCCTCAACCAAGTAATATCTAACTAGACTTTAGAGAGAGAAAGAGAGTAGGATAAGACATTGTCATGTTATTCGATGATTTGGCTACTGAATTCTATGGTTAGAGGGGCAAAAAAAAAAAAAAAAGAAATGCAGAGCGTGAGAAAAATGAGAAAAATGAAAGTTTGCTTATTTCAATCCCTTTTTTGTATTGGAGTAAAGATAGGGAAAAGGCAATTATAGGTTATTGATTCTTTTTTTTTTTTTTTGAATACAATAGAAACATTGATTACAAATCCTCCTATTAATCAAGGAGAAATTATGACAAGCACACTCATGATTTTTATATTTGATACATCGTGACTGAATATAAAAAAAAAATTCTTATTTAAAATTATTATTATTACGAAAATGATGCATTTTTTATTAAAAAAAATTAAACCAAATTAGAAACAGATGACCTCTTAGCTAGTAGTTTCAGTGGGATATAACCGACATCCCCACAATTCTCTTTTTTTTTTTTTAAAATTTCTTTTTTATAGTAAAACTAAAATAAAATAAAACATGAACGTATATCCAGCTTCTAGAAAGTTCCGAATTGACAAAAATGCCCATGTAAAGTGTAGAAAATCACTTAGGCAATACTTTTGTCGGCTTGGCACGGGGCTTGTACTTGGTAGACGTCCTGCTCAGTACAGGCAATTGTTTTGTTTTGTTTATTTATTTATTTGACATCGCCTAAAAAAAAAAGTGAAAATCACATCACAATATTTAAAAATTCAACTTTTTATTGTCAAAGTTTACGTTCCAACCCTAAAAATAAGTATAAATTTATACTTCTTTCTAATGTATGGCATCATATTTCCTATAATCTCACTTTTTTCTAGTTTTCATTTTCCGCAAGAAAAGAAAAATAGTTGCTGAATTGGATTATAAGATAGATTAAAAAAAAAAAACATATGTTAATTATTGAATTTTACAACCATTTAGTTTTTTATGAAGATAAATTTATTTCTAGCAAATCGTAGAATGCTAACACAACATCTTTTGATTGTGGTAGATTACCTCAAGTTGGTTGTACACAATTTGATTATTTTTCATCATAATCACCCAGCCAAAAAGCAAGATAACTAAAATAGCTTAGATTAATCACTTTTTTTAAAAATGATGTAAATCCTCAAAGCATCAATGAGGTTGGTAAGTAGTTAATGTCTTAATCAACCAAATGGGTACATGGGGATATGTATTGGAAATTTAAAACAAGTGGCCGTTAAATCAAAGGCAAAAAGGCTTTCACATTCAAGGAGACCCACTTTAAACATATTTATTTTGGATAAAAGTTGACAGTATTAAATACTCACAACAAATAATGTCAAAAATATTAAATACACATTGTTTATTTCGTCTCATTTTTTATTTTTATTTTTATTTTTATTTTTTTGTCTGTTAATGGAGGGAAAATATTTAATTTAGATGCTTAAACTACATTTCCCAAAACGGCAAGCAAGTGGAGAGGCTGTCCACATGGCACGCAGATAGTCGAACTTGTTTAATAATGGAACCATGCATGCACGAAGGCATGATGGCAAACCATGGGCCAACAGGTTTAATTAGGTGGATATAAATTTAATAAATTTATTTAGATATTTTAAAAAATTATATCATATATATAAAAAATATTTATATATATTTTTTTTATATCTACTTAAATTTATTAAACTTGTCTCCATCAAAAGTGTTTTTTAACCCAAGTTTAATGATGAGATGGCTGTCTACGGATCATCATTTTTCATGCCCTTGGGGCTAATCAAGCTGTGAATAGATAGAAAATCATGTAAAGATTTTTTTTTTTTCTTACTTTGGTGTTTTAATTAGCTCAAGAGTTAGGGGCCGCACCTTTCATCAGACTCTGCGTATGCCCCCTTTGGTCTAATCAGGTCCGAACCATTTGTGAATTTTTATCAAAAAGAAAAGATCGGCTGGTAGAGAGTCGTTGGCACCACATGCTGACCAGCATGACCTTGTGGCAATAACTACGTTCTGATTTTGAAGCTCGTTGTTTTCTAAAGAGCTCGAGGACTTGTTGTTAATAGAGGACGGACATAGACCTATGGGATGACCGACCTGACCACATTCAAAGCAAATTTAGGCAAGTCCCCCATAGCCTACAAATGAATACCAAATCTTCAATGTAGAGCTTGGACAAGAGGAGTTCATTAAGATCAATTTGAAGTCATAAAACAGAATAGCATGTGATTTTGGTATCCACAACTTGATCTGGAATCTGGTGCCTTTTCTTTGAACACTAACAAAGAAATTTTCTTCTACATAAAGCCGTCCTCACTCCTCAAAAATCATATTATATATGATCTATCCGTCTCTCCCTACCTCACTTGCTCTCTTTTTAATGTTGTGTCATATTCCCTGTGGCCCATTCTCCCAAGGAATCTAATCAAATGGCAAGTAGATTTAACTAAAGCACTTATTGAGCCGTAACAGAAGCCAATCTAATCACTAAACAAAAAAAAAAAAAAAAAAAACCAATCATGCATCCTTATCTTCTGTATGTGTATCAGTCTCACCAACCATTCTGATCAATTGAACTAAGCTAAATTTTACAAAATTAGCACCATCGCCCCACCAGCATCAATGAATAATTCGAGGAATCTAGCTGATGTAGTAGGTAAGTTGCAGATAAAATTCAGCACCCTTTACATGTGTTTTAACTAATACAAGAGTACCCAAAGTGGCCCCTAAACTCAAATTAATAAGGCACGTCACGCAAATAGAGGGCGATAGATCTGAATAATGAAGAAAATTAAAGTTGGTGACCCTATTTATACATAATCAAAATAATATTAATACATCAATTGGGTTTAGGGAAGTCTTACTTTGTCGGAGAATACACGCTTCATGTCACTGGGACATTAAAATGGTGGCATTGGTCAGTTGTTGCCAGCGGCAATATCTGTGGGAGACAAGAATTAGCTGAAAGCTTTTAAGATTTTATTATTATTTATATATGGAACAATTTTTCAGAAGGGGGGCAAGGGAAATTGTCAATTAAGCAGAGGAAAATAAAATTCTCAGACTTCTTGAAGTAGACAATTATAGTGTATACATATGTATGGATATATAGTTTGTTAAAGCTCATTGCTTCTGTTGAGCTTACATATGTACCATTGGGATATTTAGGGTTGTTTTGAGAGAGAGATATATATATATATATGAAGAAAAATATGATTTTATTTTGTGTTTACATAATTTTACTTTTTTTAATTTAATCAATTTATTTATTTGATGGTCAAATCATATTTCATCATTAATTAAATTCAATTGAAATAGAATAAAAATATTTAAAACTAAATTAAAATACTCAAAATGTTTAGGGTGACATTTATTAAAAAAAAAAACAAAAAAATTTAAGATTAAAAATGTTGGTTATCCCATTGACGATATGGCAAAAAGAAAGGGTAAACTAGTAGTCTTGTCTAGAACCACAAAAAATTAAAGGAACCCTCGCGTTAAATATAAAGGGCACGCAATACAATTAACAAAATCATTTTCTTTGATGACAAGTGAGCTCAAAGACACTGGATTGCACGATTATGCACTTCAAAAGTCAACAGTTTAACTGAAGTTCATAGAATATACTAGTGTGCAAAAATTATGATTGCTGTGGGAAAGTCCACGAGTGATAGCATTTACCCATTATCCAAGGACCCATGTTATTTGAGATCCTCTAGGAGCTCGTTGCTTTCTTTTGTTATACTTTGTTTCTACGTCAAAAGACACACACCCAAAAAAAAAAAAAAAAAAAAAAAGCACATTTCAAGAATATATATATATATATATATATACCATAGATATCGTGCATTAGCTAAGTGTTTTTAATATCTCTAGCAATTGAATTACGTGGTTAGTACAACTTTGTTTTTGAAATTGAGCTCGAAATAAGACAAGCAAGACTCTCTCTCTCTCTCTTTCGTGAGAAGATGACAGCCAAAATTGAACGTGCTAGTTTCTTGAAGAACTAGCTAAGTTTACAAATTTAATGATTCTAGTCAATGTCTTGAAATTGACCCCTAAAAATTTATAGGATAATTAGTGATTATTATGGCTTACTTTTGTTCATCCTCTCTATACGGAGAAGTTAATTGAGCAGTTAAAATTTAACTAGCGATAGCTTAAAAGCATTGTTCTGCTGGAATTTAGGCGCTCTGTCAATTCTGTCGCTAGCTGTTCCGCAAACATTGGAAGGCTTAGATCGCGAAACAAGCAATCAAAGGAAATGGGATGAGTTTTCATACTTTTGTCATAATTAAATGGGTTTAAGTTAAAGAATTATTTATTCGCATTAAAATATTTTTTAATTAATTTTTTTTATGTTAATACGGTAAAAGGGAATATTTCAATCATTTTTGGTAACAAAATCTCTTGAAATTTTGAATTGATCAATTAAAAATATTTTTTAATAAGAATTTAAAATAATCCAGATCAATAATATAATTGATATGTCACGATAATGAAAATTTTAAATTTCACATTATGTTTGATTAGAAGTTACGAGTTATGAATTTAATAAAAAAAAATAAAAGTGAAGATAATGAATATTTTTGACTAGCAACGTTAGCGTGAGATTAGTGTGAGTATAATATATATATATATTTTTTGGGTAAGATAATCCTTAAATTTAAAAGTATGAAAACATAGAGTAATAGTTCTTACTTAAAACCTAATTAAATTGGGAAAAGGTTGTCGGCAATGAAAAAATGCTAGAAGAGAGCTACAGTGAGTCGGCGTTGTGGGGCTTGGGTGTTACAAAAATAATTTTTTTTATTGAATTTTAAACTTTTACACCCCCCCCCCCCCCAAAAAAAAACACATGTGCAAGAAGTGTATACCACAGCCTGCAACTTTTAGCTACCAAAAAAAATATGATTTTTTTTTTTATTATTATTGTGAGAACAAAACTATTTTGTAAGCTCATTCTAGCTCTCTCTGGGCAGAATTCCTCTGCTCACGCATCAAACATAGCCACGTTAAATAAGATTATTTGTAGAAGAAAAAGCAAACATAGGCACGTCAAGTTAAATTCTAGAAATTGAATTTTAACTTGATTATTATTATTATTTTTTTCTTTTATTTGGGAACCTTCAATATAATTGCGCACGTGGTCAAAAATCTACGACGTGAAAATGTCCACAAATTTCATTTTCACGGTACATTCAATTCCCAATAAGTCAAAAATCTCAGTTCTATCTTTGAAAAAAGAAGGAAAAAAAGGAAAGGGGTGGGGGAGAAACGGTCCAAAATTATGTGCGTGGAGACAGGCGGGTATAAATTTTGAGACGCCGAAGGAAAAGCAGCCGAAAAGTGAAAATGGACCGATTTGACCACCCAGGTAGGTACACACACACACACTATTAATTTCGTTCAAAATCGTGCGTGAACGAGAACAGTTTTTTTTTTTTTTTGTTTTTCTCAATTCGTGGAACGAGTCAAAAAAACAGCACAAGTTTTCAGCCATCAACTTGAACCCCAGCTGACCAAAAGAACTTTTTTGATCACTACTTGTTGTTTTGTTTTGTTATGACCCCATTTTGTACGTACGGGGGGGGGGGGACTCTGCGGGTAACTTCCGGGGGGGGGGTGTGATCTCATTCTTTGCCCTTGTTGGTTAGCTCCCGGGTCAATTAGTACTACTACTACTTTTATTTCCTGCTGCCTTTTGTTTTTGTTTTGTTTTAAAAAATCTTTGTTTCCCTCCTCCTGACCACATTATGGGATATCCGATTTGACCCACTTTTTTTTTTATTTAAAAAAAGGAAAGTAAAGTTAATTCAATATTTGAGAAAGAAAACGAATTCAGTCAAATTTAATTACGGAAAATCAATAATTTTTGAACTTAGAAGGAAGTGAATGAATATAATACATATCCAGAATTGATAACAATACTCAAAAAGTTTGCATGTTTGTTTGCTTGTGGCCTTGGAAACTACCGCGTAGCACTCCTGCCATAAAAGCAAACCCCAAGTTCCCAATTGTTTTTGTTGGCAGCATACAGAAAGCCTCCAGTTTTGATTTTTTGGTTTTTTTTTTTTCTTCTTTCTTGCTCATTTTGGCGGGGTCTCTCAAGCCGCTGTGCTTTCACATTTAGCATAGCTTGTAATTCAGTGCCACATCCGGAAAAGGTTTTTTTTTGGGGGGGGGTATGCATCCATCCACATCCGTTGGTGGGCTACTTTTCTGATTTTTTTATCTTGTCGGGTTTATGTACCTTTTATTTTTCCTTTTTCACATTGCCTTTTTATTTTTTTTGAAAAATAAATTTCTTTAAAAAAATATTTTGGGGTCATAAGAAGCCCAATTTCTCGGCGCTGTGGGATTGCGTAAGGTTGCATTGATAGAATACCCACAAGATTCCTCAGTTTGCCACTTTTGTCGGTTTGTACCTTTTGTTTATTCTATTTCTATACATTCAAATTCATTTTTTTTTGGGGGGTTGTGAGGTGGATGATTCCTTTGAGACGTCAGCATTCCCCAACCCCCCCCCCCCCCACAACCCTCTTTTGTTTTTTTTTTTTTGGGCTCAATAAGTTATATACATACCCTCTTCCTTTGGTGAGCCCTTTTCTTTTCCTAATTGAGTTTATGGAGGTAATGGAATCAAAAGGCCCTACAAGGGTTTTGATTTTTGCTTTTTCTCTTTTTGTGGGGTTTTAGAAAATCAGCCTAAAAGCGATTGCAGGTAAAGACGCTTTGATTGTCATGGGTGCTTTTTACCATAAAATTAATACTTTCTTACTAATAGTAACAGAACATCTTTTTTTTTTTTTGGGGGGGGGTTAATAAAAAAAAGAAAATATTGGAATGTGAATTTTCTTTTTCTTTTTTTTTTAAAACTATTTAAAGAAAGAAAACTAAAATGTCATGCAAACTGAAAACAATACATTTCTAACAGAACCCCACCTCAAAAAGCGAAATAAAAAAAAAAAAAAGAGAAAACAAGACAAAGGAAAAAAGATGATTAAGAAGGAGCGACAATGGCTTATGGCGAGAGAAGGAACGCTGCAAGCCCAGGACACAGTGAAAAGACACGGAGACACGAAATATGGTACAATATCGACATCGCAAAATGTGAACCTTATGAAAATTAGGATGCAGATACGCTTTGGATAGGAGGAATATACGCAGACACAGAAGCCGTAACACGACGCAGCACGACATGCTGAGTATCACGATACACAGGTAGGTTTTGACAAAAATTAGGACACCAACCAAGACACTTGGATAAATATATATATATATATAATAGAGATAGATTTTTGGGCCAAGCTAAAACCACATGAATTCCCGAAAAGGCTGGTCCAAAATTTTCGTCCCATCCCATGCTGAAGCCCAAGAAATACATCGGTCAGCACAAAAACGACAGCGTTTAGTTTAGAAGGTTTAGATTTCCTCTTCATTTCTCTGGGATCATCGATGATCAGTCCTTCTTCTTCTTCTTCTTCTTCTTCTTCTTCTTCTTTATTAAAAAAAAAAAAAAAGATCAATACTTTATTAAATTTTTTTTATAAAAAATTTCTTAAAAATAAAGATAGTGATAAAACTAATATTTTCTATGGAGAGTGTTTTATTCATTGCTCATTGGAATGCTGCGATCGGTGCAGCGAGGGACACGAGCGACGGTAACATGGTCTCTTCCCCTGCACCTTTGAAGGGCGTGAAGGGACACGAGTATCATGGTGATTTCCAAATCAAGAACGCAACACAGGAATATCCTCGTATTTCACCTCGAGGCAGATTGGAAGCACTTGGGTATGGTTCGAGGGCCAACCCCATTACCACTCATCTGCAATTGCGTACACTGAGCAACAACCGCATCAAGTGTGCAACCTGCCCGAGAAGCTCATTGACCTAAGGAGTACGTGGAAGCACCCGGACAGATCGTTGCCTGCACCGCCTAGTACCAGAGATTTTTTGCTTGGAATCTTTAAGTTTATATATATATATATATATGTATGAATGCATAGATAAACACATCTAATTAAAAAATATTTTAACTTAAATATAAAGATTGAATCCTAAATTTAAAATTAAGAATTCATGTGACTTTAATATTAGATTTTATAGTTAGTAGTATTTACTTAATAACTATTGTGTTATTGTTAATTAATTTTAGATTTGTATCAAATCTATTGATAAATATATTTTAACTAATGAATAGATATTTTGAGATCATAAAAATATCTTATAAATTTTTATTGAAATATTTTTATTACATTTTAAAATATTGTAATATTTTTAAAATTTTAGAACAATAAGAATTCTTAAATATTTCCGTGCTTTTTTAGTATAGTTGGCTACAAAAATTAAGGTTATGGGGGAAATTTGTATGTTCATATTTCAGTTTTCTCAAGTTAGCACAAAATTTGACTTTATTTTAATATATAGTAATAATAATAATAATCATCATCATCATTATCATCATAATAATATATTGATTTTGGTACTAGACATATATATATATATATTCAACACGTAAGGCATATAGAAAAAAAAGTTTTTAGTAAACTCAAAAAAGAAAAAAAAGAAAGAGATAAAAGTTTTACTCTCATGGATTGGATACGCGGCAGAATGCACAGAGACGTTTTTTTTTTTTTTTTTTTTTAAGGTGGCACATTGCAAATAAGCTACAGGGCACCTGAAATTTGAGGGTGAAGGCCCACCCACATTGGATTAGGAAGTTCTAAAAGAAAAAAAAGTAAAAAAAAAATCCCGACGGGCCCAACTTTGGTGAATGGGCAGCCCAATCAATGGGACAGCACAGAGTCTAACCTGAATTGCAAGCTGGTTCTCTTCGGAGGGTTTAACTAACACCAGTCAGCCAAAAGTCAAAACCGATGTTGGCTAAAAGTAGAATTCCAAGTGGTCGTTATATCAAAGCATTTGATTGTTAAACCAAAAAAGGAATAGCCAAAATGGTTACAATCAAATTATTCATAATCACCGATTCTCTAACTGGTTACCGATCAAAAACTGACTTCTAACAAGTTTCCGAAGAAACATGAAGCGATTGCCAATTTCCAGGGCAAGGCCGTTGAAGGCAATTTCATATAATTGTAGAATCCAAGGAAGGAAGAATGGCCTGTATTGCATATAAGTTGCCCTGCTCAGCAAGCAACAAATACAATCATCACCGTTTCCTTTCCATGATGACAAACTCCAAGAACACAATTCTAAGCTACACGACTGTTGTTGTTGTTCTTCTTCTATCAGCCGTTGCTCCTTCGGCCTCCGAGCCGGGGCTAATCGGCAGTTTCATAGACCTTCTCTTCCCGAAGGTGAAGGTGACCATCACCAACGAGGCCAACCACACCGTGTTTACCATGTGCGATAGCAAGGGCCTCAACAAAGGATTGCATGCGCTGAAGCAGGGGGAAAACACTTCTATAGAGATCCGGAACATGATGTTCCCATTAAGATGGAGCTACGTTTACGTCAATAATGATACTTTCGGTGTGTTTTGGGTATATAATGTTAGGCTGGCTTGCACAACTTGCAACTGGGTCGTCAGAGACAATGGTGTGTATTTTCGGACTCCCCAAGGATCCTGGCTGAACCAGCCGTTGTATACCGAGGCCGAATATTTTTAACGCGATCCATATGTCCGTCATTTGTTTATTTTTGTAGTTTTTCGTTTCACTTCTTTCTTCCCTTTCCTTTTTAAGGTTTCCATGTTGAGCCCCGCGACCTAATGACTCTTATTCCTATGTCTAGATTTCGGAACAAGGTAACGCTAACGCCCGTCTTTATCTTTTGTTTTCCAAGATCGATTAACTCTTCTCAAATTAAGCTTCATGGCATCGTAATTGTCACGGTTATGAATTGTATGGGCTCAGGTTGGCGTTATCTTTTTGGTTTTCTTTATTTGAACGTGTATGTATGTACATATTTTGGTGGGGATTTTGTTTAATTATCCTATCAACGGATAATTATAGGTTTATCAGCTGCAAGATCCTGACAAATGATAAGCGACAATTGGTAGTTTCCTATGCCTTTTTCTTAAAAAAAAAAAAGAAAATTTAACAGCAAAAATCATTGAGAATAGAAAAGTCCAAAAGGGTTTTTTTTGACATAGACCACCAGCACACCGCGCGTCCAATTACTCCGCGCCCTAGGTCTCTGCACAAGACCAAACCTGCAAAACGCGTTTACCAATTGCACAAGTAAATTCGGCCGCTCAGCCAGCTTCCCCTGGTAGAACATGTCCCCCCGCATTTCTCAAAAGACAGAATTGCCCAACAAGAGTGCATCCGCAAGCACCATAGTTTAACAACATCGACCAAACCAGTTAACAAGCCATCAATGCCCCTCTCCCTTCATCATTCATTACGCAAAAAGCTCCCATAACCTCGAGGAAAGGGTTAATCTGAGGGCGAGGCCCCCCCAGACTGTCTGACTGTTCAAGTTGCTCCCGCAACGAGGTTAGGACGTTTGCCCTGTGCCAGTCGGCGTCCGACGACTCAAAACTGACAAAAGGAAATGGTCCTTGCAATTTATGCGGAATGATTTGAACGTCAAAGTGCAGCTTCCCATGCTTAATGGTAATAAGTAATTAGGCTCTTCCGCCTAATGGTAAAATTTGCTACCGTTTTCACTAGCGCCGCGCAATATCCGATGTAAAGCAACAAAAATTTATTTCTTACGCGGATTGTCAGCCAAAAATGAGATAGAGTTCTAAGCATAATACGGCATGAAAAGGTTACTCAGTGTATAATTTGGAGAAGAAGAATAAGTCACTATTTAACAAAAAGAAACCTGAGTGCCATTATTTGAACCTGTGATCTTCCCATCATAAAAAGATATCTAATAATTATATTAATATTTGCTTTTCTTCCTCCAACCATTAATAGGCTTTGGAAGAAAAGTTGTGGAATAGGATATATATATATATATATACGATTCCTAGGTCGTTTGAATTTGTGGAATAGGATATACGATTTACACAATATCAACACAAGCGAGGGCCTGTCGTTGAAATAGTAACGTTTCATGTGAGAGAGAATGTAAAATTCACAAGGTGAAAATTTGTGCTTAACAAAGGATGCGGCTGCCATAAGCCCGTATGCACATGGGCTCGGCCAATTCCTTAACAAAAAAAAAAAAAAAAAAAGCAATCCACCAACATGAAAATGAGTGCAAAGATAATCAAAAGTTTTGACAACTAAGCAGAAGTCAATACCCGAACCAGCACTCTTGCTGACTGGTGAAGCCCCCGCCAAGGCATTGCAGACATTTTTAAGGCCTTACCACAAAGCAAGAGTCACGTCTTGGTGCGCTCTTGACTTCTACTATCTTCACAACGTCGAAATTACGATAATATATAGTCATGTCCTCTTTTACCCTCCTTGGCTTACCACTCTCCTACCCTACCACTCCATCTATCTCCATTAAATGACACATTTTAATGCCCCAGTTTCCCATGTGCCTAACAAGGACCCAACAGCCTACGGAATCGTCTCTTGTTTGCCAAGCTAAGTTACCGCTACTGATAATGCCACCAGCTGCTGCAAGTTTTATTTGACAATTCTACCCTTCTTCTCGTCTACTATTAATTACGCAAAGTCTCCCAACTCTGCACCAAAAAAAAAAAAAAAAAATCCAACTCTGTCTCATAGCCCCACCACCAATATCAACAGACCAAAATGACCTTCAGATCAGGCAGGAAGGTGGACTTTTGGGTAATTTCCCACTTGAAGGCTCTTAATCAAGCTATTGTTTGGCAGCAGTAATGAGAGGCTCAGCGCAAGAGCCTGCGGCTACTGCATTGTTGCAATTATCATGGCAGCTGGTGATGGTGGCGGTGGTGGTGGTTGTGGATGTGCTGAGGGCGCCATTAATTTGGTGGACTGTGTTGCACAGATGACTATTAATTGCAGTGACAGTAGATAGATTTAGCTTGGCAGATGGGATTGTGCTGGCAAGGACTTGAAGCCCCACAGTAAGTAAACAGCCTCCGGCAGATAAGTTGTTGTGTTCATTATTTCCATCTTGTGAAAATGGCACAGAGATTGAGTTGCCGTCATTGGCTGTGGCAATTGCAGTGTTAGCTTTACTGCCCGTTGATGACTCGACTGGGACGATCACAAATCCTAGGGGAAGAAGAGGAATGCAAGATGGGTCCTCCCCGCTCATTGCTAGCTGGATAGAGTTTACATCCATTGGGGTGTACACCACAAGGCTGCCAGACTGGTCCGTGCAACTCTCTTGAAGCATCAGCTCAATGTGCTGGGATGAATTGCTGGCAACCTTCAGAAGGAAGCAATTATATTCACAATCAAATAAGGGGATACCATTAGATGCGCACGCTATATTATCAGAATACATAGACAAATCACTCTTGATAAATCCTCTTAGCATATATATGAACTCAATCAGGCGGAAGAGAGACCAAAATTGATTGATAATGTGATATGCAGAAAAGAAATAAAGTGTTGCTACGAACTCAAATTATTGGAATGATTGTCGCAGCCAATGTGAAAGAATTGCTTACATTAATGCGAAGCAGAGAAATGCAGTTCCCTGGATGAGAGCCATTGGCAATGTGAGCAACTTCATGTAAGGTATTCCCATTGGAAAGTACATCCAGCTGCGAAGCATTACACAGTTTGTAATTAAGGACCTGGAAATGAAGCCACTATATGTTAATTTGTCTAACATAGAACTAATGGACTAGAACCTGGGATCTTCGGTGTTCATCTCTCAAAAGATCAAAGACTTGGTTGTGAGGATAGGGCAGCCAAGTGGTGGATACTGCGCAGAGAATGACTCCATTTGGCTGGCCGGGCTCTGTGATTTTCCTGGTGGTAATTCTGACGGTGTCGTCCGACGAATCCGATAAAGCAGTCCATGACTGGCAGTTGGATGTGTTGATGTTCGAGCAAAATGTCCTTACCATCCTTTGAGCAAGTCTCATCACGTTCTTTCGTGCTTCCGGAGAGGGTATTACTACCAATGCAAGAAAATGAAACATACAATAGAGATGTACAAAGAAACTAACGTAATTAGAAGTGTGTGACTTGAATTTTCAAACATACATTTATATACGCGTGCAACAACATTCGGAATGCATTCACTGATTAAAATAATATGGAAGTAATTAGATTGACCAAGGTAATAGAACATTAATGTAATCAAACCTCCTAAGTCAGGGATATTTCTGGCCATGAGGCTAGCAACCCTTTCGCATTGCCGTTGTAACACTGCTAACCAACGATGAGCTCCAAATGCCATCCCGCTAGATACAAGGGGATCAAATATCTGGTGGATAGGCTGCTCCTCGATCTCTGCATGTTCTACCCATGTAACCTGCTTTATTAAGTAGCAAATCATTACAATGCGAAAGTTTTGAGCTACCCGAAACAAATGGGTTGCAGAAACAATACGATTGATTTCCATGTCATGATAGATGTATAGGTGTCTTCATTGGTTACAGAACGTACCCTTGAATACCCATTTGGCATATCTTGAATAACACAACCAGAGGGCCTTCTCCTGTATAAGAGAACCGAAGGATGAACACTGCCACGGAAGCCATCGATGGGAAAATCAACAATTGCCCAAGTTTCCTCCTCTACATTTTGTTGGCAAAAGCGAAGAAAATATGCCTCCCTTGTTGGCACCAAAGGAGAGAGGAATTGCAACTCTCCATACATCTAAGGAAATAATACATGACAATTACCTAAGTCAATTGTTATTGGAGGATTTTAATGTAAAAGGCTTCAAGCACAGTTAAGAATGTCGAGCTATATAGATGAAATGAACCCTGTAATATCAAATGCATTTTTACCAAGTGAAGAGAACCACTTGCAGCAGGAACACCATGCCACACAACTTGAAGAGTCTTTGCTTTAGTCACTATAGAAGGAAACAGCTCCATCCATTTGTTCTAGCAATATGCGCAGAGGGTTATTAATAAGTTTTGAGTCTCAACTAGGTTAAAAATCTTAGAGTTTGTGGTAATGTGATCAATTGTGTCATAATTAAATGGAAGATTAAGAATGGATAATATAAGTAGGCAGATGGACTCACTGCATCAAGAAATGCATCAACCAATGTGATGCTATTCATTATGACCACCGAAGTGTGACGGGTAGCTTCCGTCCTCATCTCGCTCGAATGCTGCTTGAGATTCGAAGGCCATGGAAACATCCTCGCATGCTCCTCGAGATTAAGCACTTCCTTTCCGTTCTCATTGTTTCTGATCCAAAGAGGCTCAGTTACCCGGCACATCTTCAGGAGTTCGTCCATGGAGGACATTGCAAGCTCCATTGCAAGGCCTTTTTCCTCTTCCATCAATACAGGACCCACTTCGTCGTGTAAAGAAGTCGTATCTGGCAACAAGGGCATTGGCATCATAACTGCCCCAGTACCCAAAGTCTCTGAGAATTGCCTTGAAAACATGTTCATGTTCATGTCCAAGTCTAGAGAAGAAGAAATGAGGGGAGGAGCCATTGGCTCTGCCTGGATTGGCCGGCCACCAAATCGCGAAGCAATGCAACAAGCACGTTCTAACTGTCCAAGATAATTTTCATTAAATCTTCATTCAATTATTATGAAAATAAAAGCTGCCACTCCATGAAAACATATTAGATTAATGAAAAATAATTGAAATGTAGCAATTAATTGATGAGAATACCTCTTCTCTAAGCCGTGCATTTTCGAGTCGAAGCTCCTCAAAGGAAACGCCACCAAGCATGGCCGGCCCTCCACAATTGGGGCACACAAGATTGCGCAACTCTGCCTGTAGCCGATAATTGTCATTCTTCAAGCTCTCATTCTCTGCTCGTAGTATAATATTATCTGCTCGGTCTTGCTGTGCCTGTTAATTAATTTTCAAGTAATGTATATGTATATTTCAAAAAAAAAAAAAAAAGGGGGGGGGGGAAGGGAAAAAAACTTGGTGTACAATAAATTCAATATTATCCTCTAAGTCCAAGCTGTCCAACTGAGCCTTGCTCACTGTGCAGACAGGGCTCAATAATTTCCCACTACCAGCGCATTAATGATATGATGCGGACTGTGTTCTATATGGAAGAATCCAAGCAAAGCCAGGCAGCGACCCCTAGTGGTAAGGCATAAATGCCATCCTTCTGCTACGTACAATGCTCGTATTAACGTTACAGTGACGGACGCGTCTTCTTGGACGTCGTGTCTACTCCACAGTGTGCAAGTTCAATGGCTTCATTAAGACTTGGGTCATTCACGGGTTACCGAGAGGGAGAGAGAGAGAGAGAGAGAGAGAGAGAGAGAGAGAGAGAGAGAGAGAGAGAGAGAG
>CM038606.1:3855874-4148961 GCA_021533255.1 Ceriops tagal | reverse complement strand
GAGAGAGAGAGAGAGAGAGAGAGAGAGAGAGAGAGAGAGAGAGAGAGCGGGGATTACCTTCATTTGGGTGCGGCGGTTTTGGAACCAAAACTTGACTTGTCGCGGTTTTAGACCAAGATCTTGGCTAAGTTTCAACCTTTGTTTGTCATCCGGATGAGGACATTCCTTAAACATGCTACAAAGCAAACAAGCTTTTTATTTTATTTTATTTCTCGTGACACAAAAGCCTCAACCCTATACGCAAATTAAAGAATTGTTTTTTTTTTTTGCGCTATAATGATCGGGAGATATTTTTAGTACTGCAGCCTCCTCAGAAAATTGGTCTTTGCATGGCATAGCAACCTTTTAGATGGAGATGATTGACATATATATATATATATATATATATATATTATTGGCTTCTTAAAACAACAACCAAAAAAAAAAAAAAAACAAAAAAAGACGATTTATCAAAAAAGAACAAAAGAAAAAAAAAAGCACAAGAATATTTGTTTTTTCATAAATTGCATTAAAAAAAAAAATTTGTCTTTACGAACCCTAGAGAGGAAGACAGAGAAGATGAAGAAAAGAAAAGACAAATATGTGGTACGTACGCTTCCATTTCCTGGATCTGGTGTTGGGTGTGTCTGTGATAACGTTTCTTCTTAGGAGTTTGCTCGCTGCTCTCTTGCTCGTTCCCTGACTTGTCTTCAAATTGAACTTCACTCCCAGACCCACTCTCCAATTCATCTTTGCCTCTCATCATTAGCCCTCCACTTTCTTCTTTCTGCGAACCAAAACAACGTGAAACCCAATCACATTGCATAGATCGTCCAAAAAAAAAAAAAAACACAGATTGTACCATAGAGGGCAAGACAATTAACTTACAGGGATCATGGCGGGGAAAGGATGGAATGGCGTGTTTGACATGAAGTTGAAGTTGGGGTTTCCGATCGGTGGCGAAAATAGGGCTTCTGTTGACACAACGTTGCCTCCCATGTTGGACATAACTTGGCAATCCCCATACATTTTTTCTTTTGTTCGCTTGGTTGGTGTAACGGCAAAATAAAAGGAGAGTGTTTAAAAGTTATAGCTAGGTTTTGGTCTTCAGATGTTGCTTTTCTCTTCCCTTTGAAGTCCACCTCGTATCTGTAAATATTACAACAACAGAAGACCAAAGAAGTAGTAGAATACATGTTGTAAGAGACAAGGACAATTATAAGAAATTAGAACCCAACGCATAGCTATGTTATACCCATGAAAACATACCAAAGATACTCAGGATCTTTCGTAATCATCCACCAAATCTAAGCATGCTCAAAAACGAGGAAAAACGGCAGAAAGTCGGTGCAAAATACTCAGAAGAGGGGGGAAAATAAAGCAGAAAATAAATAAAATCCTCTTGAGAAACAAAACAAATTTTGCTAGCTAGGTCACGAGAGAGGTGGTAATGCAAGACAGCAAAGTCTTACCATGAAAGATTTAAGGAACCAAAAAAGGAGAATCAATGTGAAGCAAAATGGAAAGGAATCCAAAAATAAAAGAAAATTTGAAGGGGTCAGTTAAATATATACCATGAACTATCTAGTATGCCTGTTGATCAGTTGGGTTGTGCTCTTTCTTTTGGATTTTGGGATTTGAAAAAGTGGGAATTAAGAGAGAGAGAGAGAGAGAGAATAAACTGAAATAAAGAGGAGAAAGTCTCTTTTCCTTTCTTTCTTTCTTGATTACCTTTTCTTTCCGCTTATTGCTCACTTCTTGTACCCCTCTCTATCCCGTCTACACACTGAATCTCTTCTTATTTTCCTTGGTCATAAATTGGACAGTATAGGGGTAAAGTGGGTATTTCGACGTTTCTAGGGTTTGACAGAAACGGATCAAGTACTAAATTACAGCAATTATTATTATTTTTTTTACCACGTGGTCCTTCCTTAATGGGGCCCTGTGCGTTTCCCCGGAGCTCACCAAAGTCAAACTTTTTCCCTCTTTTACCACGCACGCTCCACAATCGACTCGCCAAAGACACTACGTCTACTCCGTTTAAGGCGCGTGCATTAAACGATGGCCCCCTGGGTGGACGTTTTGTTAGGCACATTTCTCTGTTTTCTTTTTTTTTTTTTTTTAACATTGGCTTCAGATCGGATTTTCGGAAGGAGAAAACAGTCAAAAAGGATTGATGGTTGAAATTTAGAGAAAGAAAAGTCAAAGTTATGGGCTACCGGTCAGAGCCGTTCTTTTAAGCGAATGTGAGACCAAGAAACTTATCAATTTCTGCCGGGGTGAGCAGATGTATAAAAAGTAACGAAGTCAAAAAATACATCATATATATATATATAAAATGGTAACATCTCAAATATTTATATAAAATATTTATATAACGAAGTCACAACTCGTTTACTAGAAGGAACTATGAGAAGAAGAAACAATCCTTCACACATAGAGGAGGGTGCTTCGTGTGCAAGGGGCTGCACCCTATGAAAGATTGTCTAAAATTGGGTTCGTTAGCAGCTATGATCGAGCAACAAGAGTCGCGAGCAATCGATGGTCCAGCAGAACAAATTGGTTCTTTACAATTGCTCAACGCTTTTAAGGGTAAACAAGAGCTTTAAGCAATGAGAGGTAAGGGGCTGATGTTTGTAGATGTGCAGATTAATGGACAGCACGCATAAGTCATGATTGACACGAACGCCACTCATAACTTCATTACCAAGGAGGAAGCTAAATGGCTTGGTCTCTTTATGACCAATGGTAGGGGTTGGTTCAAGATTGTCAATACTGGTGCCAAGCCTTTAAGTGGGGTTGCTCGGAATGTATCGATGAGCCTTGGCCCATGGAGAGGTGCAGTGGACTTCTCCATGGCACCTATGGATGATTTCAAGATTGTACTTGGCATAAACTTCCTTCGTAAGGTACAAATCGTTCCTATGCCATACTTAAACTCTATGTGTGTGCTTGAGAAGGAGGCCTCGTGCATGTTTTCTGCCACCTCGAAGGGGAGTGATAGGAAAATCCTATCTGCGATGCAAGCAAAGAAGGGCCTTAAGCGAGGGGAAATCACATACTTGGCAACGATGGTGACAAACGATCCCTCCAGCCCTCTAGAGGTGGACCTACCCTAAAAGATTAAAGACGTCCTTGAACAAAACAAGGATGTCATACCTCCCGAGCTGCCCAAATGACTTCCTCCAAGGAGAGAAATTGACCATAAAATAGAGTTGGACCAAGGGTCTAAGCCACCCGCTATGACCCCTTATTGCATGACGCCCGCTAAACTCGAGGAGTTGAAAAGACAGTTGGTTAGTCTACTGGATGCAGGTTAGGCTTGACCTTCGAAGGCTCCCTATAGCGCTCCAGTCTTGTTCCAGAGGAAGCACGATGGCTCATTACATATGTGCATCGACTACAGGGTGCTCAACAAGATCACAGTAAAGAATTGGTACCCCCTTCCTCTCATTCCTGATTTGTTTGATAGATTAGGACGAGGCAAGTGGATTACAAAGGTGGACTTGCGTTCTGGATACTATCAAGTTTGTATCGCTGAAGGAGACGAGGCAAAGACCATCTGTGTTACCTGCTATGGTTCCTTTGAGTGGTTGGTGATGCCCTTTGGGCTAACCAATGCCCCTGCCACTTTCTCCACACTCATGAACCAGATCTTTTGGCCATTCTTGGACCAGTTTGTAGTGGTCTACTTGGACGACATCCTTATCTACAGTGAGACTCTTGAAGACCATGTAGACCACCTACAAACTATGTTTAGGCTATTGCGGGACAATAAGCTCTACATAAAAAAGGAAAAGTGTACTTTCGTGGTACGGGAAGTACACTTCCTTGGTCATGTGGTGGGGAATGGACGAATTCGAATGGGCGAGGAGAAGGTTCAGACCATCCAAGATTGGGAACTGCCAAAGAATGTGTCACAGTTGCGATCATTCCTTGGTCTAGCCAATTACTACCGGCAGTTCATTGAGGGATACTCAGAGCGGACGATTGCCCTAACAGATTTGTTAAAGAAGAACCAGTCATGGGAATGGACAACTTAACAACAAATGGCCTTTGAAGGGTTAAAGGCTACGGTGAGTAGAGAGCTTGTCCTTGTTCTCTCTGACTTTACCAAGGTGTTTGAAGTCCACACCGATGTTTCTGACTTTGCTATAGGAGGGGTCTTAATGCAAAAAGGGCATCCTATGGCTTATGAGAGTAGGAAATTAAATGACATTGAACAGAAGTACACGGTGCAAGAGAAGGAGGTGACCGCTATTATGCATTGTCTCCGTACTTGGCGCTATTATCTGTTAGGTTCTCGATTTGCAATCAAGATGGACAATGTGGCCACTAGTTACTTCCAAACCCAAAAGAAGCTGACCCCAAAACAAGCTAGGTGGCAGGATTACTTGGCTGGGTTCGACTATACGTTGGAATCTAAGCCGGACAAAGCCAATATAGTCGCTGATGCTCTAAGTCGCAAAGCAGAACTTTGGCCATCTCTCAAATAAAAGGGGATATCAAAGACTTAATTCGAGAAGGGCTCAAGCATGATCCTATGGCTAGACAAATTACTGACCTTGCTGTCAAGAGGGGGACAAAAAGGTTTTGGGTTGAGGATGACCTAATTTATACCCAAGGTAGGCGACTTTATGTGCCTAAGTGGGGGAATATAAGACGCTTCCTCATTAAGGAGTGTTATGATACCAAGTGGGCGGGTCACCCAGGCATGAAGAGGACGTGGGTATTGTTAAAGGCAACATATTATTGGCCTCAGTTGAGGGATGAGGTTGAGATGTATGTTAGGACTTGTTTTGTGTGCCAATAAGACAAGGTTGACCACCAATTACCTGGAGGCTTACTAGAGCCTTTACTAATACCTTAAAGGCCTTGGGAGACCATCACCATGGATTTCATTTCGGCATTACCCAAGTCAGAAGGGTCAGGGTCAATCATAGTGGTCGTGGATTGCTTCTCAAAGTACGAGACTTTCATCCCTGCCCCAACTGATTGTACAGCCGAAGAGGCGGCATGGCTATTCTTTAAAAATGTGGTTAAGTATTGGGGGTTGCTGCGCCACATCATAACTGATCGTGATCCTTGTTTCACTAGTTGACTGTGGGACGAGTTGTTTAGACTTTTGGGGATTAAGTTGCATTTCTCCACGAGTTTTCACCCTCAAACCGACGACCAAACTGAGAGGGTGAATTCTCTTTTAGAGTGTTATCTTAGGCACTTTATAAGTGCCAACCAATGTGATTGGGGAAAACTTTTGGACGTGGCTTAATTTTCGTACAATCTATAAAAGAGTGAGGCGACCGAGAGGAGTCCCTTTGAGCTGGCAACTAGGCAACAACCTTTAACGCCTCATAACATGGATACGGATTCATCAACCAGAAGCCCAGGAGCCCTAAAGATGGCCAAGTTGTGGAAGGAGCAAGCCGACAAGACAACTAAGAAGATGAAGAAATGGGCAGATAAGAGAAGGCGATAAGTTGAGTTTGCTATTGGAGACAAGGTAATGGTCAAAATCTTGCCCCAACAATTCAAAGCTTTCCGTTCTGTCCATAAGGGTCTAATAAGGAGGTATGAGGGACCTAACTCAGTCTTGGGAAAGGTTGGTAAAGTCTCTTACAAAGTAGATCTGCCCAAAAACTTAAAAATCCACCCAGTCTTCCACGTGAGTATGCTCAAACCATTCAAGGAAGACCAAGAAGACCAAAGGCATGGAGTATCCACTAGAGCTCCCCCAATTGTGATAAAGTCTTATGACAAAGAGGTCGAAGAAGTGCTTGACAAATGGATTGTTCGAAAATGTGGTATGCCACCAAATACTCAATACTTGATCAAATGGAAGAAATTGCCCGAGAGTGAAGCAACATGGGAAAGCAAAAAAGATATGTGGCAATTTCAACAACTTCAAGAATACGAGGACTCAACGAGGGCGTCGAAGGATTAGGTGGGGAAGAGTGAAATGCCCTGGAATGTTCTAGAGGAGCCTAGAGGCTTACTAGGACCCTAGAACATTCCACCCTATTCTAGAATTCTCTTGATTATGTAGACTTGTAGAGATCCTTATAGAATTCTCTAAAGCTTTGATTGTAGCTGTTAGATTAGATGAATCCCAGCCATTCATTTAGGAGGTAAAGTTGTATATAAAGGGGATTAGCCCTAGGGGTGGAAGGTATCCAATTCACTTATACTTTCTCTCAAATATAATATAGTGTTTCCTTTTTCTCATCATTCTTTCTTGTATTTTCTGTGGTGTTCAACTTTCTCTTCACTATCCAAGGGGAAAGGCTGACTTAGCTTCTATGAAGGGCGTAGGGAAAGTTAAGTGCCGCACGGTCGTAAGTGAAATTCGTACATCCGTAACACTGTGCTTATTAAGTAGGATACAATTTTGTCATTTATCCTACCTAATCCTTTCTATGCTTGCCTCTTAGTCTTGTCCCATATTATTATAGTTATGAACGAGTTGAGTTGAGTCAATTCAAATTCGAACATATTCAAGCTTCGTTTGTTTAATAAATGAATAGAAAAATAAGACTTAGTGTCAATATAATTTAGTAATAAGATGAGTTAAAATCGATTTTGCTATTATATATTAAGTGGAATTATCAAACTTTTAATGAAAAACTTGTATAGCTTTATGATATTAACATAATAATTAAAGTTAACAAAAATTATTATTATAAATAAAATTAAAATGATAACAAATGTATATTTTAAAATGTAAATATTTAATTTTAGTATATAAATGTGTGTGTGTGTGTGTGTGTAATTTTGAAATGAGTCTAATAAAAATTATTTTTACAACATAAGAAACAAGTTTTTTTTATGACTATATAAGCGAGATTCTAGATAAGCTACTTATAAGTCTGAGTGAATCAAATCTACCTTTGTTCAAATTTAAGTTGTTTATTAAACAAATTTTAGAATTAAACTTGAATATTACTTATATATATATAAATGAATGAGTTTGAGCGAGTTCTTATAAATTTTAAGTTGTTTGCATCCTTACATATCACATACACCACTCTAAAAGCACATTTTTAGGACTAGACTTATATAGGTTTTTATAACTTGTTTGACATCATGAAATTTAATTCAATTAGAATTAATTTCATTAATTTATTATTATTTTTTTATGTCACGAATTTTAAAGTACAAAAATTTAATTGAATTGTTACATATAAAAAAGGCATAAAGAGAGAATTAGTAATTGTTACCTAAATATATGTAAACTATATATAACTTTTCAATAATAAATTAGATTCTTTTTATTAAAATATTTGGTTGGTATTATGCCTACATAATGGAACAATGTTCCCTTAATTAATAAGTTAAACATATTAGTGTTAGGTGTGCTTTATCTACTTTTTATAAATTAATTTTTAATATCAATAAGTTTTGGTTAAATGGTATAAAACTAAAATTATTCATCATATCATGTATATTTAAGTTGAGTTAATTTAAATTTAGGTCATTTCATATTACAAGTAATTTTAAGTTACTACATTTAAGTTACTTAAGAAATTATTTAATTTGTGATGAGGACCTTTTTAGGTCTCACACTGAGAAGGAAAAGGGGTGAATCAGTATGAGATGCTTACTTTTTACAAGTCTTTTCGAATTAAACTCCGTGATTGGTTAGAGTCGATAATCCAATGTTTTATCTTTCTTCTTTATATGAGAGCGGTTGTATGGATATCAATTAAACGTAAGTACCTAAGAACACACGACAATTTTTACATGGTTCACCTATAATGTGTGAGTTGTGTCCACGATGTGATATGATCATTCCTAAATCACACAATTCACTCTTGTTATCAAAGGATATAATTTGGTTAGGGAAGGATCACTCCTTAACCACTTATGATGATCTCCCGATCATTAGATAAGATGATATTCTAATCATTAGATGAGATGATCTCCTGATCACTTAACGGACTGATCTCTCGATCACTCTAAAGGTATCCCACCCTTTTTCAACAAGTTTATTAAGATTTAGTAACTAATACCTTCTTGAGAAGGATCACTTAATGTGCATAGGCTGTTAATGCAGAAAGTAGATCTTTTCCTTCCTTATTGTTAGTTTTTGCTCAAGCTTTGTTAGTCTCTTCTCTATAGGTTATCTCCGCTGCAAGTTCTCTCTCCTTACTGCCAATGTTGCCTTACCTACTGCCTTGGCAGGATCTCTCCTCTGCTGCCAGTACTACCTCCCTTGTTGCCTTGGCAGGTTATCTTCTCCTACTATCGGTGCTGCCTCTTTCAACCTTGGTAAGTTCTCTTCCTTTGCTGCCTCACCTGTTGCCTTGACAGGTTTCTTCCCTTGTTGCTAGGGCACGTTTTCTCCTTTATTGTTGCAAGTTGTTGGACTTGTTGCTGGGGCACGTTTTCTCCTATGTTGCTACAAGTTGTCAGACTTCTTACTGAGAGACGTTTTCTCTTCCGTTACCACAAGCTGTTGATCTTGCTGTCGGGGCACGTTTTTCTTTTCTGCTGCTGCAAGTTGCTGGACTTGTTGTTGGGACACATTTTCTTCCCTACTGCTGCAAGTTACTGAACCTACTACTGGTGGTACCTGCACTTACTATTATTACTGCTTGCACTTGCTGTTATTGTTACTAGCTCGTTTTGCTATTACTGCCTGCACGTTTTGCTGTCACTGCCCGTACATTTCGCTGCTTGTATGTGTTGCTATCGCTGCTTGCACATTCTGTTATTACTGCCTGCATGTTCTACTATCGTTGCCCATACGTTTTGCTATTGTTGCTTGTACGTGCTGTTATTGCTGCTTGCACATTCTGTTATCGTAGCTTGCACATTTTGCTATTGCTACTCGCATGTTCTGCTATAGCTACCTGCACGTGTTACTATTGCTGCTTGCATGTTCTACTATCATTGCTTGCACGTTCTACTGTTACTGCGTGCACATGCTGCAATTGCTACTTGTGTTGTAATTGCTAGTATAACCTACTAGACATGCTCTAATTGCTGGGATTGCCTACTAGATGTGCTGTAATTACTAGGATTACTTGTTGGATTTGTTGCAATTGTTGGGATTGCCTGCTGGACGTGCTGCAATTACTAGGATTACTTGCTGGACTTGTTGCAATTGTTAGGATTGCCTGTTGGACGTGCTGCAATTACTGGGATTACCTTTTGGATGTGCTGCAATTACTGGAATTGTAGGCTGTAACTGGTGTTGTGGGTTGCTGCTGGTTTTATAGGTTATTGTTGGTTATTGTGGGCTATTGCTGGTATAACTCCCTGCCTTTACTGTAATAGGTTCTTTCTCCTTTTGGTTTGGTTGGTTGCTGCCTTATTTTTTCTTTAGTATGGCTGCTGCACACTTTTTCTTCTAGTTTGGTGTGGTTGCTACACACCTTTTCCTTTGCTGGTTTGGTGTGGTTACTTTAACTTTTTCATTCATTGGTTTGGTTGACTACTACCTTTTTCTTCTCCCTTTGGTATGGCTGTCGGTTGTTGCAACTCCTTATTTGGTTGGTGTGGCTATTTCCTTTTTTGGTGGTTACTATCACCTTTTCTTTGATTGGCTACTGTTGTAATCTTCTTGATCGGCTGCTGCACTTTCCTTGGCCAGCCGTTACACTTTCCTTGGTCGATCATTCTCTTCTTTGGTGGCTGCCTTTCCCTTTATCGCTTAACCTCACTATAGCTGCCCTCTTTTTTAGCTTACTATTCTCTTTTTGTGGCTAATCATTCTCTCATATATTTTTTTTTGTAGTTGATCATTCTCTCTTGTAGCCTACATACGTGTTGCAAGATGTATGGGGTTATTTATAGAGTCTTGAGATTAGGGTTGCACACTCATCAATGACTAGCATTGATTCCCAAAGGTTTCCCTATAATCAATGACTAGATTTGATTCCTAAAATTTAGGGTTAACGGTTAACATTGACTTTTTAAAATTTAAGGTTAATGGTTAAGGGTCAACGGTCAACCTTAACCCCTAAAATTTAGGGTTGTTAGTTAACATTGATTCATCGACTTCAAGGTTGACCTGCCATTAATGGTTTTTCCCAATGACCTCCCTGCATCTTAATGACATTCAAACATCAAATCAACACAAACAACTATGTGAGATGGTGTTGACAACCAATCCAACATTAGCCATTAAAGATGGGCTTACCAATCTCCCCCTTTGGATTTGTTGGCAACACATTAAATCCAACTTTCAACAATTAAGTATAAGTATAGCTCCCCCTGAAATATGCATCTCCCTTTTTGCATGTACCTATACCTTTAACTCCCTTTTTTTCTTGCTTCTCCCCTTTAATTTATCAAGCTACTCCCCTTTTTGATCAGTATATACTTTCTTTGAATTTATGCAAAATATCTCCTCCTTTGACATCAAATCCAAAGAATAATAGAAGAGGGATGGGGATAGGGGTTAGAGACATACCTTAGCCTCTAGGAGGTGGCTGAATACTTAAGTTCAGCCTTTTTTGTCCAAGATGTCCCAATCTTCTATGCTACAACAAATTCTCATATTTAGTGTTCATATAGCATATGTTGTTGTTTTTTGAAACTTGGTATAAGTTTCCATTTGTTTTTTCACCCTTAGTAAGAACAACACCATCACTTAATCTCTTTACTGTGTAGCCACTCTTGTTGATAGTAACTTTATGTCCATCATCACAAAATTGGCTAACACTTATAAGATTGTGTTTTAGCCCTTTAACATAAAGTACTTCCTCCGACTTCAGCTTTTCCGCACCAAATTCAGTAACACTAATACCTTGAATCTTTAAGGCACCATTATTGTCAAATTTGACTGACCCTCCATTATGTTTTGCTCCTTCCTTCAATACTTTGAAGTCTCCTCTTATGTGTGAAGAGCAACAACTATGCAGGATCTATGACTTTTCTTTCTTAGAAGTTTTTAAGGCTACTTTCACAACTATAGTTGTTTCTCTTCCTTTTATTCTTCTTTGGTTGAATGTAGGAGCATGTGTAGGTGTTCTCCTTTGCACTCTTTGGTCGGGCAGCAATGTCAAGTAATCCTCAGTAATGTGTCCAGCCTTTTCGCATCTTGTATAGATTTCTCCTAGTAAATCAAATTTGTTTCTCAATGGAATATGACTTTTTTTCAACTAAAATTGTCTCTTTTCTTGATAGAGTCTTCCCTTAGACTCTTGCCTCATATTTCTCTTCATTATCGGCCTATTATTCTAGCATACATTAGCCTTATGCCCATTTTTACCACAACTCCAGCAAAATCCTTCATATATGGATTTTCTTCTTTCACCAAGTTCATGTCTCTTTTCTTCAACAACTGTTGTGACAACCTTCTCTCTATCTTTAATAACTTGTCTCCTTTAGATGAGAGTCTTTACCACATCTTTCCTAACTTATTTTTACTTAGGTTGGTTTCTTTTTTCCATCATGTCATTGTGCTTGCTTTTAGGTACAAACACAATTTGCTTCTTTTTTGCTACCTTCTTATTTGGCTTTTTATTGAGCCCATCTTTGATGGCTAATGTTAGATTTGTTGTTAACACCATCTCACATGATTATATGTGTTGATTTGATATTATAAATGTCGTTGAGATATAGTGAGGTCATTGGGAGAAATCAGTGATGATAGGTTAACCTTGGCATTGAGGAGTTAACGTTGACTGTGATCTTAAATTTTAGGGGTTAAGATTGACCATTGACCATTGACCCTAAATTTTAGAAAGTCAATGTTGACCATTGACCCTAAATTTTTGGAATCAAATCCGACCGTTGATTGTAAGGCAACATGTGGGAATTAACTATGACCGTTGATAATTGTGTAGCCCTAATCTCAAAGATTTATAAATACCCCCATGTGTCTTGCAAGAAGGGTATGTGTTACAAAAAATTGAGAAAGCCGACCAAAGAGGGAAATGAGTGGTAAACCTAGGGAAAAAGAGAGGTGAATGACAAAAAAGAAGGCAGCCACTAAGCAAGGTGAAACCGATTAAGAAGGAGAGAAAGAGAGCAAGGGGCAGTTGGCCAAAGTGAGAGGAGCGGCCACCAAGGAGACACAGCAAGGCAGTTGGCCAAGGAGAGAAAGAAAGAGGGCAAGATAGCCAGCCAAAGAGAGTACAGCAGCCACTAAAGAAAGAAGGCAAGGAAGTCAACCAATAAGAGAGTAGCAGTATGTCTAGGAGGCTTCCCTATACCAATAGCACGTACCTACAGGTCTAGAAGGGTATACCAGCAACAACAAACGTCCTTATAAGTCCAGAAGGGTACACTAGTACCAGCAGCCTGTTCCTGCACATCCAAGAGGGTATACCAATAGCAGTAGCACGTTCTTGCATGTCTAGGAAGGTATACCAATAGTAGCAGCACCTCAGGATGCTTCCCAGTAGCAAAAGCACACCTGGGAATCAAGCAAAAAATTAGAACATGCAGCAGCAAGTTCGGGAATCAACAGCCACCTACAAAAAGTGCAGTAGCAGGTCTAGAAATCAACCAGCAAACCAATAGTAGTGTGAGAAATTTGCTATAGTGTGTGGGTGAGCAGTAGTTGCATGAGAAAATAGTTGCAGCGTGTAGGGAGAGCAGCAGTGGCACGAGAAAATTGCTATAGCGCGTAGGGAGAGTAGCAGCAGCGTGAGAAAACTACTACAGTGCCCAGGGAGAGCAGTAGTGGCAAGAGCAAACTATTGTAGCCCACAAGAAGAGCAGTAGCAGCATGAGAAAATTGTTGCAACATGCGAGGAGAGTAGCAGTAGAGAGAGAAAATTGCTGTAACACGTGAAGAGAGCAACAATGGTGCGAGAAAGTAACTGTAACATGTGGGGAGAGTAGCAGCGGCAGGAGAAAACTACTGCAACACGTGAGGAAAGCAGTAGTATGCGTGGATAGCAGCAGCAGTACACGTGGACAGTCGACATAGCATATGTGGATAGTAGGAATAGCGGGTGTGGATCGCAGTCGCAATGCGCGTGGACAATAGGTGCAGAGAGAGCAGACAGCAAGTGTAGAGAGCGCAAACACTAGCCATAGCAGGCACAGACAGCAGGTGCAGAGAGTGTGGACAGCAGTTGTAAAGTGCGCGGACAGTGGGTGCACAATGCACGTGGACAGTAGGCGCAGAGCACACGGATGGTGAGCATAACTTATGTGGACAGTAGGTGCACAGCGTGCGTGGATAGTAGGCATAGAGCACTTGGATGGTGGGCATAACTTGTGCCGACATCGAGCACAATGCGTAGGGATAGTAGGCATAAAGAGCATGGATAACAAGGACAGAGAGTGGGCGTATAGTATGGGCAGACAGCAAGTGCAGAAACCGTAGATAGTATAAGCAGTGCACATGAACAGTAGGCACAGTGCACGTGTATAGTAGGCACAGAGACCATAGACAACAAGTGCACGAACAATAGGCATAGTGCGTGTGGACAGTAGGCAGATGCGGTAACATGAACGAACAGTTTTAACTGCGCACGCGAACAAATGCGACAACGCGTATGGACTGTAACGGCAACGCATATTGATAGTATTAACTGTGCATGTGGATCACAATGGATAGACGCAGTAATGTGTACGAACAACATTAACAGTGCCCGTGGACAGTAGCAGAAGCGACAACAGTAGCTCGCATGGGCAGCACTCGTAGCGAAAGAAGGAGAAGATCTATATTCTATTCTAGTAATCTGTATGCATTGAGTGATCTTTCTCCACGAAAGGGTTTAATCACAAACTCTTAATAAACATGTTGAAAAAGGGTAGGATACCCTTGGAGTGATCAGAAGATCAACTCCTTGATCGAGAGATAGTTATAAGTGGTTAAAGAGTAGTCCTTTCATAAGTGGTTAAGGAGTGATCCTTCTACAGTATAATTGTATCCCTTGATAACAAGAGTGGATTGTGTGATTTAGGAGTGATCCTATCACACCGTGTATATAGCTCACACATTGTGAGTGAACTATGTAAAAATTGTCGTGTGTTTTTGGGTGCTTTCACATTAATTTTAATTCGTACGATGGCACTCACATAAAGGAGAAAATTAAAAATTAGATCATCGATTCTAACAAGTTATAGAGGTTAAATCCGGATCGATTTGTAAAAAGAAGATAGCTCACACTGATTCACCTCCCTCTGAGTGTGAAACCTACAACAATCCTTATCACTTTTTGATATAGTCAAGGCCTTTCTTCCCCATAGAATGAGGTCTTTGTTTGCTTAGACACTTATCTAATTTTTTGGTATCATCTTCCTTAATGATATTTGCTGAAAACGACTCTTTTCTCACTTCTATGGCTTGCATGAAGCTTCCTTCACACTTCTTTAGCTCAGACTCGGCCTTGTAGAGCTTGGCTTGTAAAATTAGCACCTCCTACTCTTGTACAATCACCTTAGTGCCAAGATCTTTGTGCATCTTACCTTGCTCTACCTTAAGTATAATCAGCTTCTTAATTTTCTTCAAGTACTCCTTCTTTTTTACTTTAAACTCCTTTTCTTTCACTAGGAGATCAGATTCACCAACAGTAAAATTTTCATACAACTTCTTGAGTTGTTTTACCTCTTTTTTTAGCTTGTTGTTTTTGTGCAAACAAGTTCTCAGTTCATTCTTAAGTTGCTGAACCAACTCATCCTTTTCTTCTTCTGTTAATTCCTCATCATTTAAAGATTCTAGAACATCATTTACTTTAGTAACCATCACATTCCTTGTAGCATCAGTATTGGAATCATCATCTACTTCTTCTTTAAAATCTTCTTTATCTAGCTTGCTCAAATAATTTCTTCTTTTGAATTTGAAAAATTGTCTTTTCCCTTTGGCACTTGAATTTTCAACTTTAGAATAGCTAGATTTCTTTGTTCTCCTCCATAGGACCGGCTTATCATGATCATCACTGTTTGTTTCTCTTCTCTTTGGGTAGTCCACAGCAAAGTGCCTTATGTCTTTATAGTTAAAGCACTTTAAGGGTAATTTTCCCTTATACTTTCCTTTTCCTTTCCTCATATTATTAGTCATGTATGTCATGACTTCATTTAGTTTAGTATCACCATCTTCTTCTTCAGAACTACTGTTGGATCTTCTTCTTAGTTTTTAATCTTTAAGTTCTTCATTGCCTTGAAGACCAGCTCCTTCTCCACTTTAGACTTCTTTTCTTTTTTCATTGTGGCTTTTTTTATTTCATAAATTACCAATATGCTGTGCAAATCATCTAAGGGCAATCTATCTAAATCTCTATCTTCTATAGAGCAAACTTTGGCATTGGAAGCTTCTAGTAAGGTTTTGAATATTTTCCTTACCACAATAGCATCATTGATCTCTCCTCCATAGTCTTTGATAGAGCACACAATTTCGTTAACTCTTGTGAAGAAGGCATCTATAGACTCATCATTCTGCATCTTTATGTCTTCGAATCTGCTCCTCTAGATTTATAGATTAACTTTCTTCACAACCTTGTCTCCTTCATAAATCTTCTTCAATTTGTCCCAAATTCGCTTGGCTGTGTTACACCCTATCACTTTGGTGAATTCTTTGCTTGATAAGGAGGCATATAAGGCATTTTTCGCCTTTCCATCACACTCTAAATTCTTCTTATCAGCAGGCATCATAGTATCACTTTTTGCGATAGGGATGAAGCCCCTAATAGCAGACTTAAACGCATTAAGACCAAGTGACATCAGATATGAGAGTATTCTATTCTTTCATAATTGATAATTTTATCCATTAAAAGTAGGGAGTCCCTTGTTGTTAACATTGTTTATGCTATTTATGATATCAATTAGCAATGGAGATAAAAATTCACAGCAGTAACAAACAACTTCAAATCAAAGCAAGCAAATTGGATCAACAGAGGAATCAACTTTAATACCACTTGATAAGGACCTTTTTAGGTCTCACACTGAGAGGGAAAGGGGGTGAATCAGTGCGAGATGTTCACTTTTTACAAATCTTTCTGAATTAACCTCTGTGACTGGATAGAGTCGATGATCTAACGTTTTATTTTTCTTCTTTACATGAGAGCGGTCTTACGGATATCAATCAAATGCAAGCACCTAAGAACACACAACAATTTTTATGTGGTTCACCCACAATGTGTGAGCTACGTCCATAGTGTGATAAGATCACTTTTAAATTACACAATCCATTCTTATTATCAAAGGATACAGTTTGGTTGTAGAAGGATCACTCCTTAACCACTTACGATGATCTCTTTATCACTAGATAAGATGATCTCCCGATCACTCAACGGACTAATCTCCCGATGACTCCAAGGGTATCATACCCTTTTTCAATAAGTTTATGAAGAGTTTAGTAACTAACACATTCCTAAGGAGGATCACTCAATGTGTATAGGTTGTTAATACAGAAGCGGATCTTTTCTTTCCTTACTACCGGTCATTGCTCAAGCTTTGCCAGTCTTTTTTTTATAGGTTATCTTTGCTGCAGGTTCTTTCCCCTTGCAACTGGTGTTGGCTCATTTGCTTCCTTGATAGGATCTCTCCTTCTACTGTCGATGATGCCTCCTTCGGCCTTGGCAGGTTCTCTTCCTTTACTGCCTCACCCGTTACCTTGGCAGGTTTCTTCCTTTGTTGCCGGTGCTACCTCACCTACTGCCTTGGCTAGTTGCTTTACTTGCTGCCCTGGCAGGTTTCTACCCCTGTTGCTGGTGCATGTTTTCTCCTTTACTGCTGTAAGCTACTGGGACACATTTTCTCCTCTGCTGCCGCAAGCTGCTAGACTTATTATTGGGGCATGTTTTCTCCTTTATTGCTGCAAGTTGTCGAACTTGCTGTTAGGGAACATTTTCTCCTTTGCTGCCATAAGCTATTGGACTTGTTGTCGGGGCACGTTTTCTCCTTTGTTACTGCAAGTTGTCAGACTTATTGCCAGGGCACATTTTCTCCTTTACTGTTGTAAGTTACCGGTCTTGCTGTTGGGGCACGTTTTTCTCCTCTGCTACTACAAGTTGTTAGACTTGCTGTTAGGGCATGTTTTCTTCCTTACTATTGCAAGTCGTTGGACTTGTTGCTGGTCGTGCCTGCATTTGCTGCCTGCAGGTGCTACTATTACTGCCTGCACTTGTTGTTATCATTACTTGTACGTTTTGCTATTGCTTCTTACACGTTCTGCTATTGTTGCTTGCATGTTCTGCTATCTCTGCCTGCACGTTCTGCTATTGTTACTTGCACGTTTTGCTATCACTACCTATACGTGCTACAATCGCTACATGTACTGCAATTGTTAGTATAGCCTATTGGACATGCTGTAATTGTTGGGATTGCCTTGTGGATGTGTTGTAATTGTTAGGATTGCCTTCTGGACGTGCTGTAATTGTTAGGATTACCTTCTAGATGTGCTGCAATTCTTGGGATTGCTTGCTAGACTTGCTGTAATTGTTGGGATTGCCTACTGGACTTGCTGCAATTGCTAGGATTGCCTTCTGGACGTGCTGTAATTGCTGAAATTGCAGGTTATTACTGGTGTTACGGGTTGCTACTGGTTATTGTGGGCTGCTGCTGATATAGCTCCTTGCCCTTGCTATAATAAGTTGCTTCTCCTTTTGGTTTGACTGGCTACTGCCTTCTTCTTTCTTTGGTGTGGTTGCTACACACCCTCTCTTCTTGTTTGGTGTGGTTGTGCACACCTTTTCCTTTGTTGTTTTGGTGTGGTTGCTTCAACTTCTTCCTTGATTGGTTTAGCTAGCTGCTGCCTTCTTCTTCTCCCTTTGGTGTGGTTATTAGTTGCTGTAACTCCTCCTTCGGTTGGTATGACTGCCTTCTTCTTTGGTGGTTGCTGTCACCTCTTTTTTGCCCGGCTGCTACACTCTTTTTGGCTGATCACTTTCTTCTTTGGTGGCTGTCTCTCCTTTTACCGCTCAACCTTACTATAGCTGCCCTTTCTTTTCAGCTTGCCGTTCTTTCTTATTATTTTTTTTTCAGCTGATTGTTCTCTCTTACAGCTCACACATGTCTTGCAAGACATGAGGTTATTTATAGAGCTTTGAGATTAGGGTTGCATACTCATCAATGGCTAGCATTGATTCCCAAATATTGCCTTACAATCAACGACCATATTGGACTCCTAAAATTTAGGGTCAACGGTTAACATTGACTTTTTAAAATTTAGGATCAATGGTCAAGGGTCAACGATCAACCTTGACCCTTAAAATTTAGGGTCGACAATCAACATTGACTCGTCGACTTTAGAGTTGACTTGCTATCAACAATTTTGCCCAATGACCTCTCTACATTTCAACGACATTCATAACATCAAATTAACATAAATACCTATGTGAGATGGTGTTGACAACAAATCTAACATTAACCATTAAAGATGGGCTTAACAATTTGGTTTTAAGATACTTTAAGTCAAGGGTATTTTATATATGAATTATCTTGAATTTATATTATTTTGTTAATTTAGGCGAAATCATATGTTATTATGGATTCTAATTTTGATTAGATTTTGTTCAACACAAATTAAGATTCATGTTTGGGTGACTTAAAACATTTTAGCCATTTTAGATATTAGGGTATTTTGAATGAGTGATTTGTTTTCATGTTTTATTGTAAGATATTTTTTTAGACTTTGAGCAAATTAGGTTCAAGTAAAGTTTAAGTAAAATATTTTTTTTATCAAAAAAAAGTTTTGTCATATATATATATTCAAACCCCACTTATTGTTTGAATTAGAATGCTTGCATTCATTAAACCCAATTATGAAATAACTCAAAAATTAATTATCCAAAAAATCTAATTAACTTGAAATCTAAATAATTTGAATCTGAAATTTGAAAAACCCAAAACTTGATATATTTAAAATGCGACGAATTCAAAACTCAATGTAGTCAAAACTTGATGGATCCAAAATTTTATGAATTTGAGACCTAATAAATATAATATTTAATGAATTCAAAATTTGATAAACTTGTAAAAGATGGACTTGGAAATTGTATAGATTTGAAACTTGATAAATTTGAAATTCAAGATATCCAAAATTAGAATCCCTTGAGATCTATAAACAATCTAGCTCAAAATTTGATATATCTAAAATCTAATAAATCTAAAATTTGATATATTTAAAACTTATTGGATTTGAAACTTGATAAACTCGATACTTAATGAATCATATATATAATGAATTCAAAATCTGATAAATTTATAAATGATGAAATTGAAATTGTATGGACCTAAAACATGATGTACCTAAAACTTATGATATCCAAAATTAGAATCACTTAAGATCTACAAATAATCTAACCTTTTTTTTTTATTGTTTCCAAATCAATAAATCACATTTACCTTTTTTTGTGATTTTACTTGTTATTTATTTATTTTTTTTATTTTTCCTCTTGCATCTTGTTTCTATTCAAATGACCATACTTTAAAACAAGACCTTAATGCAGCTATTGGTATTATAAATAGAAAATAAAAGTGCAATATATCCTTAAGTAGTTAAGGAACTAAATAAATGATAAGTGAAGGTAGTGTTGTTGATAGTAACAACAAAAGAGAGGCTTAGTGACTTTTGATAATTGTCCCATAATATTGTGGTGTGTCAATGGTGTAGGGACATAGATTCATTGCCTCTAAGGGGAGATCTGTATTGAACAATGATGGATGAAAGCTTATATATTTGTAGATCTACAACAATTCAAGCACATACTAGTTATAATTGGAATAGTCAACATTCAATGGTTCAAGATTTGACTTATGGCGATGAAACTAGTGACTTTTAGTTCTGGTGGCACATAGTGGTTAGTAGGTGCTTTTATGTTGGTAAGCAACAATTTGATGGCTTATGTAGTGGCTTTAATAACTTTTATAACTACTCTAGTAATACTTATATACTTCATTTCTACTTGAATAAGATACTTGCTTTAATACTATTGTTAGGGCACAATAACTCCAATACTACTATTAGACAATTATATGAAAACTCTATTTTATTAATTTGAAAACATCACATAAATAAGAGGTATGCATAATAATATAAACATCGTATCCTTATATAATAACAAATATCTAATTTTACTTAAATACTAATCTTGTATTAAATTAGACTAAACTAATCTAACTTTTAGTTAAATACTAATTAACTTCAACAATATTTAGTAATTTCTCACTTTTTAAAGAATATAATTTAAAAACATGTTATTAGAAATCTATTACATAAAACATGTATTCACTTTTTCAAGTATGCATCGAATACTTAGAACCTTTTGGATTGATAGTGCTTAAAACACGTCATTAGAAATCTAGCCTTATTGTTGATGAGTTGTTTACTATTTATAATGCATTCTATAAACAAGATACTCTTTGTCTTAGATTTTTTACATATAAAATTCATCAAATATAATTTGCCAAGTTGATTATGATAAAATCATACTAATATGATAAATGTCACATTGAATTATTATTTCTATATATTTGATACTTATATAGTATTAAGATGAAAATATTGATAAGGTTATGGGACTAGTACGCATTATATGTTTTTCTTGTAAAGAAAGTAGTTATTTTCATTGACTAAAATATAAAATATTATAACAAATATGTAAGTGCTTGGTAGAAAACTAATTTCATTAAATTAATATATGATGAGAAATTTCAAATAAAACATTACTTTTGTGTCTATGGAATTAATTATGTGATAATTGTATAAGTATTCCTTGAACTTCTAAATTAGATTGTAAATATACTTAACAATTAATCATATATATTGTTTGAATTAATATTTTAAACTCTTATTTGTTACATATATATTTTATAAATATTACTTTGATTCCTTACACATAATTCGATTTCATATATTTTGCATTTACACATTTGTCAAATGATAAAAAACCTTATTATTTAGAATAAGGTATGGAAAAAAAAAATAGAGAGAGTATCTTACAAGTAAGAAAATGCTTTCTTGTAATCTTATTTTAGTAAAATTTTAGCAAAACTTATATACATTCATATTTAAGGAAATTAGAAAAAAACTTTTTTCCCATGATTAAAAAAAACATTAGTTTTGCAAATTTATGCATAGAAATAGATACTTCTATGAGTACATATTATTAACCAAGTAGCAATACCATTGAATTTTTCATGTTTGTAACATTTTTACTAATTGCATTTACTACTTACTTGCATATTTAATGTTAACATTATTAGGCTAGGTTAGTTCAACCATGATGAGTTGATTTAACCCAATAAAAGATATTTTGAAAGGAATTGAAACTTCCTTCCCACTCTACAAAAGTTACCAATACAAGTGGTACTTTTATAACTTCTTTGTTAATAAAGCAATGGCTTTAACAAATGTTCTATAAGGTCTTTGACTTATGTAACTTCTCTCCCACTTAAGAGGAACAAAATACAAAATTCTCCCTTAATTCTCATAGTAAGAGACTTTTGAACTATAAACAAGTTGTTATTTAGTTTAATGATGCCACTTAAATTACAAGGGAGGTTTGAAAGCCAGTAATCAATTTGTTGTTAGGTTTGGAGGTTAATTATTTAGTTAGTTTAATGATGCAACTTTTGGTTTCTATTAACCAATTAAAAAATTTCATCTATTAATTTTTATTAACTGAAGTCTACCATATTTTATTATATTTTTATTATAAAAAGAATTATTTTTTAAAATCATAATAATTAGTAAAAATATCAAAAAAAAACCAAAATTTACATTAACTTTTTTTAATAATTTTATACTTTATCAGATTCTAATATTAATTTTTTAATGTTGATAATTATTAATATTCTTCTAGTTTATGTTTTAAAGTGAAATATGATTCATTTGATCTAAACTTTAACTAAAAGGGTTATTAAAGAGCACTTTAAAAGAATAAATTTTGAACTCCTCAAATAACTAAAAAATTTGCATAGCCAATGAAACATTTTCTCACTTTAAAGAATGAAAAATGAAAAATAATGAAGAGTTTATGGAACATGTTAAATATATGAAATTTTCAATTGATAATCTTGAAATGTCATTATTTTAGAGGCTTCAAAAAGAGATAAAGTTTGATGTTGTACTTAAGTCATTAACAAATTTTTAAAGGGTTAAGGTGCATTATAAGTTGTAATACATTAAGAGAATTATCAAGTGGTATGATGATCTAAAGGATGAACTCGAGAAAGCATAGAAGCGTTATATTGAGCATGTTTTAAAGGCTTTTACTATATTATCAAAAGTCCTAATCTTTTAGTTGCAAGGTATATCTTCTTTGGAAAAATGGAGATTGGTTTAAGGTTTTGGGAGTTGAGCTTAGGGTTATCTTAAATGCTAAGAAGGATAAGACTTTATTAACTAGCAATTCTCTAATTTAAGCTTATTATCTTTTCTAAATTACATGTAAAAAGATGTTTAAGTCTGATGTTATTATACATATTATTCCATGTTTGATGTCATATGTCTTTATGTTTGATGTTATGTATACAAAACATTATTTTAAATATTTACTATATTGGTATATATATTGGATTATTATTTGTAATGCTTAACGTATATATTATGCATACATGAAAAATTAACCAAAGGGATTATTTTTCAAATGTAAATTGTTAAGTTGGTAAGATTCTAAGAATATTTACCTAAGAGCTTAAGTTTTAAATAATTTTAAATAAATTAAAATAATCTAGTATTAATATAAAATAAGATAATTGGGAACATTATATGCTTTAATGTTTTTTGACTAATTTTAGGTTATTGTTAATTTATATCAATATTGGTACAAAATAAATAGTTATAGTGTTGTTTTAATCACTAATCAATGTCTTAAGGTTATTGTAACCATAACTACAAAGAATACTTTAAGTGAGCTTAATAAGAAGGATAAGTTAAATGATAAAAACTATGACATCTAGTACTAAAAGGTTTGGTATATAATCGAAAAACATAAAGTGTTAAAAGCCATCAACTAGTCATAATAGACTTTAAGAATAGTTCCTTAACTTAATAAAGGTGAAACTAAGAGGCCTTTAAGGCTTTAAAAAGAAAGAATCATATGATTTGCATTACTTTACTTAGGAGTATAGTGGATGAGATCATTTGTGAGTTTAAGGAGTGTGAGACTGCTCAAATAATATGGTTAGCCTTGAAAAGAGATTAGGGGTACTTCAACCATTAAGATAAGAGACCTAACAATTAATTTTGACATCTATATAAAGAAGTTATATTATAACAATAAAGCAACACATTAGGGTGATTTCTAACATGATTAAAGAGCTCGAGCAATTAATCATACCCTTGCGGATTAGCAGTAAATTTATATAATGAGCTATTAAGATCTTTACAAATATCTTGTAGTAAATTTAGAAGCACATTAAAAATAATTTAATGCATAATGAGCTATTAAGATCTTTACAAATATCTTAAGCTATCTAATTTTAGCGGAGGAGCACTTTAGGTCTACTAGGTCCTCTTCTCAAGTGAGTGAGACTATAGCTGAGACTAATCCAAGGGTCACTTCTAGTTTAAAATGCTAGTGGCATTATAAGTACCAAAAGAAAAGAAAAAGGAAAAAACAAGCACAAAAGAAAAAAAATGATAATAATGTGATACAATTGTAACAAACTTGATCATTTTGCTCGCAAATGCATTGAGCTGAAAATTGTATTGTTTACTCTTATTTCTTGTTATTTAGCTAATGTTATCAACTCAATATTATGTGTTGATTGATCTTTTGTGAATTATAAACTCAAGGGCTATAATCCATATAACTAAAGATTGAGAAATATGTATGGAGTTTTGTTGAATTAGAATTGGTTCAAGATAAGTGCATGTTAGGAGTAACATAAGGGTAGTTAATGGGATTGACATATACAAATTAGAAATATAAGATGGTTGAATCTTACTAGTTTACAATGTTCTTTATACACCTAAAATTTAATGAAATTTTATTTTTGTTTATATTATTCTATGTTGATTCTATAAACTTGTTTATATTAGATATTAAACATAGTGAGTTTAATATCTATAATAGTTATTTTTCTATTATTACATCAATTACCAACAATGTTGTATGAAGTTCCTGATTTCACCCTAGGATCTACTAGTTTGTGATACTGAGAGGGGGGATGAATCAGTATCACCAAAATTCGCAGATATGTGAACAACTTCAACCTCTTCTTAAAAGCAAACTCTTTCTCAGATTCGACTAAGGTAGATCTACTGCTACCTACTAATCACAATAGTCCCCAAAGTTACCTTTCAGACACCTTGCCTATTAAGTCTTCGTTAGGTTATGGGTTGGCTAATACTTTTGCTGCATTTACACAACTCAATTCAAAATACAGAACGTAAAATAAAGTAAGGACACATGAGATTTACGTGGTTCCGTCAATGTAACGTACATCCACGGTGGTAGGGACTCTCCTTTACCGAGACTATCCATTATACTTGAGAATTCTAGTTACAATGGATGCCTTAATCCTCTGATCCTTTCACTATTGCAATTACTAAGCAAGTACAATACAAAGAGTGTCACTTACTGTGTCTACCCTTCTTCTAACTTGTCTTGCCTTTGTTGAATTGAATGGCTGCTTCACTGCCGCTTAGAAGTTCACCACAACGCTCTCTAACCTCTCTTGAAGAATTCTGGAAATACGTTGAGTTCTTTTCGATGCTTCGCCGAATTCTTCTCTAGGTTGTCTCACACAGTTCCTGCTTTCACCATCTCACGGTTTCACTCGTCTCTTTGTCTCACGGCTCACCTCACGTTTCTGGTTTGTCGTTCTATATCTCACGGGTTGTCTCACATTTCTGGTTTGGCGTTACACATCTCATGCACGTTTTTGGTTTGCACCCTTTGCTGGTCACACACCTCACGCAAGCTTCTGATTTGACGTTTCACGTTTCACATACGTTTCTGGTTTGCACGCTTTGCTGGTCACACGCCTTACCACCGTTTCTGGTTTGCACTTGTCCGTTTTACACCTTCAGACAGCTTGGTTTGCTCTCCCGGTGGTCTCCTCTTTCATGGTTTCTCCTCTCTTCCCTTACAGACGGTGTGCTGTCTTCTCTCTTACGTGAGTCACACGATTTTCTCTAGTCATCACACCTCTTTACCGTGTGTTCTCCCTTGCCGTCCAACCTTGCTTTGGCCGTTCTCCTCCTTGCTTGGTCGTCCACCCCTTTGCCGTTGGTTGTGTTTGGCCGTGTAGATTGGTTTAGACGTTTACCTTATTTGGCCGTGTAGGTTGGTTTGGACGTTCAACTTTGGTTGGCCGGTTGTTTCCCTTTGGCTGTCCCTTTGTATTTTGTTGTCCAGCTCTTGCTGTCCAGCCGTTCCTCCCTTGTTTTCTCTCTTTGGCCGGTTACCCTTTGTGTTTGGACGTCCAGCACCTTCTGATTTGTGATTTGCCGTTCACCTTTGGTTGCTGTCCAGCTGTGTCTTCTCCTTTGTAGGTGGTGGTTTGCCGTTTGCTCCCTTGTGTTTGCCGAATGGTTTGCTTTGGACGTCTTTTTGTTTGGCCGTCTCCTTCCTCACATTTTCTCTCTTTGGTCGGCTGGTTGTCAAGGTTTGCTGTCCGTTTTGCTTAATTGCCGATTTTCTCTCTCTCTTCGTCCACCCCTCTTTGGTCGTTCCCGGGTTTTCTCTCCTTTTTTTTTTCGTCCTCTCTTCTATGGTCGTCTTTTCTTTTCTCTATTTTTGCCAACAAGTCTATTTTTGCTCTTCCGTATCGTTCTGCCGTCGCCCCCCTTTGCTGTCCGTTTTCTCTCTCTTTGATTGTATATTTTCACCGTCCACCCCTACTTCGACCGTATCTGTTCTGTTTTTCTTTTTTTCCATTCGGGTTTTCTCTTTGTCGTCCACCCCTTACTTCTTTTTGTCGTGTACCACTTTGGCCGATTCCTCTGTTTTGTCGTGTTAGTGTTTTGCCATGCTGGTTTTGCCGTGTTGGTTGCCGTGCTGGTTTTCTCTCTTCCAACCGTTGGTGTTTTGCCGTTTGTTGTATTTGACTGAGTATTCAATTATGTCGTTCACCTTCTTGTATTTTGTCATGTATTCAATTATGTTGGCCTTGCCCTAGTTTTGTCTTCTAAGGTCTTTATATACTCTCTTCCATGAAACCCTAATAGGGCTTACTTGCGGCAAATTTACTGTCTTGCCTTTCCATGTGACTTTTACGTTCTTGCCCCTCTATGTGGCTTTTACCTTCTTACCCTTCCATGTGGCTTTACTTTCTTGCATACTTAAACCTAGTTGATAACAATTACGACCTATACAAGGCTGTGGGAACAACAATCTCCCCCTTTGTAATTGTTGGCAACACTCATAACAAAAAGCCATTGTGCAGCAATTACAATTCCTCCTAAATATGCATTCCCCCTTTCTTAACAGCTCCCCCTGCACTGTTGCTTCTCTTCCCCTTTGCCAACCAATTACAAATCTGAAAAACTCGTAAAGTAGAGATGGAGGATTCACCTGAACTTCATGCTTGAGGAGGCATTCGCACAGACAGACTCATTCTGTGCTTTTCAAACAGCTCTATGAACAGAGATGTAGTTAGATCTTGTGTAGCCTCTTCAACAGATTTAGGTTCAACTTGTGAGAGTAAAGCAGTAGCTCCCACAATTCTTCTTCTTGTTGTAACTTCTGCTGATAGGTCACTTATGATCTGATTTTCTTGATGAGCACTGGTCCACATTTTCTTTGGCTTTCTTTCTTGCACAGTTTTAGTTGTAAAAGGATCTCTTTCTTCATCTTCAAACTCACTTTTCTTCGAGTTTGAACTTACTTCTTGTTCCTTTTCTTCAGGTTGGTCTGATTCTTCATCTACATTGAAGTCATCTTCTTCATTGTCCTCAACTTCTCCATTCTGCATTGTTTTCCAGTTCTTATCTATTCTCACATCACTAGATGTGATCACTTTTCCCAGCTTATGCAGGAAAACTCTGTAACCTTTTGTCTTTGCTGAGTATCCCACAAAGATGCCTTCATTAGACCTAGCATTGAATTTTTCCAAGTTTTGCTCCTTGTTCATCACAAAACATGGGTTGCCAAAGATTCTGAGATACTTGACTGTTGTCTTCTTCCCACTCCATAGTTCATATGGAGTCTTATCAGTATTAGGCCTTAGTAAGACTCTATTCAGTAGATGTATGACTGTAAATGTTGCTTTTGTCCAAAATCTTATGTGAAACTTGGATTCCAGCAGTAAAGTTCTTGCTATTTCAACCACAGCTTTATTTTTCCTCTCTACCACCCTGTTCTGTTGAGGTGTTCTTGTTGCTGTCATCTGATGATGAATTCCATGCTTATCAAAGTAATCTTCAAAAGCTTTATTTGTAAATTCAGTGCCTTGCTCTGACCTCAATACTTTGATCTTCCTTCCACTCTCATTTTCAGCCAATCTTCTGTATCTCTTGAAGCAATTTGGAACTTTTGACTTGTGTTTGAGGTGCATGATGCAGGTCCTTCTAGAATAATCATTAACAAACAAGATGAAATACCTCTCACCATTCAACCCTTTTGTTCTCATCGGCCCACACAAATCAGTATGCACAATGTTAAGCACTGCTTCAGAACTGAACTCTTTGGTCTTATACTGCTTTCTGACATGTTTTCCTTTAGAGCATGCTGAGCAAACATACTCTCTCTCTCTCTCTCTCTCTCCTGAGGTCGGGAATGTCTCTGATTGCATGAGTAGTGGTCAGCTTCCTTATGTTCTTCTGTGATAACTGTCCCAGCCTCCTATGCCAGAGTTGATTTTCTTCTTCTTTGGTGAGTAAACAACTACTTGTCTTATCCTCATCAATCACATATAAATTTCCAGCTATTCTCTTTCCGGCTGCAACAGTATTGCCTTCTTTACTCTTTACTTAGCAACCTGTTTTTATAAATATCACTTTGTGGTCGTCGTTGCATAGTTGGCTGACAGATGCTAGATTATATTTGAGTCCTTCAACGTGCAGAACATCTTTCAGCTTTCCTTTTCCAATATTCACTGACCCTTGACCATTGATGTTGAGTGAATTATCATTGCTAAACTTAACTCTGCCTTCTCTTGACTTGTTTAGCTTTGATAATTTACTCTTATCTCTTGTCATGTGTGAAGTGCATCCACTATTAAGGATCCACTGCTTATTCTTGTAATCAGCCTTTAGTGTAATTTCAGCTATATTAGCCACCTCCCTTTTAGCTTTATATTCCTTCTTTTGAACTGGCTGGAAAATAGCTTTCTCCTTTTTCTCAGCTTTGACTACACCAATTGTTTTTATTGTGCCATCGAGTGCCTTCTCTTGCTTAGGGAGAAATGTCATGCATCTCTTGGCATTATGGCCATCCTGCCCGCACCTTTCACACTGTTCCAAGTCTGTCAATACAGCAAACTTGTTCTTTGAAACCATTGGGTTGGGCTTCCACCAGCACTCCTTGTCAGTGTGTCCTTGCTTTTTACAGTATGTGCAAGAACTCACGACAGGTGTTCTCCTCTGAATTTTGTATTGTCTCCCCTTGTATGCAGCATCGGATCTTCTCAAGTTAGAGATGTATACTGGCCTTTTCTACCAGCAGTTACTTGCCTTATAACCCCAAACTCCACAATAAAGACAGTGACCTTGAAACTGCCTCTTCTTGGGTTTACTTACAACTTGTCTTCTTCTGTTCATCACTTGCTGTGTAGGCAAAGTAGCTGAATTTTTTACTTGTATGACTTTCATTTCAGTCACCTTTTTCTCCTTCTTCTGTTCAGCCATAGCCCTCTGCTGGCTGACTTTCTTTTCTTCCTTCTTGTTTGCTACCCTAGGTTGCTTTTTCAGATCTTCTTTATTCTTAGCTATCTTTTTCTGAGTTATAACCTTCTCTTTCAACTTCTATGGCACATTCTTATTTTCTTTAGCCAATGCAGCTTCAGATTGCTGCACTTTTTCTACATTCTTCTCTCCTTTTACAGAACTTGTTTCTCCTATCATTTCAAGCTTCTACAAGTTCTCTTTGCTACTTTTGAGTTATTGTTGAAGTCTCAGCAACTCTTTCTCCATTTCTTTAATTTTTGAAGCCCTTGAGCCAAGCTCTACTGTAAGGTCTTCACATGTTTTGATCTGTTTTTCAAATCTTCTTTTTAAGTCAATATGTTTGGCCCTTATTTCATCCTTTTGACTTTCAGCTTCCTCAGACTTTGCTTCAACTTGTTTTATGTAATTTTCCAACTTTTTTATGGTTCTGTGCCTTCTAATTATCTCCTTTGAAGCTGCTTCTAACTCAGCTTTAAGATCTGGTTCTTCTTCATCAACCTCCTCTTCCTCTTCAGAGGTTGAATTACCACCTTGATCTGATGCCATAAAGGCTTACTCATCTGATGATTCTTCATCTTCCTCCTTATCAGCTTCTTTTATCTGACTCACATAACTTTTGAATGAACCTCTCTTCTTCTTCTGTGGGTTGGCAATCTTCATACTGGACTTTTGATTTGAATAATGATCTTTTCCATCTTGAATTCTGCTCATCATCACCATCCTCATCTTCATCATCAATTTTCACTTTACACTGAGAAGCAAAGTATCCAGTCTGCCCACAAAGATAACATCTCAAGGACAACTATCCTTTTCCTTTCTTAGACCCTCTTTTGAATTTCCTTGTGAAGTAAGCCAATACTTCACCTTCACTTTCTTCCTCCTCATCATTATCATCATCCTCACTAAATGATTCTTCCTCCTCTTTTATCTTCAAGTGCTTTATAGCTTTGAAAGTTGCCTCCTTTGATACCTTTGTTGTTGCAGAGCTTTTAGCTGACTTTATCCTCATCTCGTATGCAATAAGATTGCACTAGAGATCATGCAAAGACATAGAATTGAGATCTCTACTCTCCTCTATGGCTACTACCTTTGAGGCAAACCTCTCAGGCAGAATTCTCAGAATTTTCTTCACAATCGATGAATCCTTTTTATTCTTGCCATGAATTCTTAGGTCGTTTACAACATCAATAACCCTGGTGAAGAACTCTTGAACTATCTCATTCTTCTGCATTTTAAGAGATTCATATCTCTTCTTGAACACTTGAAACTTAGCCTCCTTCATTCTGTCATCACCTTCATAGACTTTCTACAATCTGTCCCATATCTCCTTGGTAGATTTGCAGTCCATAACTTTAACATACTCAGCATCTGTCAATGCTGAAATGATGACATTTAAGGCCTTCCCATTTATCTTAAATTGTCTTAACTCCTCGGGAGTTGGGTCTTTACCTTCTTCCAGAGCCACAAAACCCTTTTGTATGCATTTCACCACGTTCATGCCCATGGTTACAAATACCACTTGTATTCTTGCTCTCCATATATGGTAGTTGGTTCCGTTAAAGATTGGAACCTTCTTGTTGTAAGTAGTGCTGGTACTGGTACTAGTTTCCATTTCTCAGTATGCTGAACAAGTCAACCTTCTAGATCCCTTCAAACTAGTACACCAAGCTGTTAAGTTTCAAACTGGTGAACTAGTACTCTGATACCACTTAAAGTTCCTGACTTCACCCTAGGATCTAATAGTTTGTGATACTGAGAGGGGGGTGAATCAGTATCACTACAATTTGCAAATATGTGAACAACTTCAACCTCTTCTTAAAAGCAAACTCTTTCTCATATTCGACTAAGGTAGATCTATTGTTACCTACTAATCACAATAATCTTCAAAGTCATCTTTCAGACACCTTGCCTATTAAGTCTTCGTTAGGTTATGGGTTGGCTGATACTTTTGTTGCGTTCACACAACTCAATTCAAAACACAGAACGTAAAACAAAGTAAGGACACACGATATTTATGTGGTTCCGTCAATGTGATGTACATCCATGATGGTAGGGATTCTCCCTTACCGAGACTATCCACTATACTTGAAAATTCTAGTTATAATGGATGCTTTAATCCTCTGCTCCTTTCACTGTTGCAATTACTAAGCAAGTACAATACAAAGAGTGTCACTTACTATGTCTACCCTTCTTTTAACTTGTTTTGCCTCTGTTGAATTGAATGGCTGCTTCACTGCCGCTCAGGAGTTCACCACAACGCTCTCTAACCTCTCTTGAAGAAATCTGGAAATACGTTGAGTTCTTTTCGATGCTTCGCCGAATTCTTCTCTAGGTTGTCTCACACGGCTCCTGCTTTCACCGTCTCACGATCTCACCTGTCTCCTTATCTCACGGCTCGTCTTACGTTTTTGATTTGTCGTTCCACGTCTCACAGCCTGCCTTACGTTTCTGGTTTGCACCCTTTGCTGGTCACACACCTCACGCATTTGGCGTTTCACGTCTCACGTACATTTTTGGTTTGCACGCCTTGTTGGTTACACACCTTACCACCATTTCTGGTTTGCACTTGTCCGTTTTACACCTCCGAACAGCTTGGTTTGCTCTCCCAGTGGTCTCCTCTTTCACGGTTTCTCCTTTCTTCCCTTACGGACGGTGTGCAGTCTTCTCTCTTACGTGAGTCACACGGTTTTCTCCAGCCGTCACACCTCTTTGCCGTGTGTTCTCCCTTGCTATCCAGCCTTGCTTTGGCCATTCTTCTCCTTGCTTGGTCGTCTACCCCTTTGTCGTTGGTTGTGTTTGGCCATGTAGATTGGTTTAAACGTTTACCTTGTTTGGCCATGTAGGTTGGTTTAGACGTTCACCTTTAGTTGGCCAATTGTTTCCCTTTGGTTGTCCCTTTGTGTTTTGCCGTCTAACCGTTTCTCCCTTGTTTTCTCTCTTTGGCTGGTCACCCTTTGTGTTTTGCCGTCTAGCACCTTCTGATTTGTGATTTGTCGTTCAACTTTGGTTACTGTCTAGTTGTGTCTTCTCCTTTGCAGGTAGTGGTTTGTCGTTTGCTCCCTTGTGTTTGCCGAGTGGTTTACTTTGGACGTCTTTTTGTTTGGTCATCTTCTTCCTCACGTTTTCTCTCTTTGGTTGGCTGGTTGTCTAGGTTTGCTATCCGTTTGGCTCAATTGCTGACTTTCTCTCTCTCTTCGTCCACCCCTTTTCAGCTGTTCCCGGGTTTTCTCTCCTTTTTTTTTTCGTCCTCTCTTCTATGGCCGTCTTTTCTTTTCTCTATTTTTGCTGACGAGTCTATTTTTGCTCTTCCATATCGTTCTGCCGTTACTCCCTTTTGTCGTCCGTTTTCTCTCTCTTTGGTTGTATGTTTTCACCATCCACCCCTACTTTGGCCATATCTGCTCTATTTTTCTTTTTGGCCGTTCGGGTTTTCTCATTGTTGTCCACCCCTCACTTCTTTTTGTCGTGTACCACTTTGGCCGGTTCCTCTGTTTTGTCGTGTTGGTTTTCTCTCTTCCAGCCGTTGGTGTTTTGCCATTTGCTGTATTTGGCCGAGTATTCAATTATGTCGTTCACCCTCTTGTGTTTTACTGTGTATTCAATTGTGTTGGCATTGCCTTAGTTTTGTCTTCCAAGGTCTTTATATACTCTCTTCCATAAAACCCTAATAGGGCTTACTTGCAGTGAATTTACTGTCTTACCCTTCCATGTAGCTTTTACATTCTTGCCCCTCCATGTGGCTTTTACCTTCTTACCTTTCCATGTGGCTTTACTTTCTTGCACACTTAAACCTAGTTGACAACAATTACAACCCATACAAAGCTATGGGAACAACATTGTAAATACAAATATTTAGCATGTTAGACTAGATCTTATTGGGCAAGAGAAAATGAATAAATTACCTAAAAAAGGTCTTTAAAGCCTGCTTCCTAAAATTAAATTGTTCATATGTTAACACTATTTAATGAAAAAAAAAGAGAAAATTTATTTAGTAAGATTGTTTGAACTAAATTTATGTTGCAATTAATTCATTTAGAGGTATGTGGTCAAATAAGAGTGAAGATGAGGTATAATTCTTTATATTTGATTATCTTCATAAATAATGATATTCCTTATAGTCATATTTATCTAATCTCTCATAAATCTAAAGCATTCAAATGCTTGAAAAATTATTTAAATATAATAGATAATTAATTGAATAAAAAAATTAAAATCATAAAAATTAATTGAGAATATGAATATCTCTTTAAACAGTTTAAGGAATTGTGTAATAAAAAAGGTAATTATTTTTATAACTCCATAATAAAATAACATTACATAAAGAAGAAACAAGATCTTGTTAAAGATGGTTAGGTCTATAAAATCACAAGTGAATATTTTAATATATTATTAGGGTAATCCTTTATCAATAATTGCTTATGTAATTAATCGTATACCTTTTAAATTTATTACTTTCATACCATATAAATTATCATTAAGTTGAAAGTTTAAACTAAGTAATTTATAACCATAAGAGTTTGCAACTTATGTTTATAATTCATCTCATAAATGACATTATACCAACTAGAAATGATAATGAGCTTGTCACCACAATCAAGTATGTATTAATTGGAATAATTGTCCTTTATATTTGAAATGAAAGACATGGATAAGGTGGCTTATGTATTAGAAGTAAAGATTCGTAAGAATTGTTCCAAAAGACTTTTAGCTCGATTATAAGAACCTTACATCCATCAAACCCTTGAGTAATTTAAAATGAAATATGTAAATCCATTAACACTCAAATTGCTAAAGGGAGTAATATTAGCCTTAAAATGTGTCCTAAAACACATCAATGAAGAATATGCCTTATTTCAATATAATGGGTAATCTTAAATACATTATAATATGTAATTTTTATAACATTGTTATGTCATAGAATTGGTAAGTCACTATTAATCAATCTCAAGAAAAGCATATTGGCAAGTTATGAAGAGAATACTTTAGTATCTCTAGTGCAATGTAGATTATTTCTTATGTTATAAGGAAATGATTTATAACTAATTACCTATATAAATGTTGATTGAGGAGGAGACATAAATGAACATAAATTTACATTAAGATATATGTTCTTATTAAATAATGGTGTCATATCATAAAGTAACAAGAAGTAAACTTATATTGCCTTAACAATAATAACAATAAAATTTGTTGCTTGTGTAAAGTACATGTTATTGACCAAGTATTACCATTAAATTTTTCTTATTTGTAACATTTTTATCAATAAAATTTACTACTTATATGCATATTTAATGTTAACATTATTAGGCTAGGTTAACTTGCCCATGGTGAATTAATAACCTAATAATAGAGAAGTTAGAAGGAGTTTCAACTCCCTCATTACTTTATAAAAGTTACCAAAATGTGTGGTAATTGTAGAACATATGTCTTAATAAAGTAATAGCATCAAGAAATTTTCTTTAAGGGCTTTGATTTACACAACTTCTTTAACACTTAAAAAGAAAAAAAGAAATTACATTAAATCTTATAATAAGAGGTTATTAGGATATGAATAAGGTGTTAACTAGTTTAATGATATTGTCTAGTTCATAAGAAAGGTTTAAAAAGCTAGTGATTAACTTGTTGCTAAGTTTAGAAGTTTACAAAGATGACTATAATTCTACTTTTATTTTATTATTTTTAAAATTCAAAAGGGTGGACAAGACAATAAGCATGGATATATATATCTTTTTTGTTTTTTTACTATGTTTTATCTTTCCATTTAAAAGTATGAATTTTTATTTTTACATGACCATTTAGTTAGTGGGAGGGTCTAATTTAATATATATTTTTATCTAATTATAATCTAAAATTTTTATTATTATTTCTATTTAAATTTTATTTTATATAGATTTTACATATCTTTATTTTCTTTTATTGGAAGAAAGTAAAGTAGAAAATTAGAATTAAATTAGGTTATAAAGAAAATAAAAAAATTAAAAGGATGTGTCTCTGTTAGATAGAGACTTTTTCCTAAATAAAAAAACCAAGATTAATCATAATTTGCCCAATTACTATTTAGGTATGTATTGACATTTTACATATAACTTTTTTTTAAGTTTTAATTTAGGTGATTCTTAAGGCAAAGAAAGGTAAGAGATAAAGCTATAAATCTTTAGTTTACACTAAGTCTAATTCATTTTCTATATATGAGAAATTTTAACCATAAAATACTAGTTAGAGAATTTTCCAAGATTAATTAAGTATAAGAAAGAAAAGGAGTTACCACAATCTAAAAAAAAAAAATATACACAAAATGGAAAATGAGGAAAGGAAAAAGAGAACCATCATTAAAAGAGTAACTCCAAAGATGTTTCAAACTATTATATTCTTAAAACTCTTCTTATCTTCAATGTCTAATCTAGTTTTTATTATTTTGATCATGAACTAATTTTCTTATTTAGAATTATAATGTAGCCTAACCTTGTTTATTTAGTTTACTTTGATTTTTATGTTATGATCAAGAAACTTTTTTTCATGATGAATAAATGTTATTGCTTTTAATATTTTGGAAAGTTTAACCACCTGTTATTGATTTATGCATGATTGAAATTGAGAGAAAATACTATATAATAACTTTTAATAATGCATACCATGAATTAAATTAAATACAAAATTTTACAAACATGATTTATTATAGTATGAATGAGTGAATTCAAAAGTTTTTACTTAAACTAAGGTTCATAAAATCCAATACACTTTTGTTTATTTAATTTTACGTAGTGATATAGTATATTATTAGATAAAAGCAAATTTAATATGTTTTGATAAAGGATATTAAATAGTAGAGAAAATTCTAGGTTGCTTTTATATGATGAGTTAATGCATAGTATCTTTTATCTTAATTTACTCTTGTTATTTAACATTTTTTTTTCATTTAGATTTTTATTTTTTATCATCTTTCTAACTTTGTATTTAGCCTTTTTGAGGAAATTAAAATTAATAATTATTTTGATACTTGTTCGCTTACAATGCTAATTGTACCATACTTAATTCACTTTATATTATATATTATATGAGCAACTTAGTGAACTTACTTGTAGTCATTCAGAGGCATTAATTAGCAAGGTAATAATAATTACTCATACCTCTTTCTTTCTTTTTTTTATGCCTTTTATTAATGAAAGTTTAAGAAATAGTTTGTTATGTATACAACATTATTCATTAACCCTTTACAATACTATTAATGCTTTTTTCGTTTCTAACCATAATCATATAAGAAAACTCTTTAGTCTTGATTAAAGGAAGAAGAAAAGCATAAGCCATTAAAGTTTTTATGTGGAGACATATGTGCTCAATAATGGAAATCATTTTCACTTTAAGATTATATGTTTTTTTTTCTGAAGTAATTGCAACATTAATTCTATAACAAGTATTGAGGCTTACTAATCATCTTAAATGATATCATATCTTTGAAATTAGTGAAACATTAGAGTTTTTTATTTTTTTCATAATTAAAATTTGGCTAAATTTCTTAATCTAAGAATTACTTGACTAGGTAAAAATATAAGCCCAGAATGCAAAAGAATTAGGCATTTTCAGCATGAAAAGCGAGTAAACATCTTATTATGCAATTTATTTAGCCAAAGCTTCTCATTTGATGTAACTAAAGTAGCCCATAAGAGATTTATATCAACAATTAAGTTAAAAAAGTGTAGAAAACTTGATAGGGGCCAAAACAAGCTTTAATAAGAGCTTATGAGGTAATTATTTTAAAAGGTTTGTACTCTAGGTTTACACTTTTTAAAAGAGCAATATTAGGTAGTAACACTTATTAGGTAATACAATAATTTTCCTATATTTAGTTTCTTTTATTTATGGGACCAAGTAAGGTGAGATTGTTTCACATTTTTTGTTGTTATCATGTTATTATCTAAATTTTATGCTAATTTCTTATATTTATAACTTCATTTATTTATAATAACAAGTAAGATGTATATATATATATATATCTTATATACTTCAATAAGTATTATTAACCAATTCTTCTCTTAAAAAAAAAGTGTTGCACATCTTATGTTTTATTATAATGGTGATTGGAATGATTTAACTAAAGATTTTATGAATTTAGTTAAGAATTATTTTTAATTGAAAAAGGGTATTGTTGAAGTTGACTTTGACAATCCTCACTATTTACTAGAATTGTCATGTATGCTTAACTTGAATTAAAGATAAGTTTACAATTTTAAATAATAATACCTCTTGTATTATAATAACCAATTTCAATAACAAAGTAGGGGCTCAATTATAATCTTAGTTTTATTAATCAAAATGTCACACATAATTAATCAAAAGTCACACAATAAACTAAGGTGCCCCATCCTTACATAGTAGTAAATATTTATCAATGTTCAACTAATGAAAACATAATAAATAAGACTTAACTAGTTTCAATTTTACTTGACTACTAATTAATTTAAATTTTAGATTAACTTTAATAGCTTAGAATGATGACGTAGGAAACTTTAAGTTTTTTAATACTATTATATATAAAAGTATATATCATTGAAATTGAAAGAAAGTTAGTTATTTGTTTATATAATGTTATTTGTTTAAGTTTAAGAATATTTAAGCATTTAATTGTAGTTTCAAAATTTTTAAAGGTTTTATGATATTTAATATTATTTTAATAATTAGTTTATAATCTTTGTATTATAATAAAATTAATATTTCACCATGTATATAATTTATTCAGTTACAATCTAATACATATTATAATTTATTCAATCTATATTAATAATTATTCATATACGCATAGGATTCATGAAACACTAATACTCATAATTGAAAAAATTTAAAAAATATAATTTCTAAAAAAATACACTTACATTCTTTTTCTTTTTTTAGAGCAAAAAAAAAATTATTTCTAAATTTCTCTTTTTCCTTAAAAAAATACTTATAATTTAAGTTCTTTTTATGTTTTTAGAGAGGAAAAATCTAAAACAAATTCTAATTTTTTTATAATGCTTATAATTTAAATTTTCTTCTGAGAGAAGAAAAAGTTATTTCTTAATTTATTTGCTTAAAAAGGAAAATATAATTATTATTTATTTTTTTTGTTTTTCTGCTTTTGTTTTCATAAAAATTAAAAAATTCTCATTTTTCAATTTTTTTAAATAAAAATATTTACAATTTAAATCTATTTTTATTTATATTTTTAAATAAAATGTAAATAAAAGTATGCTTTTTAATAAATATTATAAATTACACATCACGTAAATTTAATAATAATTTTGTCTATTTTGAGTTTGTTAATGCTTTCTTTAAAAAGTAGTTAGTGTGTAATCTGAAAATTAAGATTAAAGATTTTAATTTTCATTGGCTAAAATTGAAATTGAAAATATAACACAACTCGAGCTAACCCCATAAACAATTTAATAGTTAAAAGTTTTGAACCCGCGCTAGTGGTTTGAAGTTGAATTGAACTAATAAGCTGAAGTGGTTCAGCTATAAATTACTCAAGTCATGAATTTCGTGTAATTTTAGAAACTAAAAAAATTTTAAATCAGTCAAAACTAAATATATATATATATATATATATATATATATATAGTTTAAATTGATTAAAAAACTTCAAAAATTAGTCTAATTTGTGATCAAATTGATTTTAAATTTAAATATTAAAAATTTTAATTAAATCTTAAACTCTATTTAAATCATAATGTTAAAATTGAATTATAAATTATATCTAAACTTTTAATTTAGTCATTAAAACTAAAATTTAACATATAATCAAGGTAATTTTTAAAGTTTTTTTTCAGTTAAAAATTTCTAATTAAAATATTAAATTTTGTTATTTTATATATATATATATATACACGTCGATTCAGTCCATTCAAAACTTGGATTGATTTGAGCCAAGCAGGCCGAGACGGAACATGCCTCCGCACCACTGACGCGTGCACACAGCTACATATATATCTATCTATAGAGAGAGAGAGAGAGAAAGACAGACCGACACAGACACAGGCAAACAGGAGTGAAATGGCACTTGTGTTCACCCCATCGTCTTCGTCATTCTTAGCAAAACCGCACAACAAAAGCCCACTCCTTGTTATCTCCAGGGCCACAGCACCACCATTTTTCTCCTTTTCCAGACATGCCCATAAATTCCTACGTTCCCCGATTCGCAGTAATCCTACTACAACTAGAAGACCCCGTACATTACTATTCGCTTCCTCCTCCGAATCCACGCCCCAGCCCGACCCCAACCCGTCTGCTCGAGAGTCCGGTGGAAATCCTAGTCCCGGGGGCGTAACCGACGAGTGGGGCGAAAAGGCCAACCCGGAGGCCGAGTACCCGATAGCTTCGGACTCGGATCCTCCTAGGGACGAGGACGAGTGGGAGGGCGGATATGCTGTGACGGGTAATGGTAGCGCGGCTGCGCAGGGCGCGGGGGCGGTGGTGGAAAAGGACTCTAAGACTGAGGACCTGAAGAGGTGTCTGGTGGATACGGTTTATGGTACGGACTTTGGGTTCCGGGCCAGCCCGGAGGTCCGGGCGGAGGTTTCGGAGCTGGTTAACCAGTTGGAGGCCGCAAACCCGACTACGGCACCCGTGGACGCAAAAGAGCTGCTGGATGGCAACTGGGTTTTGTTGTAAGCATACTGGCTTTATCAAGATTTTAACTTTGTGTGGTATGCTTTTGCATTGCTTTTGTTATGCCCAATGTACGAACGTGTTAGTTGGAAGTTTGGGCTGGCTGTGGATGATTTGGAACCACAAGATTTTAAAATAGCTGTTGTTGAGCCCCTGTTGAATTAATAAAGCCATTTAATGCAGGATTCTCGCGGGGCATGGGAAATTTAATCCTTGGCATTTGACTAGGATCTGGCATGCCTTTATTGATGGAATAACTTAAAATTAAATTATCATTTGGCTTTAGGAATGACGTGAAAAATGAGATCTATAAGTGGTTGCTATTGCTAATCATTTGGCTAAAATTAAATTACCATCGATAACTTAAATTAAATTATCATTTGGCTTTAGGAATGACGTGAAAAGTGAGATCTATAAGTGGTTGCTATTGCTAATCCACTATGTTAGACTTAGTGTTTTATCTAGTTTAGGAGATTGAGATTGGACTGGATGAGAAATTTAATTTTGCGTATTGTGCATTATAATTGGCTTCAGAAACGGTTTTTCCAATATGTTTTTCAAGTCTTGGGATGTAGTTATTTGCGAATTCAGCTCAATAACTTGTTATAGACTGTGGTGGATCATTGGCAGTATGGTGCTCACCATGTACACCATTTGGTTGTCCTATTCAGTAGTTTCGGAAGATGGCTGTCTTAGTATTCCCATTTTTCACATCGAGATGGGAAACGTTTTGGGCTGCTATGCCTTTGAAGTTGTATTGTGTGGGGAATTCTGTTTTGCTTATGCTCTCACTTCACTCAAGTTAATATTGCCTTATCTCAATCATCGCTCAAGTTGACATCATCAGTTAACCTTGATTGGTTCTAGGACTTGAGATTATGGAATAAGAAAATGTCAGTCTCCCATCCATATAGTGCACTTATTCCTTGAAAATCCAATGTGCTTTGTATTCATTTTGATGATTGACCAGTAACAACTATGGTGATGAAGTTTCCTGTTACTGTTTTTATGTCACTTTGCATTAAAGGGATATAATGATGAGATATTGGTACATAATACATTCAAGTCATCTTGCTGAAATTGTGCGGTTGGTAGACAATCATCTGTTCATGCATAAGAAACTAGATGCCACTGATTAAAGCAGCTCTGTTCTGTGTAAATAAACTGGGTGAATAGAATGTTGTACATAATTAGAAGATATTAATGAATTTAGAGGGGATTCACTTTCATTATCATGGTTGTATTTAACAATTTTTCATTGCAGTTCTTGTGGATAATGTATTCGAACAGTCTATTAGGCAAATCCATGCCTCTAAATCTTGTAATCAGGCAGTGTATACTCCTCCAAAAGTCTATATGCTTTTTGCCACCGCCTTAGTTGGCTATTGATTAAAGGAGCTCTATCCTTTGTGTAAATAAACTAGGTGAATAGAATGTTGTACATATTTAGAAGATGTCCTCATAATGAATTTAGAGGAGATTCACTTTCATTATCATGGTCATGTTTAACAATTTTTCATTTGCAGTTCTTGTGGATGATGTATCTGAACAGTCTATTAGGCGAAGCTAAGCCTCTAAATCTTGTAATCAGGCATTGCATACTCCTCCAAAAGTCTATATGCTTTTTGCCGCCTTCTTAGTTGGCCATTGATTAAAGAGAGAAAAGAAATGTGGCCTGCCACTGAAGGGAAGCATGGTTGGATATGCTATTAGTTTTCTTCAATTTTACTTTCATGCTTCTTATTTCCCTTACATAATATGGATAGATATGAACTATTACATCAGGAAAGTTTTCTTTGTTTTTTAATTTGATTGGTCAAGTTTGCTGTTTCTTGAGTAGAGCTATGATGGCTTTTCTTCAGGGGATGGAGTTTGGTGACTCTTTTTTGCTCTGTGTCTCTGTGTATGTGTGCATGTGTGTGTGTAATATATATATATATATATATCTTGTAAATTTTTATTCACTGCTATTATATTATTAAAACTTTTTGGACTAATCCTACTGATTCAAGATCATAAAGGCATTTTTAAGGCATCTCAATGGTGATGTGTGGACCTAAATGCCAAATCATGCATAAATGATTGAGTTGCTCTGTTTGCTATAAATGATACCATTTTAGAATTAGACCTGAAACACAATTTAAGGCCATTTACTGGCTATTGGAGCATTAAGATTACATAGCCACACACTGGCTATTGGAGAATTAAGATTACATAGCCAGGGAATAGGGTTTGTCGCCCTATAGTAATGGGGATTCTTGGCAATTGCAGACAGTAACCTTTTCAACTGATGTTTGATAATGTACAAAATGCAACAGTTGGTGTGTTTTAGACTTGAAAGCTGCTGTTGGGGAATCTTCTAGTTTGAAGTGTTTCCTGACGGCTTCCCCTTAAAAGCTGCTGACAGATTTTTCAAACTGAATTCTACCTACAGCTGTTCCCTAAGAGTAGAATAGTAATATGTCATGGAACTCCTGTTAGCATTTTATTTTTGTTTCCTTCCTAGCCATCATTTGAAAGTGGCAAGTATTATCCACAGTTAGTCCAGTTATTAATCACAAATCTTGCTTTAGTTTGTGTTTCACCTTTTTTATCTTCTGGGCATAAGTAGCTTCTAAATGTCTTTTAAACTTTGTTTGGAGCTTTTCCCCATTATGCTTGTACAATATAATGAGTAAATCACTACCTAATAAGACATATCAAAAGGATTGACTATAATGGAATATGTGCCTTATCGCACATATGAGACATGACATTTCTAACTGCTTCTCTTAGTTCACATTGATTATTATTTTTACCTATAACATCATGTTTAAATATTATGCATGGTGACCTTTCATCTATTTGTACTTCAAAGAAAAGTTGGCAGCTGAAGTAGATGGTGTGATTATTCTTTTTCAAATTTGGTAAATGAAGTTACTGTTGTCCATACAATCTCTATGTGATAGCTTCATGTAATTCCCCTCCACTACTTCTGAAACAGAAGAATTTGGATTGGTATCCAGTGCAACCTTTTGCTTCCAGATGGTATTGTGGGACTTGTGTGTGTAATTTTGATGTTGTTTTCATTTTGATATGTGTAAAAAGGATAAGGCGTCATGTTCAATGGAGAAAAGATGGATCATTTTTTTCTTGTTGACTTCATAATTGTACCTCACACTGATTTTGTTCTTTTATTTGGATTTCCTGCTGACAGATATACTGCATTTTCTGAGCTGTTGCCACTTCTGGCGGTGGGTACACTACCTTTGTTGAAAGTAGAAAAGATAACCCAAGCAATCAATATCAGCAATGCCTCCATTGTGAATGCTGTCACATTTTCAAGTCCTTTTGCCACTTCATCTTTCAGTGCAACCGCCACATTTGAGGTTCAGAGTCCTTCAAGAGTACAGGTACCCCTTAAACTGTGGAAATAAGGTGATCTTGGTGTCAAAAATGAAAGAAGGAGAATTTAACGATTTTATTTTGAGTGGCCTCTTTGTTAGTTTCAGCTTTTAAGCCTTATGGTTTGAGAGAAATCTTGTAAATAATGCCCCTATCTTAACTACTTTAAGAAGGCTGTACAAACAACTAGAAAAGTATATATCCATTAACTAATTAATTCATCTACTGTTATCTTTGCTACCATACATTCAATATTTTCAGGTTGAATTTAAGGAAGGCACCCTGCAACCTCCAGAGATAAAGTCCAGCATTGAACTTCCAGAAAATGTCAACCTCTTTGGGCAGAACATCAGCTTATCACCCGTACAACAAGCTCTCAATCCATTGCAGGAGGCAGTGGCAAATGTTTCAAGGACCATATCTGGCCAGTCACCACTCAAGGTTCCCATTCCAGGGGATCGGTCAAGGTCCTGGCTTCTTATCACCTACCTTGATGAGGATCTCCGTATCTCAAGAGGGGATGGGGGCCTTTTTGTTCTTGCTAGAGAAGGAAGTCCTTTTCTAGACCAGTAGCAAGGTACATTCTGCAATGACTACCTGTAAAGTGGGTATGCATAGTGTTCTCTTTTACTCTGTTTTATCTTACACAAAATGAAAGTATTGAAATGGTGAAGAATTGCTTTTAGGATTACTACTTTTGCCAAGTGTCCTGGGCAAAAGACAGTAAAAAATGCAAAATAATGTCTATGTGAGTGGGAATATCCTCTCGACGATGGAGTTAACGCCAGGGAAAACTATTGCATGCTGTATAGTGAGTCTAATATGTCCAATAATTATGGCCTTGTGAGGGATTACTTTCAATGCATCATCTATCCACAAAAGATTTAAGGAATTGATGATTTAAATGGAAGATAAACGACTGGGCTATGGTTTGTGAGAATTTAATAGGTAAACGAAGTCAATTAGATAGCTCTTGGGCATTTGCTTATGCTCTGATAGTCTGACCTAGCAACTTGTAGTTAGCCTTTTATTCTCCCTTTTGTTTTTTTTTTTTGTGTCATTGGTAACAAGCTTTTTATTCTATCAACCTATTAGAACAGTATCTTGTCTACTGCAGAATGAAGACAACCTTACTTCGTTCAATTCAGATCAAAGTATCTCATATGATTTGGATCCTATGGAGCAACTTGATTGTTCACTTTTGCATGCATTAATACGTATATGGACTGGTAAGCAACTATGAAGGATTCAAATTATGACATTCTAAATGCAGCAGGTAGTCTATTAGCAAAGTGCAAAAAAGTAGGGTTTACCATAGATTAGTAAAGGTGTAAAAATTAATTAAGGTTCCTTGTCATAAATAAATTGAAAACTAGTTTGTGCAGCGGCTTTTCATGAAAATGATGATATGTAACATTTGTAAAGATAGTTGTTCACTTTCTCCCATATAATATCAATGACTTCATTTCTACGAGAATCATTTTCTCTACAACCATAAAACGATAAGGTTTGCTATTTTGAGTATATCTTAAGAAGATATACTCAATTCACCTTTCACCTAATTTTTCTTTTTTGGATTTAGGAATTCTAACTATTACTTTGTAGTTCCAAACCCAAGTAATTAAGTTTTAGTTTCCTTTTATTTTAAAACTCATATATAGTTGTTTTGTTCTATTTTATTAAAACTCTATTTAGAATATAACATGCAGTAAGCAATGTCTCACCCTAAAATCTATTGCTTAAGCTAGAATTTAACAACATGATATTAAGCATTTCTATCAATGTTTCATTTTTGCATTCAGCAATTTCATTCTATTATAGTGTATAAGGAACAATTGTTTGATAAATGATTCTCGTAGATTCAAAGAATGCAATGTCATAATATTTTTCTCATCTATTAAATTATAAGCATTTAATTATAAATTCTCACTGTAATTCAAGTTTAGATTTATAGAAGTTGAATCTTTTAAGAACTTCACTTTTAATATGTCATAAATAAATATGGAAAAATTTATAATAATTATTAATAAATGTTACAAAATATCACTTTCTTCTTAGTACGAGAGTGTTATGCAAATTACATACATCACTATAAATTAATTTTAACATACTTAAAGATCTTTGAATGTATGAAAATTCACTTCTAATTATTTTTATTAATACACATGTTTATTTATTTTTAGATGTATCAAAATGTGACAATAATTCTAATTTAACTTTATCTATTTTGAAATTTATGTGATCTAATATACTATGTCATAAAAAAAATGTTAAACAGTATAAGTAAAATATTATTATTTTATTTGCATCAATATTGAGTTTGAATATTCTATCATACAAATAACACTTTTTCACAAATACACTCTCTTTTACAAAGATAAAGTCATTTATCCAAATACAACTTTAAACTTGTATTTGTTCAAGAGACTGTTTGGAATTAGATTTTTCTTAACTTTTGATACATAAAATATATTTGTAAGAATAATGCATCTCTCAAAAGTAAAAATGCAATTTTACTTCCTCAATTCTTATAACAAAAATTGCAATAGGTTTTTTTTTTTTTTGTATATAACAGCACCATCAGTTATTGATTTCAATTCTTTAAAGAGATTTTTGTTTTTGCAAATATGTTGAGTAGCCTTAAAATCAATCCTTAAAGAATTGTCATCTTCTACTAAATTGATTTTAAGAATTATAGCAATCATTTTTTCATTTGTTGCTTGAGTAGAAATTTGGTTTTTTTTATTTAATTTTTTGAAAAGTTGATAGTCAAATTTATAGTGTCTTTATTTTTAAAAATAAAATGACATTTTTTATTTTTCTTTTGTCCTTTATGTTGCTTTTAGTCATCATTAGGATGACTTTTTTTTTAATTGAAGAACTTGTTTGATTGTTCATCCTTAACTATATGCACTTTTAAAACATAAGAAATTTGTTTTTGGTTTTGCATGCAAAATGCTTCTTCAACACAAAGATAATTAGCAAGTTTTTCAAAAGAAATACTCTTTACTTTATATTTTAGACTTCTCTTAAAACATTTTTATGAATGAGACAATTTGTTTATTATTGAATTTATAATTATAATTTTATCCATAAACATCTTATATTGTGAAAGTAATTAAGTATTTTCTCAATTTCATAATATTTTTATAGTAATATTATAAATATAAATAATAAACTTTTTAATGGAATTATAGAAATATTAGGAGAAGAAAGGAAAAATTATATTTATCAAATAAATATCAAATTTTTAGTATTTATAAAAGTAATGTGATTTTTAATCAATAATTACTTTTGATCTAACAGGTAAAAATATGACACCAGCTAAAATTATGCACAGAATTACTACATGAAAACTCACTGCTGTCCACCCCTTTTTCAGAAATTTCCCAGGTAGTTTGGGAGCCTGCGCCTGAGAACCAAGTTAAGATAAATACTGATGCCTGGAGGGGAATGGCAGGAGTGGTTTTGGGATGATTTTTCGTGACACTAATGGGAATCCCATCGTCATATATACCAAAGGTCTACTCGTTGCCGGCCCCTGCAGGTTTTAAAACTTCGGCTATACGCATGACAGTCCAAAAAGCCCAAGAAATGTCCCTGCCCAACGTCATTGTGGAGACTGATTGTGTGATTGCTGCACAAGGCATTAACGAGGTTGCTCATACTATTGTTCATTTTGCTTTATCCTATCCTGGAGAACTCAGGGCAATGGTACGAGGTTCCAGAGGTTGCTTCTCTCATTAACCGTTTTGTCCATTTTTAAGATCTTGAATGAAATTCCTTATTACTCAAAAAAAAAAAAAGGCTCGCCTAGTGGTTACGAGTAATTTGCCCCCTCATGCTCAAAAAATCAACCCGGATGGTTGATAAAAAGAAATATAAGGCGGAAAACAGTTTCTTCGCCAAAATTTCTAATTAAAATGTTGTTGAAGAATTGGAATGTGACACTGTTTTTAGGGGTAAGATCACGCAGAACTGACGATGCAACCTGAAAACAGTATTTTGCATTGCAGATTTATAAAGATAGCATCTGCTGAAACACAGAGCGTCACAAAAAGGGATAAAATACTGGTTAGTGGCTGATGCCAATCAAAGTTGGAAAAAATGATGTTAGTAGTTTGTGCTAAGCATCTAGCCACCGGAACTTCAAAGAACATTCAATAACAAAACAAACCCGTGTATTAGAAATAAATTTGGATTTCTGATTTCAAGAAAAGTCTTCAATAATATACAAGATTCAGAAGGAAAGGTTTACCCAGATAATGAGATTGAACAAAAAAAAAAGTTTCAGCTTTATTTTGTTAACAGAGCCTAGTTACCAAGTCACTCCTTGACCAAGTTTGTCTAAGGATCAAACAGTCACAACATGAACGACAAAGTAAAAGCCATCTGCAACAATCAGTTATGCAGCAGATACTGCATTATGTCCTTCCGAACGACTCCCTCAAATCTGCTTGCTCTCCCAGTTCTGTCTTCAGGTCTCAACATTCCATGGCCCCATTTGCTCAAGTGCCTGTACTGGGTAATAGACCCAGCAGGTCTTGGTGGTTGCATCATTGCAATGGAAGGAAAGGACTTAGACCATATACTTCTCATTGAGGTAAAGAGGCATCTGTCAGATTCCCTGTTTCTGGGCATCTGTATGGTCCTAGGAGTTTTCCAGTAGAAGTTGCTTACATGCTTTGTCAGGTTTATCTTGGAGCTTGCATCATTTATGGGTGAGCTGCAGATCTGAGCAGAGGTTTTCATGCGGTTCAGCCATTGAAGAATCCAGTTACCAAGATTTCGGCCAACTTCTATGTCTCTCTGTTGTATATTCTGGTGAACCTGGAGTGCAACATTAAAGGTAGCCCGAGTTCGTCTACAAAGACGAACAACAATTATGCATGATTATACCAATGACAACTGTTCAAATCTGCTACACATTAGAATGTAACAAATACATTACGCAAGCAATAGTACTAATTGTGCATAACTGCAGCATACAATATACCATGTAACACCAAGAAGCAAGAACAATGGAATATTTAATACCATCGTGATCCTCAAATCACAATGGATGAAATCCCCCACAGCTTTGGACAAGCAGAAGGAAGTAAGTTAATGCAAATCATATTTTTCTGAGACAGCCAGATGAACCAAGTAATTGTGTGCCATAATATTAAATGCCTATCAGATCTTACAAGTAGTATATATGAAAGACAATTGAAACACCATCGCATTAGTGATTTTATGACCATGGCAATTAGTAAAAGGTGAGCCTTAGTATAACAGTAAGGCTATTCATTGGGAACTAGATGTCACAAGTTCAAATTGTGGGGACAGTTTCTTCGTGAAAAAAAAAAGATAATTTCTATATATTTGATCCTTCCCAAGTCCCCAGAATGTTGGGAGCCTCAATGCATTAAAAAACCCTTTTTTTTATTAAATCAAGTCTATTAGTCCTTAAGGATGTATGCTTAGATCAAGAAAAAGGGTCCACTCCCGATAGGAAATCTTTTCTCATTTTCGACCTCCTACAAAACTGAAAGTGAAGAGTGCTGATGAAATTCCAAAGATAGTGAGACAAGTGTCACCAGTATAAGGTCTATGCAAACTGACTCCATAGCAACCAAAACAAATGATATCCTTTTGTGTACTCCCATGAACTGATAATTCCATTGAAAAATTAAAGAAATGTCAGCAAGCCATTAGGAAAAGGCAAGGGAGAGAGGAAGAAGACACAGAAGGAAATATTGGGGAATTGACCATGCCATTGCCTCTTTGGCTCAAAATTAGAATCCAAGACCTTAAGGATAAGAAATCTAAATTTGGCCGGCCTCCTTAACGCTAAGTCCACTGAAGGAGTAGACTTCGTAGGCCTAGCAAGAAACCAAACTATTCCCAAACTGTGCAGACCCAGGACATACGTTCAACTCCACCAAACTCTTTGACGAAGATACCTTATCTGGAACGAACAACCCCCTTATCACTACAAGGGCATATGAATATTAAATCATAAGTAGATAGTCCCACAAGTGCCACTAACTGACCCAGGTCTAGCACCTACTGAAAATTCATTGCGCGAAACTATTGGACAAGTACCTGTTGAGAAATTGGCGGATCTTGGGGCGGTTGGGGCCAACAATCTTACGTTGGAGCTTTGAAGTGATCCTGTAAGTCCTCTTGAGACCCAAGAGATACGCCGTTGCCACGGTGATCTCCCATAGCACCATCCCTCCCTCTTTCTTACGGTGTGCCTAACCACCCAGATGTTCGAGTTATATTGTCTAGCCGGTGCGGTGCAATGCGTCTCGTCTCTCTTCTTTCTTTTCCCTTCGACGTCCGCTTTTTATTGGCTTGGCTGCCACCTCTTTCGTTGGGAACAAGGAAAGCAAGGCGGTGTTTTGGATTTTCCTTTTTCGGCGGCCTGGATATGCCCAAGAGCTTTGAGTCACGGATCTGTGGGTTGCCCACCCCATCGTCGCCGTTGGTTTCGTGAATTTTAGACGGTTAATATATACCTGGGCCGTTCGTTGAAAAAGTCTTTGTTGCCGGATCCTGATGTGCTTATATCCTTATATAATAATTTACCTTATTTATTTTATACAATAATTTATTTTTATTATTGATATTAATAATATTTTAAAACTCTCACGCTCCCCTCTCTCTCTCTCTCTCTCTCTCTCACTCTCACACACATATTATATATATATATATATCACACAGGCTGCAGATGCCCCTCAGCACCTTGACGCCCGGTGGTTGCAGTTTGCAGCAGACGGTGATTGGAGCAACGATGGTGCAGTCAAAGTTGGGCCCGAGGCGCTGTTGTCTTGGATTCGTTGCATTTTTCAGTTTGATTTCTTCTTTAATTGCATCAAAATTCAATTTGGAGGAGGCTTGATTTGGTGTTATTAGATATGTTTTATAAATCCTTTGGTCAAAGAGGCAAATGCTTGGAGCTCCGTTGTTGCAAATTAAAGAATAAGAGGCCAGGGTGGACCCGTGGCAGTCCGAGAAACAGTGGGTGATTATTAAAAAAATTTTGGTGGAACGTGCCAAGAAGAAATTAATTTTTTTTAATGGTTATTTGAATTGTAATTATAGGTCAATTCTAGAATTTGATTGGTAACAATTTTAAAATGGTATAAATATGTATAGGAAGATGCAGGAAAGGGTAAGCTGTATTTTAAAAGTTTTAATCTATCAAACACGATTGTCTCCTTTTTTTTTTTTTGGCATATTAATCCTCTAATCTCTATTTGTAATTTTACCTTCTTTTTTTTTTTTTTGTCATGGTTAAAACTCAAAATCAATTTTCTATGGTATTTTATTTCTTATAAGACCTATCACTAAATTATTAAAATTGTACCATTGATATCAAAACTACCAATCTTACCATAGTCGATCATAGAAAAACTTCTGAGCATAGCAAAAAACATGACAACTTAGTCCAATTTACCATTCAAGAGATGGCTAAAAAGTATAAGGCTACCTTAAAAAAACCTTGCACATGGGTTATTGAACTCAATGTGGAACAAAGCCAAATGATGTCCCAATCTTAATTGATGCCTTCGCTTAGATCCCATATCAATATATCTTCTTTGTTTAATAAATTCAATCAGGTGTGGCCTTAAGGTGAAGTTATCCCTACCTTTTAAGTAATAACCTCCGAAATTGAATCTATAGGTGTTAGAACTTCTTCAATCTATATGGCATACCAAAGGATGCCAAGGTAAAAATTACAATTAATCACCTAAATGATATGGCTCTCTAGTTGTATAAAAACCAAGTTAAGTTAAAACAATCCATGACTACAATAACAAGGGTTGAATTTGTGCAACTTATTTACGCTAAATTTAGTGTTAAGGCTTTTTACAACCCTATGTTTAAGCTCCTCAATCTTAAGGAAGATGAAACAGTAGCAGACTTTTAGAACTTATTGTTATTTTACTCAACTAAGTGAACCTCCTAAAAGGATACACCATCAATAATTTTTTAAGTGGTCTTAAATAAGAAGTCTAACACCTTATTTGTATATTCATGCCTAAAGGGTTGTTAAACATCTTTGTGCTCATTAAGTTATAAGAGACGACCATCATGACCTTACAATAGAAAACCAAACATCTTTCATGGCTACCCCAACTACTACTAGACTAATGGATGTTAAGAAGCTACGGCCTTTATAGAACTCAAAGGTGAGAAATAACGTTGAATTTAATGAAAAAATGAGCTAAAAGCCTATATTTTTATTGTGATGAGAAGTATAAGAAGGGTTATAAAATAGTGCCAATAGAATCTATTCCTGATGGAATTTAGTGATGAAAATGGCTACATTGGGAACAAAGTGGTTAAGATTTGAGAGGAAGGGAAGGAGGAGGAAGAGTAAGTACATGTATCCATGCATGTTATTACCAAAATTAAAGTAGAGACTTGTAAAACAATAAGGGTCATGGTTTACTCGGCCTTTAAGGTTCTGCAAATAGCCATTGACTCTAATAGCACACACACTTTCTTAGGCTTTAATATACCCAAGAAGGTAAGCTATTCTATAGGTTTGGTTATTGGGCTACGTGTAAAGGTGGCAAATGATAGTTGTGTGGATTGTATCAAAATGTGTAAGGAATTCCAATGGATGCTTTAGGGGAGCTTATTCACGTCTAATATGTACATTTTGGCTCTAGGAAGCCATAATTTGGTATTAGGTACTCAATGATTAAAGACCTTGGTAAACATTTGTTGGAACTTCAAACAATTGCGAATAAAATTTTTGTTGCAAGGGAGGAAGCACATGTTACAAGGAGTAAAAATTATGGTAATCTGATTAATAGGTAGCAAAGGGTTGATGAAGGCTTTAAGTCATTCCTCACAACTATCCTTCATGTAATTATACAATATCTCAAATGAGTTGGGCCTTATACTCAAGCCCCCTAACCATATGAGATAGTCCAATCTTAAAACCTAACAAGATCTATTTATATGCCTTATTGACTAAATTCTCAAATGCTTTCACAAAGTCCATAAGCCTACTCCCTTATTACCTTTATGATCATTAAATAATTCTTAAGGAAAGAGCCTAACTAGTTAATAAATACCTCTATCATTACCCCACTTTGTAAAAAATGACTATTAAGACCATAGTCAAAGATATGTTAGATGTCAGAATTATTTAAAGCAACAACAATTTGTTTGTGTTTTCAATGGTTTTTGTTAAGAATAATGACGACATTTGACACTTTTGTGTTGACTATAGGGCATTATACAATATTATGATTAAGGAAAAATTTTTAATCCTTCTTATCAATAAGCTTTCAAATGAATTAGAAGGGGTAACCTCATTCTTCAAGATGTACCTATGGTTTAGGTAACACTAAATCCGAATGAGCCCATTAAATGTATCGAAAATGGTGTTTAAGACTGTTGATAACCATTATTAGTTTTTAGTCCTTCCATTTGGGTTGACAAACATTTTATCCACCTTCTAAAGCTTGATACATGATATATTTCAGTCATTTTTACAAAAATTCATTTTGGTCTTTTTGATAACATACTTATCTATAGTCGGACCTGAGAGGTACATTTGCAATATCTCTGATAAGTACTTCAAATGCTCTAACAACATAAACTTTATGCAAAAAAGAGAAAATGTTTCTTCAAGTAGTTAAAATTTGAGTATCTTAACCATGTAATATCATCAATAGGGGTAACAATAGATACTAAGAAAGTAAAGACGATGTTGAATTGGCTTTCTTCAACTACTCTTAAATAATTGTGTGGCTTTCTCAGTCTCACTGTTATTATTGAAAGTTCATTTGTAAGTACATTGGCCTCGTTCAATTGTTGACTTAACTTCTTAAAAAGGAATCTTTCTTTAATTAGTCTGTTGAGGTAAATAAAGCTTTCTCTTAACTTAAAATAACATTTGCCTCCACCTTTATAATTACAATGCTAGATTTCTCTTATGAATTTACCATCAAAATTAATGCCTCTATTGAATTGGGAGTTATTTTATCTCAAACTAGGCATTACATTACTTACCTTAGCAAGTTGTTTACCTTATGTTACCAACTTCAATGTATTTATGAATAGAAGATGTTGATAATCATATACTTCATATCTAATTGGCATATAAGGGTGTCATTTCAATATAAATACAAATCATCACGACCTTAAGTATTTGTTAAGATCATAAATTATGTATATTAGGGCAATTCAAGTGGCTTTTTAAGCTCTAGGTATGATTATGAAATTATTTATAAATAGGGGAAGGAAAATATGGCTAAGGATGCTTTCTCTTGTGTTGGTTACAATAAGCTCTTAATAGGGTCATTATTCTCAACTAGAATACCCTCCTTAAAAGATATTAGATAATCATAAAAGTAGGGTGAAGGTCTTAATTCCTTTATCTCCAAACTTCCAAAGTATAACAAGGGGAGTTATCTATGACTTTATATAAGCTTTACTAAAAACTACTCAAATGGAAGGGATAAGTAGTTGTAAATACCAATGCTGCCTTATATTGGTTAATTATAAGTATATGGCACAAATGACTTAATAGTGGTTGTACAAAGGTGTTCAATACTATTCAAAGAATAACCTGTTTGTTCTTCTAGAAAGGTTTTAACAAGGGCAAACCTTGTACAAAAATATAATGCATGTTAATGCTACAAATATGATCACACAACTTCCTTTGGATTACTCCAGCCACTTTTTATCCCTAAAGGTATGTGGCATTGCGTATTAATGGATTTTGTGGAAGGATTATCCTTAAGCATTAGTAAGGTGATATTGGTAGTAATAATAGATCATCTTAGTAAGTACATTCATTTCATAGCTTTGTTCTACCTGTTCACTACCAATAGGTTGCCAAGGTCTTTGTGGATAATGTCTTCAAACTCTATGACCTTTTAAAGTATATCACTACTGATAAAGACTTTATTTCCCTGAATAACTTTTGGCAAGAATTGTTTTATTACCAAGGGGTCCAATTTCACTTTTTTATAACTTACTATTCTCGAAGAAATAGATAAATAAAAGTTGTCAATCATTATCTTGAGACATACTTCCATTGTACCATTGACACTCATTCTTATCACTAGAATCATTGGTTAACACTAGTGAAATAGTGATATAATACCCACTTCCACACCACTATTCAAATGACCCTTTTTAAGGTCTTATATAAGTACCTAGCTCTTATACATTTACCTTGTGTTCTTGGCGACTCAATCATTGACTTTGTCAATTAATAGCTTTGTTTACAAGAAGCCATAATTCACTTTTTGTTGCATTACTTACATAAGGCCTAAAATTACATGAAACAACAAGCTAATGGTCATCAAACTAATAAGGAATTTTAAGTCAAGCATTATGTTCAGTTAAATTGTAACCATATCATTAGCATTCTTTTATGCATAAACCCTTTTAAAAACTAACTACTTAATTCTTTGGTTTATATCATATTAAAATTAGCAATGTTACATATTATCTAGCATAGCTCTTAAGAGATATACTTTATCTTATATTCCTTATTGCTTAACTGAATGCTAAATTGGGTCCAATGCAAGAATATATGAGTGAGTTACCACTAAAAATTCTATATTTGTTGACTAAGGGCATTCCCCTTGTCATTCTAAATCAATGTATAAACATGCTAACAGAGTAACTACTTAAATGTTGGTGTAATGATCCATCAATATAACCCTTATTTAGGAGTCTTTTTATGACCTATAAAAAAGATATCCAGATTGCACCCTTAAGGACAAGGGTGTTTAAAAAAGGGATTTTCTTATAAGTGATAAAATAAAAGGTTAGGGTGAAGAGATGATAGTTTAAAAAGTAATAGGTAGTTATTACAAGATTTTGGCAAAACATGTAAAAAGGAAACTATTTTCATTTTTTATGGCTATTTAAATTGTAATAATTGTTTTAAAATCTAATTTGTAACGATATGAAAAACAACATAAATATGTATAAGAGGATATAGGAAAGGATAAGATGTATTATGGAAACTTCAATTTATTAAATATATTAATCTTTCTCTTTTTTACATATCAATTCTATAATTCTATCTTCCTCGCTAGGGTCAAAATTTGAAATCAATTCTCTATAGTCTCTGATTTATTATGAGAATTTTTTTAAAATTAGTAAGGCCGCATTATGAGTTAATAATGTGAGAGAGATAAAAAGGTCTTTTTACTATGATGTTTTTCTTTCATTCGGGGTTTTTTTTTTTTTGGTTTTATTAAAGTGAATGACTTATTTTCTTTCTTAATTTTATGGTTTAATTTCTCAACACCAAGAATTAGGTTTTGTGCTATTTGAACAAAAACTTTATTCTTAACTCTTTTTTTTTTTTCTAAAGACAAATATATAATCTTTCTTGAGAGTTCAATAAGTTAGACCATTAACAACAATGACAATAGCAACAAAGGCCAAGTTATTCATTTAATTAAAGCAATTAATGGATTTAGACACACATACATCCCCTTATCATTGTATGTTATATACTCTAATTTGTTTGTAAATATGTAATTCAATATGAACAAAAATAAAAGAATTTAGGTTTTTATTATATATATATATCAAATATAAGGAAATAATTTTTAACAAATTTTAGTACAAAAATTCAAATTTTCTTGTAAAATTTTTCTTACCAAATATGTTTTATAGATAAAATTATTTTTTAGCAAACAAATAGATCATAAGCTACTAAGTAAATTTATCTTAATGAAAGTAAATACATTCATTTCTCTTCTTGATAGTATCTTTTTTAAAATTTTGATTGATGATATTCTTTATCATCAAATCTCTTAATTGAATGACATAAAATTACTAAATAAATTATGTCAATTAATAAGATTATTTATTTTGTCAAATACTATTTTATTTCAATTTTTTCTTTTCAAATTTATCCATATCAATATAAATATACAGTTATGAAAAATCATGACACTCACATGAAAAAAATATTAGTATTCATAATTTTTACATACCATGTATATTGTTAAAATTTAAGATTTTAATAATGTGAATTATTGCTTTATGATAAACTCTCCTATGATAACATGTAATCATGTAATAAAATTTTTTGTGACTATTTAATTTTTAATGAAATAAAATAAAACAACCTTAAAGTTTCTATGAAAAATTTTATTAATCATTAATAGCACTTTAAACAATGGCTTAGCAACTAATATAGTGTTCAACTGCTTATAATGCAATATTAACTTTTAAGGGAAGTGTGATGTCATACTTGTATAAATCTTACCATAAACCTCAATTCTCAAGTACATTAGGATAAGAGTATTGCCTCTAAAAAATTTAAAAAGTCAAATATGACTTATTTGATTAGGTGTGGGGAATTAATTAAGTCAAACATTCAATAGCAATAAATTTTCATTTATGTAAATGTTTGAAATTTTTGAATGGATCCTAACCTAATTTAAGGCACTTTGATTTTGAGTATAGAGACTAAAATTTTCTTGAAATAGATTAAAATTTGACCTAAGTTTCACACCTTCACCAAACCTAGTATCATGTGTGTGGTTATAATCATGTTGAATTTGTTAAGTTAAAGAGAAGTAAATAATTTGTAATCATGTTCCACCCATCAAAATGCAGTTAAAGGTTATTGAGTAATAAATATATAGAGTTAAGACTATTTTAAGTAAACTTTTTTCTTTTTTTGGGGGGGGTGAATTTCTTTTTCTTCTATGCATACTTCAAGTGAACTTAAAGATAAATTTTTAACCTCAAAGTAAATAAAATTAAGAATTACCTTAACTATTAACTCTTACTAATTGTCTGTAACTACAAAACAAATTCAAGTTTGAGGTTATAACTATTAAAGACTTTTATCATTTATAAAATTTACAATTACAATTATAATAAGTAAAATTATTTTTTATATTAAAAGAATAAAAAGAATAAAAAAACCTATTGAGACTATCTTGACTTGCATAATAGTCCTCACGTTATAACTTTTCAATAATTAACTTGTACAAAGCAAAAAGGTAGCGAGACCCTACCTTACACACAAATTTCCTTAGCATATTTAAAGTTAATAAAAGAATATTGTAATAATTTTGAGTTTGAAAATATTGTATATACATAATTAGATTGACATATTTTAATGTAGGTTTATAAATTATAAAAAATTTATATTTATTATATTATATTTTAATTTACATAATAATTTCTATCATGTATTTTCAAGCATATAAAAAAAATATATTAACATTTGAGTCTTATAATAATTAACATATTTTATTAAATATCAATTAAAAAATTTAAAATAATTATCAAAATATTGTTATAAATAATTTAAAGAGACTAATTTTTTTTCTTAGCCCATTAAGATGAAAACAAAATCCTTTTTTTAGCTAAGTTTAGGAGTTATATTATTTATTTAATTAACATTTTAATAATGTTGTAACTCTTGAAAATTTTAATTAAATAAATTATCTATGTTCATTTTATTAATTGTTAGAATCATTTTAGAATATTATAAATTTTACTCTTTTACAACTATTATTATTTTTATTCATTAAAAAATATATTTTTACATTTACTACTTAAAATTAGAACTTAATATAAATTAAAATTCTTAAAAATTTTTACATTTACTACTTAAAATTAGAACTTAATATAAATTAAAATTCTTAAAAATTTTACACTCTTAACTAAAATTAAAAGTTAAAATTTAAGAATATAAGCGTATATTTTTAATTATTAAAATATTTTTTGCAATAGTATTTTTTTTATTTTTTTGGTTAGATTTAATTAACAAAATTTAGTTATAATATATTTTTTATTATATTTTAAAATATACATTATAAGTTGTTATAAAATGTAATTTTTTAAAAAATTATATTTTAATTATTATTAATTATAAATTTTAATTTTTTATACTAATTAAAGGTTAAAAAAAAAAAAAAAGATGTCGGTAATAATAGTCCAATCCGGATGCGTCAAATCAGTGTACGCGAACCTTATGCGGAAAGGGCAAAAAATTAGAAAACTATTGCCAGAGGATTAATAAGTTCTCCAGGAAGTAAAGGGAAAAGAACATGATGATACGGCGAAAAGATTTAAAGGCCGGACTTAGCTAACAGGGACAGCAAAATAATACAATTAGCCCACTCTCTCCCTCTCTCCCGTCTCTCTCTGTTTGTAGCAATGCAACGACAGTCACTCGGCTCGCCGGTCTCCAAGCTCCAGAACCACAACCACGTCGGCGGCAGCAAAGACGACGACGTCGTGGTGGCGGAAGATGACAAAGCAGCAAAACCTCGCCGGCTCTCCCAGACATTATCGCTATCACCGTCTTCGTCGCCATCGAAACCAGAGAAACTGATCCACCTCATTCCGCTTCTCACTCTCTTCTGTTTCATTGTACTCTACCTTGTCTCCCACACTCCCTCTCAGTCTGGTGAGTCAATTTCAAAATCAACCGCTGCGATTCACTTAGCTCCTATCTCCATCGTCATAAATACTCTGTGTTTTTGCTGCAGATTTGGCTGAGTTCAACGGATTCAAGCCACCGTCAAAGCATATAGGTATAATGCTGTTAATCAAAACAAATTACTCTCATCTTGATATTAAATTCATGTTTAATTGTTAAGTTTGTGGTTTCTTTGTAGATTCGACGGAAGTGAGCGGGGTGGACCCATTAACTGAGCTCCGGAGAGGCGATGTTTTGGCGATTCGAAGCTTCAGGAACTTGCAAGAAATTGCAGACAAGCCGCCGAGCAGGAAAATCCGGCCTCACCGGAAAACCGCCGATTGCTGAGTCGCATTCTCCGGTTCTCCTCTCTCTCTCTCTCTCTCTCTCTCTCACCAGTCCTGTGATTCTCTCTGTGCAGCCTCAGATTTGATGGCCTATTTTTATTTTTTATTTTTTCCGTATGTGTTACAAATTCAAAATTTCGTCTGCATCCGCATTCGCTTCCTGTGTTGTTTCTGTAATCAAACTATCCATAAGCCATTGAGCACGGACCTCCGACGGACGGGGGCGCGTATGTTAGTAAAATAATAGCATTTTATGCTAAATTGGGCAAACCGACATTTGCATAGTATTTTTGATTGGGTTTACTTTTAGCGTGCGCCTTACGATGATTGGAATCCAGCTGGATAAGGGGATTGAGACCGTTAGTGGCACCACCCTCTTCTACTTAGGGAATCAAAAAAAAAAAACAAAAAAAAAAAGCCAACTGGAAAGCTGCGTAGTTTTGTGTGAATAGAGATTGTGCACGGTCCCGAGGGGTTTACTTTTTCTTTTTTTCTTTTTTTAAATTCAACATAAAATCCGTAACTATCAATAAAATAAATATACTTAAATTATATATATATATATATTATATAGAGCTGAAAATTTCTGGTGGGAGTAAAGTTCGCCGCTCTGTCTCATTATTATAACAGGCTCCGGTAGACTAAACATGTGACAAAACATTTGGAATTTAACATTTGATACATTTTTGGGTTTTTTTTTTTTCTTTTTTCGGTTTTGTTGACCAAAGAGAATTTTTTAAATGTGTTTGTTGATTTGTCTAATTCAAGCAACGAACTACTACTACTACTACTACTGGACGGACGTCGTGGCCATCTTAATATGCAACCGAGTTTACAATATCTGATTTATTACTCAGTTGTGAACTCGTGGGGAATACAATACGTCAACACATGAAGCTTAAGGCTATCGTCCATTGTCTAACTTTAGGTAGGTAGACTTTCGATCTCAGATGATTTTGCGATATCTTGGAAATTGGATTTTTTTATGGATCAGTTAATTGTCTTCTACTGATTTATCGGGGAGATTAGGTAATGGACTCTGTGATACTGAACATTGAGGTAAAAGGTGGAACCTTTAAACTCTTATATTTGCTTCTCTTGTTGGGTGGGTAGCTGGGTGGGTTTAATTAAAAACTCGCTTGACCTGGTTTAATTAGCTGAACAAACCACACTCCAACTTAATCTCGACCAACTCATAAATTTATCATTAAAGGCTCGTTTAAAGTGTCATGTAGGCTTGTTGAAGTGCCATTTAAGTCATAGAATACATTGCATAAAAAAAAAGAAAAATTAAAGGTTTTAAACCTGGAATCTCATTCCACCCCTTCCCAAGTCTTAAATGTCTTATCTGGTTTTCCAGGCTTTTGTTCTCAATTTTGGAGATAATAAAATGAAATCATGGATTAGTTTTTCCTTGGTAGCAGGATGTTGTTAATTGTTAAATAAATTTGCTTCGTCTTTGTTGTGGGGAGGTTAATTGCACTGTAGGAGAGAGAATAGAGTTGATTGTATGATGCCAAATACACTAATCAGTTGTTCCCAAATTAAACTTTCCATATGATCTTAAGGGAGCTAATTCTGCAATGTAAAATACAAGAGGGCTGCTCTCAAACTATTCTTTTTTTTTAAAAAAAAAAAAGAAAAGAAAGGTTAGTTTAAAAGGATCTAAAAGCACATTTTAGTGACTACCATATATTTGAACATTTTGTAAAGAACAAAAATAAAAATAAAAAAAATTAAATAAATATAGAGGGGCAATGGAAACCTAAAAAAGCATTGGTACTAAATATGTGTTCAATTCAGTGTAAAGGTTGTTTGTGAGAGGGAGCCGTGCTTGTTTGATTTACTTGTTATTGATTGTTATTATTTTTATCGATTATTGATTGTTAATGGTGATTACTTATTGTTATTATTAATTAATATTGTTGATGAATAAAATAAAATTTCAGCATTTGATTATAATAATTTTTTTGTTACTGTTGAAATTATAAAATACTATTTAAGCCACTTTATTTTTAATTTTTTTGGCAATATATATTATATATATATATGACTAGTTTGCTTTATACTCTCTCTTAATGTGCTAAAAACTAATTAAAATTTTAATCGTAATACATGTAAATTTTATATTATATATGAACCAATTGTAACATTTAAAAAAAAAAAGACTTTTAAAATTAACCGATAAAAATAGCAATAAGGACAACATTTATATCAAGAAAGTGAAGCTGCGTGTGCATAGGTGAATTCAAAAAATAATAATAATAATAAAAACAACAATTCCATTAAAAAATTGTTATTTAACTAAAAATTAAATAAAAATTTAACGTAAGATCACAAGGGTGCAAAGACGAACAAAAGAAGTATTATTTTTTTCTATCAACCATTTTTAAGTCTATTTATCAGTTAACGGTAGACGAAAAAAAAAAATTATCAAACACCATCATCCCTATTTTTGAGAAAATGAACAACAGCAGTTAAAAATAAATGCCCTTTTTATCACAATTTCGCCAAATCATTTGTTAAAAAAAATAATGCGTCAGTTCTCAGCAATGGTCGAAAAATTAGATTTTTATTTTTAAAATTTAAAATTTTAATTTTTTAATAAAAATTTATAAAAATGGAGAAGGTTACAGTAAAAGTAACTCACGGACCAACGGTGAAAAGTAAAAGAAGAAAGTATGATGCGTCATGATGTTAACGCAGCAAGCTGGAGTGTCGGTGCGGTTCGGGCCCACTCTTCTTATTGCTTTCCCCTCTCTGATGTGACGGGTTCCGCGCGCGCTAGTGGGCCCAGTGGGCCCAAAGGTAAATCATCAAAATAGCATTTAAGTGGTTTCACTTTTCTTTTTCTTTTTTTTTTTTCGATAAAGAGTTGTTTTGATATTTATTATCAAAAAATTCTGAAATTATAGTTTTGTTTGTTTTAATTATTAGTGTTAATGTGTAGGCAAGGGAGTGTGTAGATACAGGGAGAAGAATAATTGAGGAGAGGGATAGAAGGGATAGAATGTAGAGAGAGAAAAGCAAGAGAGGACATTCGAACTATTGTAATATGAGAACATATGACGTTAGCATTTCTTTGCCCATGGAGTTTGGGGTGCAAAAGATGGAAATGGACAAGGTGTAAAAAAACAGAAAAAGAAAAAGTGGAAATCATTTTGCCAGTCACAATTAAATACTTTGTCAAATAAAAAGGGACAAGATGCTACAATGGCACTAGCACAGTTGTGATTCCATCGCCAATCAAATTGTGATTTTTGTACGCAAACTGCACAATTTTGCATCTGCGACTGGTCCTTTTTGGTTGTTGTCACAAGGTGATTATGATTATTAATCCTAGTTACTTCATGTTCTCTAGAAAAAAAAAATGTATTTAATGGTTTTACATTTTCATATGAAAAATATTTTTTTCATTATATACAAAACATTTATGGTGTTAACACAAATAAAAAAAAGAAAAAAAAAGAGTGACACAACATTTAGTGAAAATAAGGATAATATTTAGATTGATATTAAGATAATAATATTTCTTAAAGAGAATGATAGAAATAAGATAAATATAGTTTTTTAAATGCTTTAGTCTCTTAGACTTACACTTTTTATAAATAAAACTGATTAATTAATTAAGAAAATATTTTAATAATTAATTAGAATAATATCTAATTAAATAAAAAATATTTTTAAAAAAATATTTTGGACGCCTAACCTGATTGTTGCCCTAAAGACTTGGCCAAGACATTCTGGACAAATGCTTATGTGTCAAGTTTCTAGAATTCTCTCTTATAAATATTTAAACTATTCTAAAATAGTCTTGATCTAGAAGGTTCCATAAAAATTTGAAACAAGTGATTATAGTTACATATTGATGAGGTAGAACCATTATAAATACCTCACTCTTCTCATTTGTAAAATATCATTGAATCGAAAGTTCTCTCCTTTGCAAAGCTCTCTCTTGTGCCTTCGGTTTCCTTGCCTCTTTCTAACCTCTTTGATATCTAAGTTGATTCTCTTAAAGTCTCTAAGACTTACTTAACTCATTTTTTCTCACAAGGTGTCTAAGTGTCGCGCGGGTTAGCATGATCCGAGCCTAACTCCGAGACAGGTGGTATCAAAAGTAAGGAAGGAATTGTTGCTGCCACTATTGAGGAGCAACAGATCAAGCTTCAAGCTTTTGGGTGAGAGGAGCAACGTGCTCCATCTAAATGTGGGAAGTCAAAGGCCGCAACAAAGAAGCCTATAAAGTTTTACGTGACTGTCCTAAAAAGGAGCATCACGAATGTAAGCTCCTTAGCGGGAGAATTGAGCGATCAAATCAATAATTTGATCCATGAGAATGCTAAAATTACTAGGGCTACCAAGTCCATCATCAGAGAATTTAGCTATGCATTTAAGGGAGAACTAAGCTCTTTTAGCCAAGAGTTGTCTGATTTACGGAAGTTCGTTGAAAGAGAGATTCACGACCTTCGTAGAGAGATAGGTTCACTTCGTCGAAGCAATCCACCTTCGACAAGTACTGCTGGCACAAGCAGTACTACTGTTGGACACGGTTTAAAAGTTCCTAAGCTTGCCATGTACAATGACATTAACAATGCCACTGTTGTGAAAAACTTTCTTTTCGGCCTTGAACAATACTTTGAGGCTATAAGAGTTGTTAATGACATTTACTAGGATAAGCAATGCCCCAATCTTCTTCCAGGATGCTACTCAACTATGGTGGAGAAGGAAGCATTCTAAACGAGAGAAAGGCCTGTGTGTAATTAACACATGGGAATAATTCAAGGTTGAGCTGTGCAAGCACTTCGTCTCTCACAATGTGGATAGCAAAGGTAGAGAGAAGCTGTGTCATCTCGAGCAAACAGGTAGTGTTTTTGATACATTAAGGAATTTACTACTCTTATACTTGAAATCGATGACTTGTCTGACAAAGACTTCCTTTTCCACTTTCAAGATGACTTGAAGGATTGAGCAAAAGTAGAATTAGATAGGCGTAACGTGCAGACTTTAGATGATGTCATTGCTACAGCCGAAACGCTGATCGACTATTCTGCCCATTCAAAGAGTAAAAAGCCTAACTCTAATAAAAGTGGAGGAGAGAAAGGTAGACAAAAAAAAGAAGCAACTCACAAGGAGGGAGGATATTGTAAATATTCTTATTCTTTTGCACTTTTTGTTTGTAAAATGGTTGTTTTTAATGTTATTGGTGACAATCACTTTTATAAATAATACTTAACTTATTTTTGTTCTTATGTAACTTCTCTTTCTTACTACTTGATTGACTTATTCATGTTATTCTACAAAGTTCAATTTAATAAATAGAACAACAATTAAAACATACAAGTATATCAAACTAGTTGCATGACAATTAATGTTCACAATTAATCATAAGGCAAATAAAACAATTAGAATATGTTGTAATTCTTCTTTAAAAAATCTTACAATACATTATCATAAATAATATTATTAATTTTAATAAGTAATTAAATATTTTTAATCATATTTGATATCTTTGGATAAACAAATATATTTAACTAAAATATTAATATACCTCAATTACATTATTAATTATAAAATAATAATTTACTTTTAAGTAAATATTAAAATTCCCATGAGTAATAATGTTAATTTATCTAATCATTTTTCATTCATAAGTATTTCATTAAAATTATAGATAAATAATTTATTTATATATATTGTTAAACATATTAATTTGGTGACTTTGATGACTAATAAATATAATAATAATGCTTGCATATTCATTTAAATATTTTAGTTTGATCACTTTAGTAACAATCAAATTATAACCATAATATAGGTATGAAATATTTTAATGTAATCACTTTGGTGACAATTAAATAATAAAAATTATACATGCTTATAAATAAAAAACCCAATATTTATCAATAGTATAAATCATAACACTTAAGTCCATAAGTTTGCCAAATACATGTTTTTGAACTCAGTTTATATGTGCTTCAATAAAATATACAATTATGTAATATAAGTCACAAATTATTTTTTTTTCTTCTAGACCCTAAAATCATTATCCACAATCAACAAATTAAGGAATTTTCACTCTTTAAATGATCACCACTTATTTAATTAAGAATAAACTAAGGAATATTTAATTCATTGGCCCTATAACCATTGTCACTTTCGTTAATTGACTTTTTTTTTTTTAGAATTGATTCTAAATTAATTAAAACACAAAAGACATTAGCTTAATGGTTGTCAACTAAACCTGAGGTTTAAAACTTTTCATAACCACTTTTTCATTTGTTCTTAAAAATAATAAGGGATTGATACTTCCTTAAGCCTTAAGCCTTAAGACATTGCTATCCTTCATTTAAAAGGAATTGAAATTCCTTGAGCATACTTAGACCCTTAACAAGGAATTATTTAATTCATTGTATAGCAAACTTTATAGGACATGTTTTCTTTATATATAATTTTATAAACATTATAGAAACTAAAAAATCATAAATAGGCAATCAATAATTCCTTATTTTTATAATTATGAATTTAAACATGGAATTTATAATTCCTTAAAGCTATAAATATATAAAATCTTACTTCTTATTATTAAACAATAATAAATCAAGTATATATGATTTATCATGTACAAAAAATATTTTATTTACAAAATACACACTTTAATACCACTTGTTAAATTTCTTAAATAAGAACATCCTTATCAAATATTAATTTCAAATTTTGAAATTGAATAATTTTATGTAAATAATACCATAAATAATATGCCTAAGTTTATGAATGTTAAAATTATTGATTTATCTAGAAAGTTCACTTTAATTTGATAACTAATTTCTCTCTTATAACCTTTACTAAAATCACAAACTTTTAAATAAAATTTTAATATGTATTAGAAGAAAAGAATTAGATATATATATACACATAATTGTATAGATTAAATTAAGTATATTCATCTATACCCAAAGAAAACTCGAGATTATAGTACTTAATGAGAATATTATTTTGAAATATTTTAATATTAATAATTAAAATTATCCTAACACTAAGTATTTGAGAGAGAGAGAGAGAGAGAGAGAGAAAGTGAACCAATCAAGAGAACAAATAACAAAGTCATCTTCAAAGCAAATTTCTCCATATTTTCTAGGTTGCCTAGCTTGTAGTCATAAAATTATGATGAGAATTAGTTGCCTAACTGCATTAGTTCATATGACTATTTACAAGGCTAAAAATTTATACCTTTAATTCTAAGACAAAATAAGGGCTACTCACATCAATTAAAAGTAAATCCAGATAGAGTATTGCACATATTCAATTTTGTAAGTAAATGTTACTTATTATCTATGGTATACTTTAGAAGGAATATTAATGTATCTACTTTTAGTACATGTTTAGCATTGTTAGATTAATAAACGTTAAAATACACTTTACAAAGAATATTAATGTATCAACTTGTAGTATATTTTTAGCATTTTAGATTAACAAATGTTAGAATAAATTAATTCTTAGAAAAGCATTAGCTGTTCAATGAAGAAATTGAAAAAATGAATAAATGTATCTCATATATTTTCTACCTAATTAATATACTTATCACATAATGTAGCTCATAAACATACTACATTAAAACAAAATACATCTAGTGCAAAAAAAAAAAAAGTGAGAAATGGTTAATTCTCGTCGATTCAAGTCTAATTATATTGGATCTTAAGTCTAAAGAATTTCAAGTATTTTGAATTCTAGGCACATCAAATTTTGAAGGTACATCAGTCTTGAACATATTAATACTAAAATTATCTCTAAAGTTGAAGATCTCAAGTTTAAATTTTGGTCAAAATCCATTAACCAAAAAAAAAAATGTTTAGTATCAAGTCTTTTAGCTCATTCAAATTTAAATTAATTAGATTTTAGATGAATTGCACTTCAATTTATTTCGGTTTCAAGTTATAAATCATTGACTTTTCATTTAGCACGAGTTAAAGTGATTTGAGTTTTAAGCAGATCAAGTCGAGTAGTTGATGTTGGATCATTTTTTGTGGCCTCCAATAAAAACATTACGTGAATAGACAGAGTAGCTTTGATTATATTGGATTTTTGGTTTACAGACTTTTTATTCATTCATTTGTAGTCAATTATAGGATATCATTTCATTTAATTGAACGCAATTAAGAACGAGAAAAATAGTTTCCACTACTAATTGTCTTGGCCTTTAATGCCTGTATAAAAGGATACTGTTCTCTGTGTTGAGACCTTGAGCTCGTCCGTAGAGACCCACTTGAGAAAGGATCAAAAAAGATGGCATTGCATGGGCTGATACTCAAAGCACCCACCCAGTATCCATTGGTTACGCCCAGGACTAACTGGGACTATCTGATTAGACTTTCTGATCCCTGCGCACTTCACCACTCTACTGGAAATTCTCTCCGCCCTAAATGAACTCCAGCTTTCCACGATCATGGTAAATACCGCCAAAAGCCCAATACTGCAAAGAAAATTAAGTAAACTAAACCAGATATCAAGCACGAAACTGTGCCTAGAATATGAAATAAAGCAAAAGAAACATGTACAACATTCACTCGCCTGGACATATCAAAAAAGACGTCATTAATACAAAAACACCTTAGTTCGAATTAACATAAAATTCTTTATACCAAGTAATGATAATGAGGATACGTTTTTACTCTCACTGGGCAAACACATTTAATGTTTTGCAAATTTTATGTGCAATACGGTTGTAAATAAATAATATTTGTTGACCACAAAAGCAAAACATTTTGGGGAGATCCCTCTTACAAAACTGTGGAGCTTAATTCTGATAAATAAAAAGTAATGATTTTTAATGCCTTCATAAGCAATTTAAGGGAAACAAACTTTCAATAGAAGAATGATATGGGAAAATAGAAGGCATGTATATCTTAGCTTTAAATGGAAGACGTTCCCTAAGGTTGAAGCAACTTTGAATTTAGTGTTTGAATTTTAACCCTAAACTAACTAAGCTTAAATTACTTGGCTATAACTTGACAAATACACAGCTTTAATTGTTTTAATCAATCTCATTTTCCTTTTTCGGGGTTAGATACATGGGGAAAAGTTGCGATTTAACGGTTCCTCTTAGATACACCTTACGGTTTCAAATTGGATCCATAAACTCATGTGGTTTCTTCTAATTTTTACAATCATCCCCTTAACTAGAAACTAACTCAATTTTAACAAATATAATCCAACATTTTGTTGTAATTTAGAAATTGTAACTAAACAATCTAAGACGTGGCGCGTTAGATTACATGTCAAAACATGTGCGTGTGTGCGCAAGTGTAAGACAAAATATTAAACATCAATTATTTGCCGTTTCAGTTTTCTCGTGAGAATTCTCTTCGGAATCAGCTCTCTTTTGTTCTCTGTTCCAAAGAGTTTTTAACAAATCAATCTAGAGAGGGCAGATTGATTGATCCGATCAAGAATACCCCTCCTGCCCCGTTAGCATTTGTAATTATGTTTCCTAATCATGACACAGAAGAAGCCAGTCCGCAATTCACTTGCAGGCACCATTAACACGGTAAGTTGAATGAATTTGCCTAATCTTTGGTAGCGACTGATTAAATGACAGCAACAAGGGGTGCACCAATTTTCGGGGCGCCAAGAGCTCTCTAGCACCGATGGTAATTAATTTTAAAATGCAGAGGCGATAAAGACTACTCATAAACCTTGCTCTTTGGTCTTTGGTATGTCTGAGTCGAACATTTATGCATTTGGATACGCTGTGGGAACAATCCGCTACTGAAACCAAATTGGTAGATGCAAATGCCTGTTCATGGTCATTATACGCCCCGACCCATGTAGAGCGAGTCTGTGAAGGGTGTTAATCAGTGTGAAAATGGCAAAAAAGCATAAGAACAATAACCCGGAACATAACTGTATAGAACTCCCAAAAACAAAACTTAACATTTTGAATGTGCAGGATATTGACATTCTTTAAAGACTGAGATTTTGCACAGTAAGGGAACCCTACTAATTGAGACAATCTGTCCTACATTGGCCATTTTCCCACTGTAAGATTCCCAGAAGGTAATCCAGATATGGTAAGTCCACAGGTCCAAACGGGTTATTTTACAGCAGAAAATCAAAGGATCAAACCTTGAGCAGGTGGAGGCTTTGAAGGGTGGTGCTCACTTGCATCAGATGCTTTTGGTGACTCAGCTAGGTGAACCTGCGCAAAGTCGTCTACCACTTTTCTCTTTTGTTCCTCTTCAGTAACTCCTACCTTTTCTTTTGCCTTCTGACCAACATCCCCAGCAGCCTTTGCAACCTTGTTGAAGGCCCCAGTTACCCAAGAAGCACCAGTAAAAACATACCGGTTATTCATTATGGCAGATCCTGCACTACTTACTTTTTGTTCAGCAACTGCAAATGCTGATTTGGTTTTCTCTGAAACCTGAAACTTCTGATCCACTTCACGAACTTTATCACCCACAACAATTGTGCCAGCATTTATCTTCTCAGTAAAGCCTATTTTTTTGTCAAATGAGGTGACTTTTGCTGAGGCTGATGAAGTGAACTGGTGCTTCTCATCAAAATTCTTTGCTTTGTTGACTGCATCTTTGCCCAGGATATAGCCCTTAGCAAGCATGCTGCTAACCACATCCTCTGCCTTTCCCAATGCAGATTCAGCACCACCAGTCTGAGCTGCCTGCAGAGATTCAGCCATCATGAGTAAACAAATTCATACAGTGTAGAATAAAATGGAAGTTCTTACAACTATCTTACAGGAGGGGTTAAAGCATCAGCTGGCAGATGGTAATCTGGATCCAGAGTCACAGTGATGGTTGAATCAACTATTGTTGCTCCCTGACATAAGACAGTCTTGAGTGAAACTTTGCCACATGTTGCATGCAAAAGGAAATCAAATGTTTAGTACAAAAATTTCAGATCCTCAACTTCAGACAATTCACTAATGAAAAGTTTTAAAATCTAGCAACAATTGCTATTTCATGGTCAAAGATAGCAAAAGTTACAACAAGGCAATTGTTAGTCTAGGCAACTGAGTTGACTTGCAACCAGGATTCTTGCTCTCTCTCTCTCTCTCTCTCTCTCTCACTCACACACACACACACACACACACACACATGCACACACATACACAGACTTCATTGTTTCTAGGATAATGCAATGTGCTTTATTCAAACTATGCATCAAGTAATACAAGCAAGGCAATCCAATTGGAGGGAAAAGTGATCCTCAAGGCAATGCCATATAGGACATGATACAAACAGACAAAGAATTCAATAATGTAGATAATCCCTAGGCTCACAGTGACAAACTCAGCCAAAGGAGTAGTACTCGTTTTGTGAACCAAAAGTAGTCTCAAATGACAAAATATTGCTAATGGTATGCCATGGCTCTGTTACAGAGCTTTGAGAGCACAAACACACAAAAATCCAGTGAATTTTATGTTAAATGGGAAAAGCGATCAACTATTAAGACCAATATGGCAATTTGTTAGTTTACAGGACATGGTCAGTTATGATTTCATAGGCGTGCATCGGTAAAATGAAGACAAAGGAAAATAATGACAATCATAAAATGACATATAAACTGATTAATTACCGAAAGAAGAACAGCAGTTTCTGCTCCTTGATGATCTTTGAAGGTAACATATCCAATTTGAGAATGCTCACCATCACTGCATATGAATATGAAATGCTTGATATATGAAAAAACATCAAAAACAGGTGTGGGCATACCAAGAAAATTAATGACAAAGTACCTTCTCATCTCAACATATTCAATGTCACCAGAAAAAGAAAAGAACTCTTTGATGTCTCGCTGAGTTGCTCGTAGAGAAACATTACTGACTTTCACAGTTCTTGCCTGCAACAAGCAAAGAAATCAACTAGGATCTCACAATGCAATGTAGACATAAATATTTGAAATTCCAACAAGACTAGGCAATGCACATCACATTAGATTTTTTTCTAATCTTACCCCTGAACCCCAAACCCAACATCCTACATATTTCCCTGCATCTATCTCTTTCTCTGTTTCTCATTTTTTTTATTTTCACCATGAATTGCAATATACAAAAACTATTAATGTTTTTCTGCCTCCATTTTGCTTCATTTTCTTTGGAAACTGTTAACAACCAAGTTTTGGCATCCTCAAACCTCCTAATACATATCAGATAGAGAAGCATGATAAAATCATAAATGTTGCAACTTCATTTCATTACAATCCAAATCTGATGACTTAGAAATCACCAACTGATGTAGGTTCCCATGAACTTCCACTCTTGGACAATGAGATTCCAGTTCTCTGTTCATTGTCCGAGACATTTTTGAGGGTCGCCCAATGAAATTAGCTAGGAAAATTTAAGTTTCAGTTATATAAGGTAACAACAATGAAGAGGAAAGTATTTGCATTGCATTATTTGATATGAAGGGTGAAAGCAAGTCCCGACAGTTACATCCAGGCAACAAGTTAATGGAAAAATAAATAAATAAATAAATAAATAAATACAGATGCCTTGAGGCAATAAAACCATCAGACGTGAGGTAAATTGAGCCACAATCTTTCAGAAACTTCAAACTCAAACAGGAAAATTCCCAGTAGGTGAGCCATGTAAACAAAATCAAGCTATAAAGACCAACCATCTATCCTCAACAAAGCTCAAACCAGAGCAAACCCAATGTAGTAATAGCCAGGCCACTGAAACAAATTTCCATTATTCCATACCTAACCAAAGCTTCTTAGACACAACGTTCCAGCGCTAAAGGTTAGACAAATCACAAAAACGATGTTGCTACATCATTCCAAGATCGTCCACCAAACACGAAGCCCAAATTGTTTAAGCTGAGCATTTGAATAAATTAGAACGGATTGTTCGAATCACAAGTTGAGATAGGCATTATTAGTCTGCTTTGGTGATTAAGGCCAGGTTAACAAAACAAACAACAAGAACTGGATTCTTGCCACGCATAACTCCATTCAGGAGTGTCTTGATACGGACATTCAATTTAATTTAAGGGATCTAAATCTAACAGCGCAACGTCCACATTTAACATGAACAAGCAAAATCATTTCCATTTCCCATCGGCAACAAACAAACAAACAAACAAACAAATCATCTATTATGCAAAATATGCAAAGAACAAAGGAGCTAAAGTCAATCAATCTAACTCCATAGCTAAATTGATTCTGTTTTCCAGGTCAACTTAAAACAAACTGTTCAAAAAATAATAAAAAAAATATTAAATAAATAAATAGAGAGAGAGAGAGAGGACGGCGTTACGTCAACTCTAAAATCAAGCAACAGAAGAAGCAAAAACACGAGCAGATCTAAACGGCGCTGGTGAATCTATACGTCACCCGAAACCAACCACAAAAAAAAAAAAAAAAAAAAAAAACAAAAGAAATTGAAATGATGAGCCAATTCGGTTAAAGGCGAGCACAACCAATCATTCGCTGACAAATATTTATAACGACTCACACATCTGCACGTAAAAGATTAAAGATGTGACTGACCGACATGGCCACCGCCGGTGTTCGTTGATCTGGGGAATTGGGAGAAACGAAACGCGGAGTTTCGGCGAGAGATCGGGAGAATCTGTGAGAGAGAGATTGATGGGGGGAGGAGGAGGGAGGCTTTAGAAGGATTTGGGGAGAGAATGACCAGACCGCCGGTTGTCGCGGCACGTGCGAGGAGGATTAGCAACTTTATTAACCGTTCCTGACGCGTCTCTTTTCTTTTTTTTTTTCTTGGGTCAATGGTGACAATTATTCAATAAATAATGTAAAAATTTGGTAGAAAAGAAAAATAAAAATAAGTCCGTTGCTCTAATGAAATTAGTTGAGATACTTTTATTGAATTTTTTTTTTTTATTTTGGGTTCGAGATTTAGTGGTTAATATATATTGTATTGACATGATAATAGATGAATAAATAATTTATTATTTTTATACTAAATTGTTATATCATAATAATTACAGAAAAAAAAGAAAAAAGAAAAAACACGTTGATTCATATACGGCGTAACCTAAAATTTTATACATATTCATCCATTAATTCAAAATACTTCATAATGAGGCATTTGAAATGGACCCGATTGAGTTATCCTTAGATAAATTTTATACATATCTCAAAAACTCATATCATATATTGCTTCATAATTACCTCTTTATGAAAAAGAAAATTAGAAAAAAAAAGCCAAATATGTGGTAAGAATCATTGTTGATAATTACTCTGAGAAAAAAAAAAAGGGTGGAAGTTGAAGGATTCAAGATGCAATAATTCTAAAAGAGCTGATGTCAGATAAAAAATAATTAATATTATTATTTTCTACGCTTGGCAAGAGAGACTAGATAAATCTGAAAGGAGAAAAGATTTCACAATAACGTGAATGAGCTTCAAATCCATTGGAAAAGAGATTGTTTAATTGACAGGAGATTTGGAAGACATGATGGAGGAGGAGATGATGGAGATGCATTTGCAGAGGGTGCACAGCGTGAATGGTTTTTGGAGGGTGACAACGAAGGAAAAACCCACCCCACCCATGCTGGTCTTTTCCGTGACAGGTGACTTGACTTTAGCAACTGACCTGTTTCTTCACATGATCACTGAAGCGTGATTTGTGCAAAATACTATGGATGGAGTCATACTCAAAAAAAAAAAAAAAAAAAAAAAATTTATCGTATAACATAAGTTAGTGCTTTTAGATGTGCACTTTAAAGATATGATAAAGATAAGAAAAGGGTTATAATAATAATAATAATAAATAATAATAAATAGTGAAATTTTGATAAATTACAACAAAAACTAGCATCTCGAAATAGGATATGAAAGGAAGAGGTTGGAGAGTCTTTGAAAAGGAAGAGGATGTGAATTTATAATTTTTGTTTTTATCTTTTAAGACTTGTTTGGTTCACTCGTTAATTAGTATTACTGCCTTTTATTGCAAAAACTAACATTCCTTGCATTATAGAAACGGTGGCTTTTGCACCCTAACACAGTTTTAATTTCTAAGTTCGTACAATACATAGATGCATAATAATTGTTGTCTGATAACTACATTTTGTTATTTAAACAAAATATAAAATTTTAAGTTTTCATTTTGTTATATATTATCTTTAAAATTAAACAAATGAAAATTCAGTCATTGTCTTGAAAAGCTAATATTCATGTGCAAATGCTCTAGGAACATGACGCGAAAAAATAACTTTTCTATTGATATATTAACCTTGGAAACACAATATTTTATAAATTATATTGTAATTATTATTTTATAATCTATTTACTTATTTTATAGTATTTTAATCTAATTAGAAATTTTAGTTAAAGTATTTAGTAAAAATATGTGAATTATTTGAGATTTTTTAATTTTGATTTATTTTAAATTTTTTAATTAATAATTATATATTTTATAATTTAATTTAAAGTATTTTTTCAAAACTTTAGTTAGAAATATTATATAAACTTATAGTTAAAATATCTTACAAATTATATTCTTCTTCTTAAAAGTTATTAAATTTACTAATAGATTTAAATTTTTAAAAAAATTTCAATTAAATGTTAATTTTTTAATTTTTTATTTTTATCTCGCATCAAATAGTATTATTTGATGAATACGTACATTCATCCTACATTTCATATAGAAAAAAAGGCACTAGAACGCATTTAGATAGATGGTAGCTTCATTTAAAACCAATCCATATCAAGTGAAATTGTCTCTCTTACTTCCATCTCAAATGATATCTCTGTGCTTAATAACACATCAAAGCAGGTTCCAAGGTAGTTAGATACATCAATTTCAGTTGAACTGAAGCAAGCTAGGACAATGAACTAAGCGCCCCTACAGAAGGGTCTGAAGCTTTCGATTTGCAATGTTCTGTTGGACAGGGGAAGAAAAGGATTTGAAGATTATGAACGCTAACGAGCAATCTTGACCTTTTTGTAACACAATGTGCTTAATGGGCCCAATTAAATGCAACAAAAATAAAGGAAAACCAAATCCCAGAAAAACTACAACTCTTTCTCTTCCTTTTGGAATACCCACAAACCCGTCTCTCTAATGTATGCATGAGCCCATAAATAAATAGATAGAAAACTCAGGCATTTAATTATTATAACCCAATTCTACAAATGGAGTTTTTTTTTTTGTTTTTTGCACCTTAATAAACAAGAATTTTATTCGTGCTTAACAAAAAAAAGAAAAACAAAAAGCCAACATTATATTAATTGTCCCTATCAAAATTCTAAAAGATCAAAATAATCTTTCTAAATTTGAGAATTTTGCAGCAAAAATAACCTTGAGAATTAAGGGGAACAAAATGATATATATATATATATATATATATATATATATTACTCAAACAAATACTATATTTTATTAATATTAGTCTCGTATAATATACAAAATTATGAATTTTGGTTAAAAATGCCAACATGTATTTACTTGATGGGAAATAAGAAAAATTTTAATTATTACGACTAGATTTTTCAAATATTTTTTAACCCACCTCAATTAAATTTAAATTTACAATTTTGATGCTATTGTTATTGTAATTGTAATTTGATTCTTGAAGAGTATATTTTGTTAGAATTTGATTAAGATGTCTTCATATGAAGATTTTAATAAAATTAACGTATTAAAATATTTAGGTTGCTGCACTTCCAACATGAGACATACAAGTGAGCATCGTCTGCCAGGATAACTTTTAATAGACTATGGAATATAATCCAAAATTGCAAAGCAATTCACCTGCACAAAATGCGTAGGACAAGGCCCAGGCGAAAAGAAAAAAAAAAACAAACTGACTTATACGCCAATATTGCTAACCAACTGTTTCAACGACTGCCCTATTATACGCTAATAACGGTACCGTGTCGACGACGGCTTCTTTTGTTTTTTTTTTTTACATCTTGCCAGTCAACCAAACCAATGGAGCTAGAGAACCAATTCAAAGAAGAAAAGTAAAACTTACTGTTCCACCTAGCTTCTTGGTTTCTCAGTAATTGTCATTGTAAGATATGCAAATCATTCACAATCTAAAGGAAGATGATGACAAGAAATTCAACGCCCGCAAAGGAAATATAACACAAAAATATAGTTTGACATGGTTGCCGAGCTGCTAGGGTTAGGGTTTTGGAATGCAATCGGATTGCGAAAGTCGGAGAATAGAAATGAGAATAGGAAGAAGAGAGTAGAGAGAAGGGAGAGAGAGGGAGAGAGTGAGAAGCCGTTTTAGAGAGAGAAACAATTTGCTATTCTGTTTATTATTTCTCGAGCGGCACCACAACAACCGATTTATATATGTGGTCCTCACTTACTCTTCCTTATAAAATGCACTGTTTCATTAAGTGTCTAGCGGCCCACTAATGCTGTGTAGCCTAACAAATCCTAACCATCCGTTTCTTGACTGTCGTAACTTTGTAAGTTGTTACAACGGAATTTTAATAGCTTTGCCTTCCTCTGCTGCTTCCCTGCACTTCTGCCCTATTGCCCTTCGAGCCTGACAGGGTCCTCCCCTTCAAAGCCTTGTCCTCAAGGCTAGAACTAGGGAAACTACGTCGTGATGAAACTTCAATCCTCTCATGTAGCCTCTACTTCAGATAGGTTTGACCACTGGACTAGGATTTGAGGTACTGCTCTGTTGTGCTGCTTCACCACCCTTCTTCCCAGCACTGCTACAGGTTCTACTAGTAATTGACTCTTAAGCCCCGTTATTGGCAAGTGCAGCATAAGCTGGTGCTGCTGAGCCACTGCTCACTTTAATGGGGATACATAGAAGACAGGATGAATTTTAGAGGATGAGGTTAACTTCAGCTTGTAGGCTACTAGTCCCACTCTTTCCAGTATTTAGAAATGTCCATGGTACTTGGATGCTAGCTTCAAATTCTTCCAGACAGCCATTGAGACTTGCCTATAGGGTTTAAGTTTAAGGTAAAACTAGTCACCAACTTCAAAGACTCATTTAGACCTTTTCCTATCAACTATTTGTTTCATCTTGTTTTGAGCTTTAAGAACCTACTCCTTTAACAGCCTACTCATGTGTTGTCTCTCTTGAACCCATTACTCAACCCTTGCAACCTTAGTTTCTTGGCAAGGTAACTCAATCAATTGAGGTGGAAGGCATTTGTAAAGGGCTTGCAAGGATGTCATTCCTAACGAGGACTAATAACTACTATTATATCATTATTTTATAAAATGGAGTCACCTATACCATTACTAGGGCCTATGGAAAGTCATACAACATAAGTAGGATTCCAAGCATTAGTTCGATCTCTCAATTTATCTATTCAACTGGGGATGGTAGGTAGTGTTCATGTAGAGCTCAATTTCTAACAGTTTGAATAACTCTTGCCAAAACAAACTTAGAAAAAGTTGGTCTCTTTCAAAAACTATGGTCTTAGGCATACCATAGAGTTCGAAGAGTTCGAAAATTTGCTCTGGGAACACCTTTGCTACCATGGTGATAAATAGAGGGTGGCTAAGTCCAATAAAGTGCCCATATTTGCTCAAACGGTCAATAACCACTAGTATGAGCTCTTTGCCCTTTGACTTGGGTAATCCTTTAATAAAATCCATACTAATATCTTACCAAACTTAAGTGTGTACAACCAAAGGTTGTAAAAACCCTGGATATTTGATGTTCTCTCTTTTGCACATTTGATAAACCTCACGCTATTGAATGACCTTTTGTACCTCCTTTTTCATGCTAGGCCGGTGAAAACATTGCATAAGGTAATAATAAGTGCCTTTGACCCCAAAATATCCCCCCAAGCTATATTGTGAAATTTTTGAATCAGTTGTTTCCTTAGATCTCCTTTTGATGGGAAAATCCTAAAAAGACGTGACTTAGGGACCCAATACACATAACAAATCAAAGAACAATTAAGAAAGCTAAACTAGAGTTTAATAACATAAACCCTAGACCCACCATTCGAAGGAACACGAACCTAAGGTATTTAAGAAGGATATGGACACCACACTCTATAAAAGAAAGGAATTGGGAGTGATAAGTCGATTAGAATGCCACAACAAGAAATACCTCTTGATAAGTTTTTTAGTTCTCAAAAGAACCATGGGAGAAAAACCTTTGCTTTTTATTTCACTTAAAGTTGTCTGATTTTCTAAAACTTACAAAGGGTGTCTATTTATAGGTTAAGATAGCAATCCTAAAGAAACATAAATTTCTACTTAGGACAAATCCTTATTTTGGGAGAATTCCTAACTATGGACAAATTCCAACATCGACAATAAACTCCTATTTAGGTATGAATGCTATTACTTAGTCTGACCCATTAAGTATTCCAATTATATTAATTAGGCTTGGACTCTTTGTCAAACTTGAATTTGCACCATTTGAAGCTTAGTTAGCCTGAATGTCCTCAATCAGCCCATTTAGTGCTTCTTTAATCTTTTTGGCTCTAGCTCATGTTATTGGACCTTTTGGAATGTGCAATGGACCTCTTGCATCCATTGAAGCTCTAACTTGTGGCATCGGGCCTTTTGGAATGCGTGATAGACCTTTTGCATCCATTGAAGTTCTAGCTTGTGTTATTGAGCCTTCTGGAATGTGCAATGAACCTTTTGTATCTATTGAAGCCTTCCACCCATCATCTTTACAATTCTTATCATTCCCCCTTTTCTCAAAAGAATTCGTCCCTGAATCATCACCTACATCAAAAGGAGAAAGATCAGAAATGTTAAATATTGCACTCACATTATACTCACCAAGAAGGTCTAACTTATAAGCATTGTCATTAATTCGTATTACAACTTGAAAGGGACCATCTCCTCTAAGTTGTAGCTTTGAATGCCTCTGAGCTGGGAACCGTTCCTTGGGTATATTGTCATGGACTTGGCCTTGATCAACCAACAACTCGTGTGACAGTAGTAATTCACTTGACTCAAATGCTAGTTCAGCCTTCTTTGAGAGCTAGAATGCTACTAGCAGAAGATAGAAAGAAGCACACAAAGTAGATAAGAGATATGGAGAACTTAGAGAATATTATATTGCTTCAAGAATTCAAATACATTATTGCTTAGATGATCTACAAATGAGGTCCCTAAAGCTATATATAGTCATCCATCTCCTCAATGAATGGCTAGGATCTATTCGATCTAACGGTCACTATTTTCTTTCTAGAGTATTCTACATAACTCTACGTTTTACAAGAAGATAAGGGAGTTATCTACAAGATTCTAGAGGCTTCCACCTAGTTCTAGAATTATGGAGTGATATTTGGAATAAGCCTCTTCAGTAACTCAATTTGGGTAGAATCATGTGGCGTGTGACATTCTCCCCCACTCAATCTGGTAATGTCCTTATCGCGTCCCTTCTATATGTCTCGATCACACCCACGTTGCTCTATAAAGTTAGCTCGTGTTCCCAACTTGCCTCGCTATCAGGCAACCCTTTCTATTTAACAAATTACTTGACATAACTCGAATGGATGCCTCTCCTTGGAATGACGTGATGCGCTAATATCTCTTTCACATCACGATCTGGCATCGTTGTTATAGCTGTAGGGGCTTTTTTTAATTCGCCCCTGCTCAGCTCCTCCTTATCAGGATGGTAAGGCTTTAGCAAGCTTACGTGGAATAATGGATGCATCTCGAGGTGTAATGGTAAAGTTAATTGGTAAGCTAGCTTGCCAATCCTTTTCTTCACTGGGAAGGGTCCCTCGTAACGCCTTACGAGGCCCTTATACATCCTAGCAAGCCTTCGGCTTTGACAAGGAAGGAGTTTCACTATCACCAAATCTCTTTCCTCAAACTCTAAGTGTCTCCTCTTGGCATCGACCTATTTCTTTATCCGCTTAGTAGCCTTAGCCAAGTGTGCCCATGCCATGTCGGACTTTTTATGCCAACCCTTGGCAAACTTGAATGCAGGAGGACTCGGCCCCCTGTAGCCAATCGCCAATGTGTGTGGAATCATTAGTTATAGTCCTATAGCAATGTTGAATGAACTAGCCCCAGTTGACTCACTTTTCTGCAGATTGTATAAGAATTGGGCTATGTCAAACAACTTAGCCCAATCATTCTGGTTGGCACTTACTTAATGCTTCAAAAACAACTCCAACAAGGCATTCACCCTTTCCATTTGGCCGTCAGTTTGGGGATGAAAGCTTGTAGAAAAGTTGAGCTCTGATCCCATCAACTTAAATAGCTTCATCCAAAATCTCCTGATGAAGCGAGTGTCTCTATTGTTGACAATTGTCTTCGGAATGCCCCAATATTTCACTACATACTTGAAAAATAGGCGTGTTGCATCTTCAGCTATAAACTTTGAGGGTACGGGCATGAACATATCATACTTGCTAAATTGGTCTACCACTATCATGATGTTGATACAACCATCTAACTTCGGTAGACACGTGATGAAATCCATCGAATCACTCTCCCATGGCCTCTCCGGAATAGGTAGGGTCTCCATCAATCTTGATGGTTGGTGTTACTCCACCTTGTCTTATTGACATACAAGACAAGTCTTCACATAGAGCTCAACGTCATCTCGTATTTATGGCCAATAATATACTCGCTCTACAAGTGCCAACGTACGACGTATACCCGAATGTCCTGCCCATTTTGAGTCATGACACTCCTTAATAATTGCCTTCCTTAATCCTTGCCACTTTAGCACATAAACTCTATTGCCTTTGGTAGTGAGTATTCCATTTTTAAGCCAAAATCGGTGTGTCTTCCCACTACTTGCCAATTCCCTCAAACTCTTGGCTTGTGGGTCATGCTCCAATCCCTCCTTTACTTATTCTACCAAAGGGAAGTTTAGACTTGTGATGGCAGCCAGTTCGACCTTTTTACTTAATGCATCGGCCATTAAATTAGCCTTGCTTGGCTTGTACTCCATCACAAAGTCGAATTTTGCTAAGAAAGCTTGCCACCTCACTTGCTTTAGTGTTAACTTCTTTTGATTGAGGAAGTAACTTATGGCAATGTTGTCCGTCTTCACAACAAAATTGGACCCTAACAAATAATGCCTCCAAGTTAGTAGGCAATGCACCACTACAGTTATCTCCTTCTCTTGGACTCTATAACGGTGCTCGGTTTCATTCAACTTGCAGCTCTTATACGCAATGGAATGCCCCTCTTGCATTAAAACACCACCAATTGCAAAATCAAAAGCATTAGTATGTATCTCATAGGGTTTAGTATAGTCGGGAAGAGCCAATACTGGCTTGTCAACTACCATTTGCTTAAGCACCTTAAACACTCTTTGGCATCTAGCATCCCAACTCCATGTTCTATTCTTCTTCAACAAATCAGTGAGCAGAGTTGCAAAAGAGGAATAGCCTTTTATAAATCTTTTATAATAGTTGACGAGGCTTAAAAAGGATTGTAACTCAGTTACCTTCTTTGGCAGCTCCTAGTTATGGATGGCTTGTATCTTGGACTTGTCCAACCATAGTTTGCCTCCATTGACGATGTGCCCTAAGAATATGACCTCTTATTGAGCAAAGGCACATTTCTTGTTTTTCACATACAACTTATGTTCTTTTAGTACTTGAAAAACTTGTCATAGATATTCAATATGCTTGTCCAGCGTCTTACTATAGACAACGATGTCATCTAAATATACTATGACAAATTTATCCAAATACGACTTAAAGACTCAATTCATAAGGGTACAGAATGTGGCAAGAGCATTAGTAAGTCGAAAGGGTATTACTAAGAACTCAAAAGAGCCATACCTCGTAATACAAATAGTTTTTGGCTCATCTTCTTCTGTAATCCTCACTTGGTAGTATCCCGATCTCAAATCTAGCTTTGTGAACCATTGTGTTTCACCTAGCTAATCGAATAAATCAGCTATTAATGGAATGAAATACTTATTCTTCACAGTTATTTTGTTGAGCACCTAATAGTCGATGCACAATCGAAGTGACCCATCGTGCTTCTTTTGGAAAAGCATGGGTGCACCATAAAGCTTTTGACGGTTTAATGTAACCTACATCCAACAACTCCTTAAGTTGCCTCCTGAGTTCCTCTAACTCAGGGGGTGCCATTCAGTAAGGCACTGCAGCAGGTGGTCTTACACCAAGGACTAACTCTATCGGCAGGCTTCTTAGGCAATTCGGGAGGCATAACGTCCTTAAACTCCTTCAGGACGTGAGACTTCGTTAGGTAGAACCTTTGATGAGGAAGTATCCTTTCCATCCTTCAAGAATACAAGAAAGGTGGGTTGCGCCTTCTTTACACCTTTAGAAAGTTGCATGGCTGAAATTTACCTGGATTGAAGGCTAATCTCCCTAACCAAAGGCACTATACAGGTGTTGCCTTCCTCTAAGATACACATTATGTTGGCAAAAGGAATAGGCACAGCCTTAACACGATCTATAAACTTCATACCAAGCACAACTGGATAATTATCCATTGGTACAATGGAAAAGCCTACAAGGCCACACCATTCACCCATACGTACTTCTATGCCATGAGCAATGTCAAAAATTAACTTTGGCTCTGAATTCACTGCCTTGAGCCATTTTCGCTCCTTGTTGTATTTAATGCCTAATCACTTTACTTCCTCTTCTTGAAGGAAGTTGTTAGAAGCTCCAGTATCCACTAAGGCTCTAACCACTTGGTTACTCACCTTTGCTTTCATATATAATTGTCCTCTCTTCTCGGTCTTAAGCACTTTGACCTTGGCTTTGATGGCATTGAGGATTTGTAAGGATCCCATCCTTGTCTCTTCGTGTTGTTGCTATTCCTCCCTTTCTTCAACTATGGCCGAAAGCTTGGCTTTCTTCTAGCAATCCCTTACCTTGTGTGGCTTGTCATAAAAGTAGCATTTAAGAGGAGCCTTGTCACTACTTTGACCCTCATTGGTGTTCTTCCTTTCCTTAAGCCCATTAGACTTGTGTAAACGTCCTTTGTTCGAGGGACTATCTCCCTCACTCTTTCCCTTGCCATCCTTGTCCTTATGAAACTTGGGCTTTTTGAACTTCTTGAACTCTATTAGTAACTCGGTAATGGAAATAACGGTGGTGAGATCTTAAACACCATGTCTTTGGATCTCTATCTTCGCCCAATTTTGTAAGCCATCTTTCAATGCAAAGAATGCTTCCTTGTTGGGATAATCAGGAATTTCCAGCAACACTTCGGAGAATTCCTTCATATACTTTTGTATGCTCCCTTTTTGTTGAAGACGCCTTAGCTTTACTCTCGCCTTTTCCTTGGCATTCTTTGGATAGAATTGCTGCTTGAGTTCTTTCTTGAACTCGTCTCATGTGTTGATGATGCAAGTACCCCTTTCGATGTCACTATACCTCCTTCTTCACCATACCATTGTGATATTCATGAGGTATAAAGTGGCATTATCAATCTTTTTGGCATCCTCAGTGACACCAAGTGCCTTAAAGTATTGCTCTAAGCTCCATAGAAAATTATCAACCTCCTTCGCATTCCTTGACTCATTATATGCCTTGGGTCTTGGAACATCTACCTTTGAAGAAGTAACTACCGTTGGCAGGGCAATCCTTCTACCTTAAGCAACTGCTTTTTTGCAAAGGACTAGCTCATCTTTGGTTTCCTTCAACTTGTTAGAGACTCTTTCGAGCTCTTCCTTCAATGTCACAACCTCACAATGAAAGGTCTCTTCCAAGGTCTTCACTTGGTTTAGACACTGTGATAGGGCTTGGTTCAAGGCACCTTGCATCTCCTCACGAAGCTCTTCACTCTCCTTCTCAGGCTCGTCGATGCATTGGTCTAACACCTCAAACTTCTCCTGCCCATCAACCATAGCAAGCTCAACTTTTACGAGCCTTGCATTGGTGTCTTCTAAGACATCCCTCGACCTTGATCTCCCTCTTTTGGGTTGCTTCTTGGCTTCTTCAACCACGTGGATAATCTCACTGTGTGGACCAAACATCCTTACCAAACAAAGTGTGCTTGCTACTTATAGAAATTGTGCTCTAATACCACTTGTCATGGACTTAGCCTTGATCAACCAATGACTCGTGTAGCACTAGCAATTCACTTGACTTGAATACTAGTTCAACCTTCTCCGAGAGCTAGGATGCTATTAGCAGAAGATAGAAAGAAGCACACAAAGTAGACAAGAGATATGGAAAACTTGGAGAATATTATATTGCTTTAAGAATACAAATACACTATTGCTTGGATGATCTACAAATGAGGTCCCTAAGGCTATATATAGTCATCCACCTCCTCAATGGATGACTAGGATTTATTCGATCTAACGATCATTATTTTCTTTCTAAAGTATTCTACATAACTTTACGTTTTACAAGAAGATAAAGGAGTTATTTACAAGATTTTAGAGGCTTTCACCTAGTTCTAGAATTGTGGAGTGATATCTGGAATAAGCCTCTTTAGTAGCTCAATTTGGGCAAAATCACGTGGCGCGTGACAATTACACCTAAACCTAATCACTAAGTTTAAACACCACCTTCTTTCGTCCCTTGTTGACATAAGATATGTATTGCTCAGCTCGTTTTTCAATATGTTGCTACACCTTTTCATGTAATTTTTTTATCATGTCAACCTTGCGTTCACCATCTAAGTTGGCATACTTATTGATAGGTATATGTATCAAATCCAAAGGAGTCAACAGATTAAAACCATATACAATTTCAAATAGAGAGTAACTAGTAGCAGAATAAACACTCATATCATATGCAAACTTGACATGTGGTAAACAATCTTCCTATGTTTTCAAATTTGTTCAAATAATAGCACGTAAAATAGTAGAAAGAGTTTGATTAACCATCTTAAAGGCTGATGTCTCACATGCTCTATACACATTAGCAAAGTTAGGATCATTCACATATAAATCCTTAATATGTTTAAATCCTAATCAGTTTGTAGTAAATGTAGAGATAAGGGCATACTTGCGAGATAATGCATCAGCTACTACATTTTTCTTACCTTGTTTATATTTGATGATGTAGGGAAAGGTCTCAATAAGTTCAATCCACTTGGCATGTCTTTTGTTCAACTTTCCTTGTTCCTTCAAGTGCTTTAAAGATTCATGGTCAGTATGGATGACAAACTCCTTGGGCTAAAGGTAATGTTGCCATGTCTCTAAAGCTCATACTAATACATACATCTCTTTATCATAAGTAAGATAATTAAGGCTTGCTCCACTTAACGTTTCACTAAAGTAAGCAATTAGGTGCCTTTCATACACAAAAACAGCTCTAATGTCAATACCTGAAGCATCACACTCAATCTTGAAAGCTTTTGCAAAGTTAAGTAAAACAAGTAAGGGTGTAGAACTTAATTTTTCCTTGATATAATTAAAAGCCTTGTCTTGGTCACTACCCCACCTAAAACTCATGTTCTTTTTTATAAGCTCAATAAGTGGTGCAGCAATGGTGCTAAAGTCCTTAACCGTCTATAGAAACTAACTAGATCATGAAAGCTACTCACATCACTAATTGACTTAGATGTAAGCCAATCATGAATTGCCTTGACTTTTTCCTTGTCAACCTCAACACCTTTAGCACTAACAATATGGTTAAGAAATGTGATCTGATTAATACAAAAGGAACATTTCTGTAAGTTAGCATACAATTTCTCAAAACGTAAAACACTTACAATATAACGTAAATGATCAATATGCTCTTCTAGGGTTTTCCTATAGACCAAAATATCATCAAAATACACAACTACAAATGTATTAATGAATGGACGCAAAACATGATTCATTAGTCGCATAAAAGTGCTTAGTGCATTAGTGAGACCAAATGACATAACAAGTCATTCATACAAAAGGTACTTAGTTTTGAAGGCTGTTTTCCACTCATCTCCCTTTCTTATCCTAATCTGATGATATCCACTTTTCAAATCAATCTTAGAAAAGACACATAAACCATGTAATTTATCCAATATGTCATCTAATCTAGGTATGGGTTGACAATACTTTACCATAATTTTGTTGATTGCTCAACAATCAACACACATTCTCCAAGTCCCATCTTTTTTGGGTATAAGTAGGACAGGAACAGCACATGGACTCATACTTTCCCTTACATATCCTTTGGAAATAATCTCCTCAACCTGCCTTTGAAGCTCCTTTGTCTCCTCAAAATTACTTTTATATGCTAGCTGATTAGGGATGGATACATCTGAGATGAAATCAATTTGATGCTTAATATTAGGTGGCAATCCACATAGGACATCATCAGGGAATACATCTTTAAATTCCTGCAATAGAGCAACAACACTAAGTAAAGATAGGTCAAACTTGTTAGTGTTAAAATAAGCCTCCTTATATAAAAATACGATCATAAGCTATTTGACATTGAATGCTTTTTTAACATCACTTTCTTTGGCATAGAGACTTTCTCTTTTTTTCTTTTTCTTGCGTGTCCTCACGTTTTCTCTTCTCTTTTCTCTTTTATCAATCTCTCTTTTCTGTTGACTCTCATTTTTAATCTTTAATTGATCCTCATAAACTTGTTGAGGTAATAATGGTACATGAGTGACGGGTTTTTCTTTCATTACAAAGGAATATCGATTTTTGAAGCCATCATACATAACTTACCTATCAAATTGTCATAGTCTTCCTAATAGAATATGGCCTGCATGTATAGGTATAATATCACATAAAACTTCATCATGGTACCTTCCGATAGAAAATGATATGAGCATTTACTTATTTACCTTGACTTCACCACTCTCTTTCAACCATTAAAGTTTATATGGCTTAAGATGCTTTATAGCAGGTAAATCCAGCTTCTCAACCATAGTTGTGTTAGTAACATTAATGTAACTCCCACCATTAATAATCTTACTACATATCTTATTTTTAATGAGACACCTTGTTTGAAAGATGTTATCTCGTTGCACCTCATTTTCTTCCTTTACTCGCATATTCAATGCTCGCCTTATAATGAGAGCTACTTCGTTAATTGGATACTTTTCTTCATCACTTTCACCCTCTGATGATGGCACAAAGTTATCATCTGATTCACTTTCATTTTTAATATCACCATTACTTCTTAATATCATTATACACTTATTTAAATATTGAGATGCAATGTAACCCCTGTCCAAACACTTAAAACATTTAACATCTCTATTTCTATTTGGTTAAGGTTCAAAATTACCTGTCTCCTTGCTAAAACCCATATTCTTGTGCTTGGGTAGCTTAGCTTTGGATTTGTAATTGGCCATTTCATTCCTTTTACTTTAATTTGGCTATCAAGATGAGGTAGAACCCGAATTTTGCCCAAACCATGTGAAGCCTTTTTATTTAAGTTGCCTTTCAACTTTCATTGCCACATGCACCATGTCTTCTAATTCCACATAATGTTGCAATTAAACCACATTTGTTATGTCCCTATTTAGCCTTTATAGAAATCGAGTTATGGTTACCTCTCTATCTTTTTCTACATTCGCCTTAATCATGGTAATCTCCATCTTTTTGTGGTAGTCCTCCACACTTTTGGTGCCCTGAGTGAGCCCTTACAGCCTTTGGTACAACTCCCTATAATAGTGATTAGGGACACACCTCCTCCTTATGATAGCCTTCATCTCCTCTTATGTATCAATAGGCCGTTCATGATTCCTTCTTCTAGTCAAAACAAGTTGATCTCACCAAATAATAGCATAATTAGTAAATTCAATTGCAGCAAGCTTTACCTTTTTCTCCTCGGAATAGTTGTGGCAATCAAAAACCAATTCAACCTTCTTCTCCTATTTTAGGTATGCATTAGGATCATTCTTACCTTGGAATGGAGGAATTATCATTTTAATACTGCCCAAATTATGACCATAGATGCCTTGCCTCCCAAATTCAATTTGATCCCTTCTATTGTTAATAGTTCTAACCACAGTAGTTAGATTGTTAAATTCATCATCTTCATGGTCATATGCACATCTTAACTACCTTCTTGCTTTAGGAGCCTCATATTCCTCATGCCTCTTTTGTAACTTTGTTATTGTATTAGCTTGCTCCTCCATCCTCTCCCTCATATCATCAAATTTGGTATTTATACGCTCAAATTGTTGTTGCATAACTTTGATCATGAAGGACACATCATTCATTCTCTCTTGAGTTGCATCTTTGTCTTTGGACGTCATACTATTACTTCTACACAAAACAATTAAGATACCTCATAGAACACTCCCTCACATATGTCACTCAAAAGATGGTGTCACACTCCCTCGTATTTACACTCTTTATGACTTTTTCTTTATATGAACTTTTACTCTTACCTTTTACCACTTGGATTTCCCTTTTTAACTCTATAAAGAACTAAACAATGTAAATCAAAGGTATTGATTTTGAGCAGAATAAGATAAATGGTGTAAAATTGAACAAATTGGAGAACAAGGAATCAGAAACGAAAAAGGATATCAAGGTAAATAAATTTAATGAACTAAACTTACAAAAATCAAGACAGGAATAGTATAACCTATAGGACAAACTTGGGTAACAAAATTGAAAAATAGATGGTAGAATTGGAGTTGAGTAAGAAAATTTTATTATTATTATGGTCAATATGACCAAACTATTAACCTTATTAATAACTTAAATTTGATGTTTTTTTTTTCTTTTGTTCTTTTTCCTTCTTTTTTTTTCTTTTTTTTTTCTCAACACAAAACAACAGTAGAATACTTAGATACAACAATTAGAATTGAAATTAGCACGTTTATGAGCTTAAACAAACAAGCAAAGAGAAAAGGATTATAAACAAACAAATTTGTGCATTTGAATGGTAATGCACATAATATACAAACTAAATAAAAATAAATAAATCATAAGGTAGAAAATTGAAGAGTGAGTGGATTCAACCTGATTTAGAACCTGACTCTGATACCAATTAATAGGGAAAACCCTAAAAAGACATGGCTTAAGGACAGAACGCATATAAGGAATCAAAAAACAACTAAGAAAGCTAAACTAGAATTTAATAACACAAACCTTAAAGCCATCATTTGAAGGAACACAAACCTAGGGTATTTAAGAAGGATATGGATGCCACACTCCAGAAAAGAAAGGAATTAAGAGTGATAAGTCGATTGGAACGCTACAAGAAGAAGTACCTCTTGATAAGTTCTTTAGTCTTCAAAAGAACCGAAGGAGAAAAACTCTTGCTTTCTATTTTACTCAAAGTTGTCTGATTTTCCAAAGCTTATAAGGGGTGCCTATTTATAGGTTAAGATAACAATCCCAAAGAGGCATAAATTCCTACTTAGGACAAATCCTTATTTTGGAGGAATTCCTAACTATGAACAAATTCCAACACAAATAATAAACTCATATTTAAGAGTGAATGCTATTACTTAGTCTGACCCATTAAGTATTCCAATTATATTGATTAGGCCTAAACTCTTTGTCAAACTTGAATTCATACCATTTGAAGTTTGGTTGGCTTGAATGTCCTCAATTAGCCCATTTAGTACTTCTTTAATCTTTTTGGGTCTAGCTTGTGTTATTGGGCCTTCTGGATTATGTAATGGACCTCTTGCATCCATTAAAGATCTAGCTCGTGGTATTGGGCCTTCTAGAATGTGCGATGGACCTCTTACATCCATTGAAGCCTTCCACCCATCATCTCTATGATTCTCATCATTCCTCCTTTTCTCAAAAGAATTCGTCCCCAAATCATTACCTACATCAAAAAGGGAATCAGAAACATTAAATGTTGCATTCACATTATACTCATCGAGAAGGTCCAACTTATAAGCATTGTCATTAATTCGTGTTACAACTTGAAAGGGACCATCTCCTCTAGGTTATAACTTTGAATGCCTCTAAGCTAGGAACCGTTCCCTGCGTATATGCACCCAAACCCAATCACCAGGTTCAAACATCATCTTCTTTCGTCCCTTGTTGACATAGGATGCGTATTGCTCAGTTCATTTTTCAATATGTTGTCGCACCTTCTAATGTAATTTTTTTATCATGTTAGCCTTGCATTTACCATCTAAGCTAACATACTCATTAACAGGTATAGGTATCAAATCCATAGGAGTCAACGGATTAAAACCATATACAATTTTAAATTAAAAGTAACTAGTAGTAGAATGAACACTCCTATTATACATAAACTTGACATGTGGTAAACAATCTTCTTATGTTTTCAAATTTGTTCAAATAATAGCACGTAAAAGAGTAGAAAGAGTTCGATTAATCACCTCAGTCTGCCTATCAGTTTATGGATGATAAGTAGTTGAAAACAATAGCTTAGTATCTAACTTACCGCACAAAGTCTTCCAAAAGTAGCTTAAGAACTTTATATCTTAGTCTGAAACAATGCTTTGTGGCATACCATGCAAACATACTACTTCTCTAAAGAATAAGTTAGTCATATTGTTTGCATCATCAATTTTATGGCATGGGATAAAGTGTGTCATCTTTGAAAATCTATTAATAATAACAAATATAGAATCCCTACCCCTTTTTGTTTGTGGCAATCCTAGTACAAAGTCTATAGATAAATAAACCCAAGGATGGCTAAGTATGGGTAAAGAGGCATACAAGTTATGGGGTAAAACTTTAGATTTAGTTTATTTGCATGTTATGCATTTCTCACATATCCTCTCAACATCTTGTTTCATGTGTGGCCAAAAGAAATGTTTATTGAGGACATCTAGGGTTTTCTTAACTCTGAAATAACCCATTAGAACACCCTCATGGGCTTATCTTACAACCAACTCCCTCAAAGAACTCATAGGCATGCATAAATGATTTTCCCTAAATAAAAAACCCTTATGCCTATAAAACTTCTCAAAGGCTGATGTCTCACATGCTCCACACACATTAGCAAAGTCAAGATCATTCATATATAAATCCTTAATATGTTCAAATCCTAATAAGTTTGTAATAAGTGTAGAGATAAGGGCATACTTGCGAGATAATGCATCAACTACTATATTTTCCTTACCTCGTTTATATTTAATGATGTGGGGAAAGATCTCAATGAATTTAATCCATTTGGCATGTCTTTTGTTCAATTTTCCTTGTCCCTTCAAGTACTTCAAAGATTTATGGTCAATATGGATGACAAACTCCTTAGGCTAAAGGTAATGTTGTCATATCTCTAAAGTCAGTACCAATGCATACATTTCTTTTTCATAAGTAAGATAATTAAGGCTTGCTCCACTTAGCTTTTCACTAAAGTAAGTAATTGGGCGCCTTTCCTGCATCATAATAGCTTCAATGCCAATACCTAAAGCATCACATTCAATTTTGAAAGCTTTTGCAAAGTTAGGTAAAGCAAGTAAAGGTGCAGAACTTAATTCTTCCTTAATGCAATTAAAAGCCTTGTCTTGGTCACTACCCCACCTAAAACTCATGTTCTTTTTGATAAATTCAGTAAGTGGTGCAGCAATAGTGCTAAAGTCCTTAACTGTCTATAAAAACTAGCTAGACCATGAAAGTTACACACATCACTAATTGACTTAGGTGTAGGTCAATCACGAATTACCTTAACTTTTTATTTGTCAACCTCAACACCTTTAACATTGACAATATAGCCAAAAAATGTGATTTGATTAGTACAAAAGGAATATTTCTATAAGTTAGCATACAATTTCTCAAAACGTAAAACACTTACAACAAAACGTAAATGATTAAGATACTCTTCTAGGGTTTGACTATAGACCAAAATATCATCAAAATACACAACTACAAATGTACCAATGAATGGATACAAAACATGATTCATTAGTCATATAAAAGTGCTTGGTGCATTAGTGAGACCAAATGGCATAACAAGTCATTCATACAAATTGTACTTAGTTTTGAAAGATGTTTTCCACTTATCTCCCTTTCTCATCCTAATCTAATGATATTCACTTTTCAAATCAATCTTAGAAAAGACACATGAACCATGCAATTCATCCAACATGTCATCTAATCTAAGTATGGGGTAATGATACTTTACCGTGATTTTGTTAATTGCTTAACAATCAACACACATCCTCCAATTCCCATCTTTTTGAGTATAAATAGGATAGGAACAACACATAGACTCATACTTTCCCTCACATATCCTTTGGAAATAATCTCTTTAACCTGCCTTTGAAGTTCCTTTGTCTCCTCAAGATTACTCTTATATGCTGACCAGTTAGGGATGGATGCACCCGAGATGAAATCAATTTGATGCTCAATTCCTTTATTAAGTGGCAATCTACTTGGGACATTGTTAGGGAATACATCTTCAAATTTCTGCAATAATGCAACAACAACACTAAGCAAAGTGGGTTAAACTTATTAGTGTTAAAATAACCTCCTTGTATAAAAATACAATCAGAGGCTATTTGACATTGAATGCTCTTTTGACATCACTTTCTTTGGCATAAAGACTTTCTCTTTTCTTCTTTTTCTCGTATGTCTTCACGTTTTCTCCTCTTTTTTTCTCTTTTATCAATCCATCTTTTCTATTCACTCTCATTTTTAATCCTTAATTGATCTTCATAAGCTTGTTAAGGTGATAATGGTACAAGAGTGACGAGTTTTTTATTCATTACAAAGAAATATCGATTCTTGAAGCCATCATACACAACTCACCTGTCAAATTATCATGGACTTGCTAATAAAATATTGCCTGCATACATAGGTACAACATCACATAAGACTTCATCATAGTACCTTCTAATAGAAAATGATATGAGCTCTTACTTATTTACCTTGACTTCATCACTCTCATTCAGCCACTAAAGCTTATATGGCTTAGGATGCTTCATAGTAGGTAAATCCAACTTCTTAACCATAGTTGTGCTAGCAACATTAGTGTAACTCCCACCATCAATAATCATACTACATACCTTATCTTTAATGAGACACCTTATCTGAAAGATGTTATCTCGTTGCACCTCATTTTCTTCTTTTACTTGCATATTCAATGCTTGCCATATAACGAGAGCTACTTCGTTAACCAAATACTCTTCTCTATCACTTTCACCCTTTGATGATGACACAAAATCATCATCTAATTCACTTTCAATTTTAACATCACCATTACTTCTCAAGATTATTATATGCTTATTTAGACATTGAGATGCAATGTAACCCCTGCCCAAACACTTAAAACATTTAACATCTCTATTTCTACTTGGTTAGGGTTTAAAATTACCTGTCTCCTTGTTAGAACCCACATTCTTATGCTTGGATAGCTCGACTTTGGACTTGTAATTGGCTATCTTGTCCCTTTTACTCCAATTTGGCTTCTAAGATAAGGTAAAACTCAAATTTTGCCCAAATCGTGTGGAGTCCTTTCATTTATGTTGCCTTTCAACTTTCATTGTCATGTGCACCATGTCTTTTAATTCCACATATTGTTTCAATTTAACCATATTTGCTTTATCCTTATTTAGCTCTTATAGAAATTGAGTCATGGTTGCCTCTCTATCTTCTTCTACATTTGCCTTAATTATGGTAATTTCTATCTCCTTGTGGTAGTTCTCCACACTTTTAGTACCTTGAGTAAGCCCTTGTAACCTTTGGTACAACTCCCTGTAATAGTGATTAGGGACCTCATGATAGCCTTCATCTCCTCTTATGTATCAATAGGCCACTCATGATTCTTTCTCTTAGTCAAAACAAGTTAATCCCATTAAATAATAGTATAATCAATAAATTCAATTGCAGCAAGCTTTACCTTTTTCTCTTTAAATTAGTTGTGGTAGTCAAAAACCAATTCAACCTTCTTCTCCTATTTTAGATATGCATCAGGATCATTCTTACCTTAGAATAGAAGAATTATCATTTTAATACTACTCAAATTATGGTCATAGGTGCCTTGCCTCCTAAATTTTCTTTGATCCCTTCTATTGTTAATAGTTTTAACCACAGTAGTTTGATCGTTAAATTCATCATCTTCTACATCATCTTTATGGTTATAGGCACATCTCAACTGCTTTCTTACTTTATAAGGCTCATATTCCCTATGCTTCCTTTACTGGCAAATGATTTGCTGACCTTTGGTCGTTAAATCACAAGGTTGGGTTTCCTTTTGGTCTCAATTTGTCTTTATTGTGTAAATACAATGGTGCTTGATAGATTTCTAACTTGGTTGATCCTTAGCTCTTAAATGTTTTTTGCTGCAGAAAGAAGTCTTGCTACTGGACAATGAGATTGCCTTTAATGAGGCAATTATTGAGGAAAGAGAACAAGGAGCACATGAAATTTAGCAGCATATTGATGAGGTGAATGTGATCTTTAAAGATCTTGCTGTCCTAATGCATGAGCAAGAAGCTATGATTAATACGTCCATCTTTTCCTTGGTGGGGCTTTTTCTTCAAATATTTCTGATTTGTCATGTTTTGGATAATGATGTGATCCCTAATAGGCAGGATTAATAGGCGGTGATATTACATGCACAGGAGAGGTCAACCTTCAGCCGCAAGCCATCCTAGACCGATATATTGTCAAACGTGGAAATCGAGCTGTTATCCAAATCCTGGTTCAATGGACTAACCTCCTTATTAAAGATGCTACCTGGGAGTTTTATCATTCTTTTGCAGATCAATTTCCCGACTTTATTGTCAGTCAGCCTTAAGGACAAGGCTATTTTGAAGGACAACGGAATGATGCGATCCCTAATAAACAAGATTAGTAGGCGACATTTTTAATAATTGTCTTTTATTATTTTCGAATTAGTAGGCATGATTATATCCTTAATAGTGGTTTGTCAAGTCTATATAAGTGTAATACCTACGACTTTTGGATTCAACTAAGTAATAATATTACCAAAGCATTTAACTCATTAGAGGCTGATCCCCTTGAAGCGATCCATCCTATCTCTTTTATTTCTACAAAACCTTTATTTTCGATCTCCATCTCCTAATCCCTATTCCAAATTCCTTGTTCTAAAACCTTGGGTTCTCATCAGATAATATATTTAGTTGCTGACTTTCATATGTTGCCGGATGTCTTGCAAATGATACTGGCTCCCATATTGAAAATGCCCAAGCGGCAACTGCACAGGGAAAAGCCCATCTTTTGAAAGCGGCAAAGGCTCAAAGACCAAATTCATCACTGGTAATATTACAGTATTCTAGTGTATTTTTCTCCTCCTCTTTCTGCCCCCTTCCCCCACACATGCACTCGCATACATGGTACATTGAATGGAAAACATGGACTCTAGATGTTCTTTGTGCATCCATAACTCTTACCTATCTAACAAATTGGATGCCATAAAATTATTTTCGAAGCACTCCTTCTCTAAAGGCCAACTTAGTTTCTTAAATATTTCATGAATATTGCATCATCCATAGTTTACATGAGTGAGATAAGTACTGAATTTTGCATCTCTCGTGTCTCTAGTGCCACATTCATAACAAATCTGCCTTTGTAATGCAGACCTGCTTGCTTTTGGTCATTTTTGGAATCGTGCTTCTTATTGTCATCATAGTCCTTGCTGCCTAATGCAAAGGTTATTTTATGGTGCTGCCTACTCCAAAGGCCTTCTTGATTTTGTCATTGAACAATATCAAGGACCATTCGGCAACAAGATAGTGAACCTCTTCATGGATTTCTTTTTTGGTTATGGTCTTTTACAGGATAATGTCTGACAAGAGTTTTGAATGCTGGTCACCTCTGACCATGTGCATGGTGCGATAATGTTCTGTTGTTTGGGTTGGGGGTGTTTGGTCTCTTCTGTATTCTGGGGTCAATGGCTTCCAAAGGGGCGTTAGAGCTTTGGTAATTGTCTTTGATTAAAAATTTTTAACACAATGAATGTGTACCAATTCTTTGGTTTCGTATAATCGATTTATAATCTTCTTACCTTGTGACCGTTCGTTAGCAAATTGGCAGTCTAAATTTATGCATGAAAATTTTTTGGATGAACCTATCATTCAATGGGGCCATCTTATAGATTCAACCACGGAATATCGCGATGTCTCAAAACATTGATACGGGGAGAATTTCATGGGACATAAAATATGTTTGTCGATGCTTCTGTTTGTCATATTGTCTTTGCCTTTTGGGGTTGATGCAAAAGTAATGCTGAAGAGGTAGACAGAAAGTGGAATATTTAGATTTTTAATGCATTGATTTGGTCAAGAATTATGTGACCGATTGGGTGTGTTCTTCTGCTTTGAATAAAGCGAAAACTGAACTGATGAAGTATTTGTTTTAGTCAGCAAAACCATTACACTCATGGAAGATTCTTCACTAATTATGTGGCAGCAGAGCTATCAAAATCATGACAAAACTTTCACAAGACAAAAGAGATTGTTGATTTGGATTTGACTCGAAAGTTGGTGCAGTCGACTTGAGAGAATCGTCAAATGATATTTTGTGATAAAACAGGATTGAAGAAAGCCCAGGATGGCAGCAAAATGCATTCAGAAGGCCTTTAACATTAACCAACATCACCAAAGAGTATTCTTTTGGGTGAATCGGAAGGCAGGCATCCTCCTACGACAACTTAGTATGTCTACGATGCTTTTGGGCAAAGAAAATACCAAAAACAATTTTTGCTTTCTTTCTTTTTCCAAAAAGACACAACCATTTCTTTATCTAGAACCCTAAAATCCAAGATATATATATATATATATATATATATTTTTTTTTTTTTTTTTTTTTTTCTACAAAGGGTCTTATAACATGATATCATGATATCATAGCTTAAATCAATTTAGTGGTGGTATTCATCTTGTTGCATTAGAGAAGAATCATTACATAAACATCAATCTATCACCCCCCCAACTTAATGTTGTGGTATAGTGATAAAAAAAACTTGCCTTTTATTATCCAAAAAAATCATGGTCTCAATTATAGTTTTGTCAAAAAAAACATGCACTACTCCACTTTTTTAATAATAATAATAATAATAATAATAATAATAATAATAATAATAATAATAATAATAATAAGAAAGAAACGAACTTATAGCTTTCAAAGTACAATGTACCAACACTCTGTTTTTCCCGTTCACACGTGCTGATAAATGTGAAATTTAACAAGGTGCTCTACTTGAACTTGAGGCTTCCCTTCTGGTACAATAAAATTTCCCATCTTTTCCCCAAAAAAAAGCAGGAAGAGAGGCCGAGATGAATAGTACGTCGCCTGCGAATTCATCTGTGTCGACAGCAGCAATCGTTTCAGCTGGAAGCAGTAGCAATCCTACTTTGGACGATTTCCACTTCCCTTCCGATCTCGTCTGTATCCAGGATCGCAAGGATGAGGCCATGCGTGGTCTGTATATTTTACTTCCTTTCGATTTTCTTATGTTATTTTTTTTTTCAATTTTGTTCCTAGTTTTAGTGAAATTTCTTTCAAGTGGCTATCTGGGTTGTTGTATTTCTGCATTTTCTTCTTTGGGTCATCGCTGTCTTGGTTTTCAAGATCATTGCTTTTTGGATTTGTTTTTTTGTTTTTTTTTTCTTCTGCTTGTTCGCCATCCTGATCCTTTTCTTTATCATTAGATATGTTTTGGATTTAGTTGTCAGAATTGTTGTCCTTTTTGGGCCATTACCGTATTCGTTTGTCTTGTTGCTAAGAGAACTGGGGGAAGTTTGAATGAAATGGACCCAATAGAGTCTCGATTTTTGCACCATCAAAATATTTCCTTTTATTGAATGTTTGCTCCCACTTCGCCCATTTTTTAACTTGCTGAGGAAGAGAAAGAGAAGAAACATTTGGAGTTTTGAATGTTAAGTTTCCTCTTGATTTGTACCGGAAGAATGGAATTTATGATTTTACTTTCTAAAAGAATATAAAGCCCGCAGAGGTCCTAAATCCACTTCTAAATATACATAATGTCAATTCATGCTGATTAAGTTTTGTTTTTAACGACTAGCTGCAGCTTTTGTAGTTTGATTACTCCCTGCATTTCAGTTTTGAAAGCTGATTTGATGGTTGCACTAAAGAAGGAGGTAAAATCCTTGGATGAAGATAACTGGAAGTTTGAAGGGCCTCGTTCACGTATCCATCTGATGTCTAGATCAGGTTTGTAATTTGATGTCCTTGCTTTCAGTGCTTCCCATGCATTGCTTAATTTGTTGGATCGATTAAGATACCTAAGAGCATCTGTGCCTTATTTCTGTTTCCAAGAACAGTTTATTCTAGTTTTCCCTTGTCAGGAATTTCTGGCAATATCTGACCGCCATTCATATGACTTATAAAATGTGGTCAACAATAATGTGAGGGACAGATAACTTTATTTGGCAAATAGAGTTGGCAGTGGATTGGATACACAACAACTTTTAAATTTTCAGACTATGGTTATGTTGCCTTTTCTCCTCTCCCAAGTTACAGTGGTAGGCAACAGATTATTGAGACAAAATGCTATGATTATAATTTTCATCAAGGTTCAAGATCAAGTTTCATATGTAGACCCAAGTGTGCTGCTCGTACTGTGTTTTTATTGTTTCTGTATTCTTATTGAAAGATCTGATAATTTAATAGCGTGAGAACTAAAAAAACAATTATGGCAACTTTGAGAACCAAAGGGATCTTTTAGATTGAAACCATTGACTTAGCGTTCACATCCATAGCATCCTCTTAACCATGGTAGAAAATAGATTTTGTCTTGATGAGCATAAAAATGCTTTGATGCTTAAGAAGCAGAAAATTCCATTTGAAAGATCCTTGGAACGATAGAAGGCAAAACATCACATGCTTATGGCAACCTTCCAAGAAATCTAAATTTCCTGAATAGCAAAATTGATTGACATTGAAATCTTTCCCACATGGTCTCGTTTCTCTGTTTCCTTGCATCTATTTTTGTTATATATTGATCTGAATCATGTTTGGTACTGAAAGTCTGCTATGCTTGTTTTATTCAGTTCAAGCTCTTTTCAACTTATGTTTATGTTTTTTTTTTTTATGTCAAAATGGAACCTTTATTGCTTTCTTATTGTGGTATACACATTTGGTTTTGTCTGCTGCTTACAAATGCCGATCCAGGTGGATTTCTAAACAAGAAGATGGCAATAACAAAGACAAGAAACTCAGCACCACCAAAATGATTGAGGTTTTCTGACATGTCACATTTTGCATCCATTGACTTTGGGTTGATAAGCTTCTTTGACTAATAGTGGCTTAATTTAAGCTGGTTTTGTTGATGAAATCCAAAATGAGCTGCATGAAGGCACAGGACATGGTAAAGTCTAGCCACTGGATCTGTCGTAAGCTCTTGGAAGATTTTTTGTTTTCAACTTGCTACTTGAAAAGTTTGTTCTGAGCCCTATGGCCACCATTGGATGGCTGATGCTTGTTAGAGCTTAAGTCAAAAGTGAAAAGAAAAATCCGTGTTTGTGCTCATTGTTGTATTGCCGTACGAATGTACAATATAGAGCAGGAAAGGTTGGAAAAAAATAAATAAATAAATAATCTTGGTATTACAAACTGCATGACATGGCTGAGATTTGGATTGTTTTTTCAGTTCTTTTTTCACTTTTGCCCTGCCTTTTGCTTTCTTCTGTTTCCAATTATTTGGTATGATTTGTCCAAGATGCTACCTTCAACTGGGGACGGTTACATGTATATGGCATTAGCCCTACTTTTGTGGATGGGCTGCTTTGTGACTTGAACCTGCAACTCTAAAGTTGCAATGTAATGATTTTAATTTAAATGAAGCTCTCGCTGTAGTTCAGTACAAAGAAAAGGAAAACAGATGATGCTATTGATGGAGAAAGGAAAAGGGGTTGGTTCCTGTGACATGGATTAAGGTTCGTTTGAACAGTGAGCGACCTGGGAGATTCAGTACTGATATCTAACTATGTAATGCTTTTATGTCAATTACGCCATCCTATTCTCAGTAAATCCATAATGGCTTCAGTTATATCATATCTTCAACTGGAATTGTTGTGATTCAAGCACTACTTCTCTTTTGATTGTGTTATTATAGCTTCAGTCAGCACACTGCAATCAAGTGTGAAATGAATTGTATACATCATGATTGCTTCGATGAACAGCCGGAAGTTGACTCATTTGGCAATGATGTGAGTCCAAGTCAAATGATTGAGGCATACCTTAAGGATTTGAATTTTGACGGGGCAAGTACAAGCTTGTTTTAGTTCCAGTTGTCTGAGTTTTGGTCCCAATTCAAACATTTCTTGGATTGGTCCGACTGTTTTGGACTCAAGTTTTACTAAGAAGAGTTTGTGGAGCACTTACTGCAGTGTTTTGGACCCAAATTCAATTAGATTTAGGCCCTTCCATCCTTTGGTTTTCTAATTTTCTTGCGACTGGAAGACTCTGTTGCGTATGATCTACACAAGTGGTTGTAATATTCTCCGATCCTGTGCATTGCCCTCAACCCTTTTTAGTGGATACAAAAGTCCAATTTGAAAATCCAAGTTCTCAAGTTGTCTCTGCTCTTTGAAGATTCAAAGATCTAGATCTTTGATGTGACTATAAGGTTCTTTGAATCTTCTACACATCGGCGAATATTACAACCACTAGATTCAAAGTCTGGGCTGGTCGATCAAGGTCCACTCAAGTTAAATACAGCTTTGCACCGAGTATGCTTGCCTTGCGATCATTATTAATTAAAAGAAATGTCTGTCGGCAAGCTATAAGTTTCGTTGGCTTCTTCCTAGCATTGTGGTGAACATGCTCGTCCCCAACTGCAGGGAAAAAGTACCCTGCGGATGACTTGGCTACTTTGGAATCTTGTGCAACACCTTGTTGGCTTCATTGGTCCGAATTATGGAACTGCCGATGGTAATGAACCTCTGCCTTTCGACCCTCATTGGCTTGCTACTGCCATTGCCAGTGGTCCTCCAAGCTCAGAATTTGGAAACTTCTTACTATCAGAATCAGTTTGGGCCATTCAATGGCTCTTACTACATATCTTTTGCCGTCCTGACTCCTGCCACTATCAGCAATGGAGGTCTTCAAGTCACTCCTGATTCTGCTGGCAACTTCAACCTCACCCACAGATCTGGCCGGGTTATGTTCAATCACTCTTAGCTATGGCAAGAAGAAGAAAAAAGTCAAGATGTTGACAGAGGGGATGGAGGAAAGGTGGCTTCTTTCAACTCCCCCTGTCTCATTAACATATTTAGGATTGATAACTCCTCTGTTATTGGAGAGGGCCTTGCCTCCCTTATAGCACCCGACCTCAACCTGCCGTCAAATAGCGAAGGTGGCTTCTTGGGGTTGACCAACTCCACCACGGATGGCAATTCCTCCAATGGGATTGTGGCCATCGAGTTTGATACATTCAAGCAGAATTTCGACCCTGATGACAACCACATAGGTCTTGACATTCATAGTGTCATTTCTAACCAGACTGTGTCCCTTTCCGACTTTGCCATCCAAATTTGCCCCAATGGGCATCACATACTACGTGGTCTGGGTCCATTACAATGGTGTCAATAAGTCCTTAGAGGTCTACATGGCAGAGCAAGGGACGGCCAAGCCTTCTGTGTCTGTGATGATTTCTGATCTTGACCTCAAAGGGCTGGTTAATCAGCACTCTTACTTTGGCTTTGCTGCCTCCACTGGGAGCTCCATCCAGCTCAACTGCGTATTCGCCTGGAACCAGATGGTGGAGCTGCTGCCATCTACGATTGGCAATATTGCTAATAATAATAAGGCGATCGAGATCTTTCTTCGGGTTGGCCTGCCTGGATTGGCAGCGCTGCTGCTGCTGCTGATTGGGGTGGGATGTTTGTTATACTATATGCACAAGAAGAGGAAGAAGCCAGTGACAGATGACCCCAAATTGCAGACAGCCCTAAGGAGCCTCCCAAACCCCAAGGCATTCCGCTCCAAGGATCTCAAGAAGGCTACTAAAAATTTTGATGAGAAGCACAAAATTGGTCAAGGTGGTCGTACGGTAGTCTACAGAGGAGTGCTGTACAATGACAATTTGCAGGTTGCTATCAAGCTCTTCCAAGACGGACCAAACATGGGTCCAGAACATTTCTTGTCGGAACTTGACATCATTAGCCGTCTCCATAACAAGCATCTTGTCCCCTCACTGGGTAAGTCAAGATTTTTCCTTCCCCTTTTAGTTTCCATTTTGCTTCAGCACACCACCCAAGATTTTGGACTTTCAGGAAGCTGTCTATGAACTCTGAGTCTCTGACAATCTGTAGTTCTGTACACTCATTGTTTGCACCATCAATCTTCTTCTCTAGGTTTAAAAAAAAACACCAAAAGCTTCAACAAACTCAAGACTGTTTAACTTACAAGAAAATTCTAAATGAGTCCATGCTGGGAAAATGCCATTATTCTAAGTCAATTTCCTCTTAATGATACCTGAAATGTGCATGGTGTAGAAATATTCAAAGAGAAAATACATGACCTTACCATTGAATAAAGGAGAGGAAATAAATCTAGACATGTTTCTTTTCAGAGAATGGATGCAATCCTGTAATTAGGAATCTGTCGGAACAATTAGCAGCTGTACAACATAGCTGATTTTTTGGTTAATTGGCTTCAGCTTGGAGTTAGAACTCAAGACCTTCAACGTTGGAGACAACTGTAGTACCATTAAGCTACAGCTCATTGGCTATAAAACATATTTGATGAATCTACTCGTTAATACATGTTCCTTGTGCTGCAAAGCTATGAACTTTTTTTTTTTCAGATTGGATTGGCAAGACACGTGATTCAATGTAATTTGTCCAATTAGGGTGGTGTTACAAGAATGGAAATCTCCTTCTGGTGTATGACTTCATGCCTAATGGCAGTCTAGATAAATACATATTCAACGGACCAGCAGAGCGGAGTACCCTAGACTGGAATATGAGATACAAGATTGTGTCACGGGTTGCATCAGCATTGCACTATCTCCATACTGAGCATGACCAGAAAGTGGTGCATGGACACATTAAGCCAGGAAAAATCATGCTAGATTCTGGTTTCAATGCTTGCCTGGGAGATTTTGGGATGGCCCATATCTTATTTGATGGCGAGAGCTCTATTGTTATTGATTGCATCTGCAGAACATTAGGCTACATGGCCCCAGAGTTGATTTCAGAAGGTAGAGTGTCATGCGAGTCAGATGTCTATGGCTTTGGTGTTTTGGTTCTGGAGGTAGTTTACAGCCAGCACATATTGAGCAATATTGCAGGCTTCCCATCTTTGGGAGATTGGGCATGGCGGCTTCATCGCAAGGGATGACTATTGGAGGCTGTGGATGAGAAGCTGGGCAATCACTACGTGGTTGAGGAAGCAGAGAGATTGTTGCTGCTTCTTCATCCTAACAGAAATTCGAGGCCTGGAACACGAGTCATCCTTCAAATAATATTAGGATCAGTGTCAGTGCCTGAAGTGCTGCCTTTCAAGCCGGCTTTTGCCATGACAAGTGGAGCTTTCAGTGGAAGTGTGAGCAGTGGGAGCTTTGAGATCACTGCTGATCACCTAGAGGACCGCGTTGCAACAGGCAGCAATGGTGGTGGGACCATGAGCTTTGAGATAACAGCTAGAGAATAATGCAGAGACAATTTACGGGTTAATTTTATTTGGTTTTATGGTCCTGTTATTAGAATTATTTTGTAGTCTTTGATCAAATTCAAAAAGGACGCATATCATGAAATGTTTTCTGTAGTATCTCCTGGAATGATAAGATGGTTTGTTATGAATTGATGAGTGAAGTAGAAATGCCTCAGAATCAAAAAGGAAATTGATCAAAATGGCCAGAGTTGTATCGTGTATGTCCCTCTTTCTCTTTGCTTGCGGAAGTTCAATCTTAATTGACATTTATTGTCATTTTGTATTCTCTTTATTCTTAATTTCAGATAGTTTATTGTCATTTTGGAATAGGAGTAACCTCACCCGAGTCTTTTGCCTTTCTTTTATGGACGATGCACGCAACTCTAGCACATAAATGAAACCTTCTGCTTTTGACTTAAAACATTTCGTATGGGGAAAGATTTAGTTGATAGACCAAAGAAAATATTAAAAGAAAAAATTGCTATTTTTCAGGTAGGGATCCAGAGCTACTAGCCTAGTCTCGCAATGACCCTAAAATGAGCGTACCCCTAAAGTAGATGTGGAACATTGTCGGAGTGAAGGCCTTATTTTAGTCACCACGACCTCACGATATGATGGAGAAAGGTTAGGCAAGTTTTGGAATTTTAGTTATATTGTAATTTTAGTGAAGTCAATGAATAAGTAGATGCACTGAGGAAAGGATGATATTATACATAGTCAACAACAAAGGTTGAAAATTTAAGTGCTACTCATCATAACTAAGAATTGGCAAAATATTTATACATTACAAACTCCTTTGTCTAAAGTACCTTAATCTTTGGTCTAGTGCAATAAAAATATGGAGATAAATTTTTAACTGGCATGATGGAGGCATCACTTAGTTAGGAGGTAAGTGATGAGTCAAGGTATCACTCAATTAAAAAGTAGTGGAGATATTAAGGCCTTGCTTAGTTGAAAGATAGGTGATGCATTAGAGATCGTCACATGTATGTCAAAAAGGCTATGAGGTGTTGTTTAAATGCCAACATTAACACTTCAATGCTTTACTTATTGAAAAACAAAGGAAGGGAGAGAAATTATAAAGGAGATAGAGAGAGTCCCTTAAACTTAAGTATAAGGGTTGAGTATTTATAAAATTTTAAGTGAATTTTGATTGGCTAGTATAAAATATATGATTTAGGCTATCACACTAAATTTGTCTCTTAGCAATTAGTAGTGTTCTTGGATAGCTAATGGGTAACTTGTTATAGAGGCTTTATCTTAACTTAAGTATAAGCTTTAGATTTATTAGGTCTAGTTTAGAGGAGTCCTTCTCACTCTCATTTCCCCAAAATAGTGAAAACTTTTTGATCAAGTTCAAACTAGTAAGTTAGAGTTGAGAGGTATAATTTAAGAGTTATAAGTGGATAAGCTGACAAGTACCAATTAAAAGCATATGAATTGAAGTGTGCTACATAGAGATTAAAAGATGTTTACTTGGAAGCTAAGAATTCCCTATAAGTTAAAAAACTTATTATAAGTTAAAAAATACCTACATAATGGCTAAAAATTTCTTACAAGTTAAGAGATTCTTACTTAAAGACTAAGAGCTCCTTATGAGTTGAGAGATACTTAATTGAAAGTTAAGATCTTCTTACAAATTGAGAGCTACTTATAACTTGAGAGATGCTTATTTGAAGGCTAAGAATTCCTTATAAGTTAAGAATTTACTACAAGTTAAAAAATACCTACTTGAAAGTTGAGAACTCTTTATGAGTTTGAGAGTTTCTTATGAGATGTTTACTTGAAAATTAAGAACTCTTTAAGAGTTGAAAGATGCTTACTTGAAAGCTAAAAACTCCTTATAGGTTAAAAGCTCCCTATAAATTGAGAGGTGCCAACTTGAAGGTTGAAAGTTCGTTGTGAGTTGAGATATGTTTACTTGAAGGCTAAGAACTCCTTATAAGTTAAGACTCATTAGAGTTTAGGGATATTTATAAGCTAAAAGATGCCTACTTAAAATTTAAGAGTTCCTTATAAGTTGTAAACTCCTTTGCGAGTTGAGATATACTTACCCAGAGGCTAAGAGCTCTTCATAAGTTGTGACTCCTTATAAGCTGAGAGATATCTTCTTTAAGGTTAAGAACTCTTTATGAGTTTAGAGATCCTAATAAGTTAAGAGATGCCTTCTTAAAGGTTAAGAACTCCTTATGACCTAAGAGATGCCTAATCAAAGACTAAGAATTACATATAAGTTGAGAGATTACTCTTTCTTTTCCTTTTATCATGGTTGATTAAAGACTCAAAGATTCTTCCACCATAAACTTGTTGCTTTGAGGGCTCGTTAATGGTCTATTGGGATTTAGAGTACCATCAAAGGGTCTTTTTAAGTAAAGCAATGACTAAGGACATTGCTACTTTAAGCTTATTATTTTGAGGCCTTGTTAATGGTCTTTTGAAATTTGAAGCACCATTAAAGGTCTTTTTTAAGGGAAGAGGGGGCTATTAGGCAAGTTACTACTTTGATCTTGTTACTTTAAGGGTTTGTTAATGGCCCTTTAGGGTTTGGATTGTTATTGAAGGTCCTTTTTAAGGGGTAAGGTAGGGAAGGGTGATTGTTAGGCAAATTATTATTTAGATTTGTTACTCTAATAACTTATTAATAAGTTCTTGAGGACACAAAGCATTATTAGAGGTCTTTTTTTAAAGGTGGCAATTGCTATGATAAACCATAACTTTGGTTTGTTACCTTAAAAGCTCGTTATATGTGCTTTAAGATGTAGAGCATTATCCAAAACATTTTTTGGGAGGAGAGAAGTGAGAACAACCACTATAGCATTCTAGAGTGTGCTTTTAAGCATTCTTAAAGGTTTTAATACTTGCAAAATTGGTATGGTAATTAAAGTAAAGTTAAAAGACTAGGTGATGAGTTTGTATTGATAGCCCAAAAATAAGGGTTTAAAAATTCTTGTTAAGTATAAGTATAGATTTAAACTTACACTCAATGAAATGATAATTATATGATTATAATGATAATGAAAAAAAAAAAGATATACAACTATTATATATAAGGGTAAAAGCTTTTTATCACCTAGTTAGAGATTTTAGGAGATTTGTATCACTTTATGGAAGGCTTGGGAGACTTATATCATCCATTTGAAGGCTTAAAAGACTTGTTTTACTTCATTAAAGAGTGGAAAGATTCGAAAGAGTTGTCTCATCCAATTTAAGGCTAAAGAGAATTATCTTGTCTAATTGCAGACTTAAGAGACTTAGGAGAATTATTTTATCTAATTAAAAACTTAAAAAATTTTGTTTTACTTTACTGAAAACTTAAGAGGCTTGTATTACCTAATGAGAGACTAGGATCTAAAGTTAGGGGCCAAGTATCCCAAAATTGGAAAAATTTTATTAGATATAAAAATTAGACTTAAATATATGTTTATCAATAAGATAAAATTTTGATGTGATTATAATAAAAAGGAAAATGATAAGTGGATTGAGAAATTAGTTACATCTCATATATGAGGGTTATGACATTACCCATGAATAAAATAATATATATTTTATTACAAATTAATTTTTTAAAGAAAAAAATTGTGTAATATATCTGAGTTATAATAAAATATGTAAGTAAGTTAAACTAAATATGGATAAAAATAAGTGAAAAGTATATGAATGGTGGTAATTCATGGTATTATATTTTTCACCTAACGTCATGCATATTTTATTGTATATACTTACACATTTTTGTTAGTCCTTATGCATTTTTTATGATTTCAATAATAATAGTAATAATGTCAAGGTAGATTTATACATTAGGATTATATCTTATTAATATGTCTTAATAATAGGTCTCAAAAGGCAAAAATATGAGTAAATACATGCTCTGAACTTTGTCTTATCCATGAAACTTTTGGTTCTTAAGGGCTTCTTTAACTATTAAAGGACCATTTTATATAATTGTTGAGTTACTACCATATAACAATCTTGATTTCTCTTGAAAACACCACTTCTGAGGTTACTAAAAATTGATTTGCCATTTACATAAATTTTAAATATATTTTACCATTAAAAAGATTCCATCAATTATGCTCACCAAAATAAATATAATTATGCATAATAATTTATAAACAATAAATGATAATTATTAAATCTTATAAATTAAGGAAGTTACATCATTCCATCATTTTTTAAAACAGTCTTGTTCTCAAAGTTGACTAACAATAAATTTTGAAATTTGCTTCATAAAAAAATGATAAAACTCCATAAGTATCCTTAATTAGAGGATTAGCCCACTGAGTGAAAATTTAAATGACAACTTAATTTCCACACTTGACAATCTATAATAGTTTGCAGCTTAACATTAACTTATTTAGTGGAAATAATATTGAGTAGCTAATTTTATACAACTACATTCTCTCTTAATTTCCTTTTTAAGCAAGAGACACGATGTATTTTAAACCTTATTGGCAAGTTATAATGATCAGTAACAAGACTAATGTATTTTAAGAACTTTTTACATACCAAAAAAGTGAAGAGATATTTTCATTAAGAAGAGAATAATGACAAACAATTGTCAATACAGTTGAAGCCTAAAATAAACTCAATTTCCCACTTAAAACTCATGTTCAATATGATGTGTATCAATATGCTACTTTATATGAGTTTAAGTTGTAACAAGATTGTTTTTTAGAAGTTGTAACAACTTATCTTTGTCTTATAAGCCTCTATCAACTTGATCCACTCAAGAAGACCTAGCTGTATACCTTACAAGAGTAGGTGAGGTCTAACCATAAACAACTTCAAATAAGAACATCTATATTGATGAGTAATAAGTGCTAGTATACTACCACTCAACCTAAATAAGTCATTTTACTCAATCCTTTGGCTCGTTCTCCAAAATAACAAAGGTGATTCTCTAAGCACTTATTAACTATCTGAGCCCATCTATCTAGATTGATGGGTGGTTAAAAGTGCTTATATTTAACTGAGTGTTTTTATAAATAAAACAATTCCTTCAAAAAATTACTAATAAATAATTTATTTCCATCATTAACAATAAATTAAAGAATGTCAAGTAACTTCACAATATTTTTAGCAAAAATATAAGTAATAGTAGTAGTAATATAAGGATGATTAACAACATAAAAAAAAAAGTATATTTGTCAAACAATACATAATAACAAAAAATAGTAACTTTATTTTAAAATAATAAAAGTCTTTCAATATAGTCTATAAAGATATTTGTCCAATTTTCTTTTGAAATAGGCAAAGCTTAAAGAAGATATGGATATGTCATAAATTCACTCTTATGATGTTGACAAACATCACATTCGATTACAAAATTTTTTATTTCACTTTTTCTATCTTTTTAAAAAAATTTATGATAAATGTGTTTATAGATACCAAAAAATCTTGTCTAGTAATATAAGATTCATGAAACTCCTATAAGATTGTTTCCTTGTAATGAGAATTAGGAACAAGCACCTTTCTACCTTTATGGCATAAGTTTGTAAAATCCCAAGTATAATGAACAAAATAAGATCTTTCTTTAATTTATCAATAGTTTCCTAAGTTTCGGAGTCATCTTACCATTCATTTCTAATTTGTGCAAAGGTATTTTAAGTAGAAATAAAGATTGCCACTAGTTTAGCATCCAATATGCATAATAATATATCAACTACAAGATTGTCACTTCTTTTCTTATTAACAACCTTATAATCATATTTTAGTAATTTAGAAATCCAATTTTGCTATTTAATAGAAGAGATATTTACTATCATTTTTGTAATTTAGAAATATTTTAAACCTTTGTGATAAATTTGAATTTGAAAATGTCTTTTAATCAAGTAAGATGTTATTTTATAACTATATGAATCACAACTAACATCTTCTTATTATAAACAAATATGATGAAATGTTTGATAATAGTCTTATTAGTAAATGCTATAAGATGATCTTTTTAAATCAACATTGCACTAATTTTGACTTTAGAACTATTAAATTTAATAATAAATATTTTACTAAAGTCCAATAAAGTAAGAACTAATGTAGTGGTCATAGTATATTTAAGATGAACAAACACAATCTACATTTTGTCACTTTATTTGAATGAATCTTTCATTAAAAGAACTATTAAATTAACACTAATATTCCTATAATCATAAATGAATTGGTAATAATAGCTAGTTAATACTAAAAAGCTATATAATGCCTTAATTATTTTTAGAACTAGCCAATCTATCATCATTTAAACTTTAAAAGAATTAATTGTTACACCTTCCTTAGAAATAACATGACCAAAATATTCTTCTGTTTAGATAGCAAAACTTTAATTTGACTTTTTAACAAATAAGACATGCTCACATAAAGTAATGATTATAGTTTGTAAATATGATAGATGAGTATCAACAGAAGAAATATACACTAAAATATCATAAAAAATATTAAGAGAAAATTATGCAAATGTGACCAAAATATGTTATTCATTAAATTTTAAAATGTTAAAGAAGCATTGGTAAGCTTAAAAGGTATAACCAAAAACTTATAATAGCTATCATGTGTCATAAATTTTATCTTTTGAATACCTACCTCATAGACCAAGATCAGATGATAACTCGATCATAAATCAAATTTAATGAATGGTTATACACCTTTTAACTCATTTAGTTAAGAATCTAATAGTTCACGTGTATACTCCATGATTCATCTTTCTTCTTTACTTAGAAAATAGGATAGGAATAAAAACTAAACATTAGGCTTAATAATACTAGCTTTTAACATCTCATGCATAATTTTCTTAATCTCATTCTTTTGGAAATGCAAATAGTGACAAAATTAGATATTAATAGGCACACTCCTAAGGAATAAGAGAATACAATGATCATATGTTCTCCTTAGGGGTAAACTTATAAATTGAAAAATTCAATTAATAATATATTAACCTCTTTTTCCTTCATAAAATGAGATTTTTTCACCTTTACATTGTACAAATGCACAAAAAACCCTTGTCTTGCCTTTCATAGGACTTCCTCTATCTAATGGTTTGTGACTATTATGATTTTGCCATTGCCCCTTTTGTACAACTCTACCAAGTGCCTATTTAATATAAACTTTATTGTTAATTTAAAAAAATTTCATGTAATATCTCCTAAAATTTGCTAATAATTAATGTTAAGAATAATGTTATAATCTTTTAAAGGTAATAAAAATAGATCAATATAAACAATATGATCTTGAAAAAAAGTTTATCTTTGTGTACTTAGCATGTCAATTTTTTATATATATACATAATCTTTATAACAAATTTGTTACAATTTTTTATTGAAAAAGTAATTTTTTTGACTATATTCTCATCTATAAAATTGTTAGTATTATCCAAGTTAACCAATACCATTATTGGTTGTTTTTTGATGAACTTATCAATTTTTATGATTTATGGATTAAAATATCCTACCAAAGTATGAAACATAGGCATATTCGTATGTTCAATATGGATGTCATCATAATTTAGGTATATGAGATCATCATCTACCTTAGTAACTTCCTCATTTGACTTAATCATTAAAAGTTTTCCTTGTTGACATTGATGTTTTTTATGTTACTTCTTATCAAAGTGTCGGTATAGTCCCTTGACTATCTATTCTTCTAACTCCTCCTACATCAAGCATTTAGTGTTAGTGAAATGAATTGAAAATGATAAGTTAGTAGTGCCATCAATAAGTCTAACTTTTATAATAAATGGACAACAATTTTCAATGCTTAACTTCTTCTTCTATAATTAAGCAAATGAGATAGTTCTTTGACTTCACATTAGATGTCAAGAATATGCCCTTCGATGAACACTCCCACCAATTGCATTCTTAAACAATCTTTAACTTGATTGGTGAGTTGTTTAAAACAACTTTGATAATCTAGGATTGTCGACATTTGATGGATTTTTGTTAGCTCTTCATCAATATTATGGTGTTTTGAAGGCCTAAAGTGCACATAAAGACTTTTAATAAAATCAACTTGAGTCAAAATTCTAACTTAAGTTTTAAACCAATCATGTCATTAAATAACATCATTCTTTAATTGAATAGAGACAATTTTCACTTTAAAATCATTTGTTATATGATATAAATGAAAATATTTTTCAACTTTAGAAGTCTAACATATAAGATTACTCTTATCCCAATAAGGAAATTTCACCTTTATATATTGTGTATAATCGCAGTTAGCGCCTCCAAAAGACTTCACTAGTTCTTTCTATTTATTAGTAAATTCAAAAGTATTGTCTTTTGATGAGTTTTTTACTCAAATTAAGAACCATTTATTTGATCCTTTTAAGAGATTCTTGCATAAGAGATACAAATTATTTAATATGAGATATTATAGTATTATAATTAAACAAGTTGTATGAAAACATAACATAGGACTATAAATTAATGATGCCAAAAATTTTCTTTAATTTTTAAGTGAAGGAGCATAGATTGAATGCTTTTTTTAGTAGGATTATAAAATAGAAGCAAAATTCCTAAGAATGCTGCTTTAATACTAAATGATAAGAAACTATGGATCAAGAATAAAGAAATTATAAAAATAGAAAAATATAAAATGAATTTCTTTAAGGAGATTAATCTTTAATGATTTATTTGAGAGAATTAACCTTTAATAAATTAAAAGTTTTAATATATTTACTTGGTTAAATTAAAAAGTCATGATAATATATATATATATACTTAAAAGTTTGACTTAATAGTTAAAAAAGTTTTGTTTCTAAAAAATATTATTAATTTATTTATTAATACAAAAATAATTATATCTATTAATTTTAAAATAATAAAATATAATTATTAAATTTTATAAATTAAAAAAAATAATATGACAAATGTTCATCATTGGGTCCATTTCACATCATGTAGCCTTATCATACTTATAGTATCCATATTAGTGCCCTAACAAATTTGTTGATACACGATGGGGACTATGTTTTAGTGGAACTTAAGCAACTTTCTTTATTGACTATTAATAAAATTAATTTAGTTATAATAGAGATGCTTAGTTTAAATTAATCAAAATCTATAAGTTAAAAGAGAGAGAGAGAGAGAGAGAGAAAATGTCACTATTAATGTTGTCTTTGAACAATCTCTTTTATTAAATGTCCATTAAACTGCTCAAATCATTTAATTTTATCAAATTATTTCTATCTAAATAAAGATAATCAAATAGATAGAAAATAAATTTAATGTAGATAGTGATATTAAGAAACTAAAAAATTATGACTATAAAAATTTATTATTATATATAAAAAATAAAGGAAAAATAATTTGAAAATTTTTTTATATAATATTAAGAAATTATTAAAATTAATTTATTTGTGACTTAAAAAATAAATTATATATTAAATTATAACATTAATAATATTATGTCTTTATGATATATTTGTATGTATTACAATTTTTTGTCCAACATTTAATTTAACTTTTAGTCACACATAAACTATTATTAACTAACTTTAACTTATTTACTTTATACTATACACAAATCCACATAAACTTTGATTTTATTAAAAGAAGTAATGTATAGATATAAAGTTAACTTTAAATACAAATATAATCAGCTCCAATTAGACTTCTATTTTATAGTAAAGTCCATGTAATAATTACTAAAGAGTGACTTAGTTCATCATTATTTCTTAAGGTCAAGTATTTTAAATTAATTTTTAACCTTAAAAAATCATAACAATTAACTAAATTATTAATATTGATAGTTTTTTTTTTATTAAAAGCTTTATGTTCACCAAGATCAATGAAAATAAGTTGTATAAAAACATGGCATAGGACTATAAATTAGTAATATCAAAAGTTTTCTTTAGTTATTAGCTGAGGGGGCATAAATTGAATTCTTTTTTTAGTAGAATTATGAAATAAAAGCAAAATCCCTAAAAACATTGTTTTAATACTAAATGATACAAAACTAAGGATTGCTAATCACTCATAAATAGATTTTTTCTCACAATTAAAGTAATATCATTATATCAAACAACACCTTGTTCATAAACCAAAAACTTCTTACTATGAGAATTAATAGAGATAATATATTCTCCTATTTTAAAACACAAGAGATTAGTTAATAATTTGCATCTCCCTCTCACATATGATAGGTAAGAATAACTCAATCATTTATATAATCTCAACATTTAATTTTTCAAAAGTAATTTGTACATGTAAATAAACCATGTGACTTACGAGCACACTCATACTTAAGAGTATATTTTATATACCTATTAAGAATATATAGTTGCTACAACTTAAAAAAATAGTAAGTCTTATTTTATGCAAAAAAAAAAGTCTCATTATTCCCAAACATATTTTTTTACATCAATATCAACTTATTATCTCCCTTAGGCTAAGTTAGATTTTGTTTTTCTTATATGTATCCATAATTAAGTTTCATATATTATGAATAAATATAATTGGTTAATTGATGAATACATATGAAAGATATCAAATAATAATAGTCTTCCTTTCACACTAATATTTTTTAATTACAATACAATCACTTTTTTAGACATATTTCATAAGGCTAAATCATTCTTAATCGTAGTTAATATACTAAAGTAGTAAACATCATATGGTAACCCTAAAATAATGTTAAAAGTCATACAGGCCATAATTTTTTAAAGTAATAATATCTCAAAAGACTCACATAACAAAGAAGTAAAGATTGATTCTTTCATTTTCTTTATTGGTTAAATGGTACATTTAGTATAAAACATATGTTATAGTGATTATTCTTTGCATAGAGCATATTTTATTTCATTCATTTTTCTTATAATATCATATATAATCTTAGTTTAATTGCTTTCAAGTGTTTAACATGAGTTCTTTAAGTGACCCCTTTATTCTTAAGTGTTAAATTGAGATCTCATATCATACTTTCAACAAATTGTATAAAGAGTAAGAATTTATATTGACTCTTACTTATTATAGCTTTATCTTGATTTTCTCAAGACAACCATCTCAATATACATAGAATTTTTCTTATATGATATTCTTATCTTTACACACTCTTTTAGAATTAAAGGTAATTATCCATATGAGTGGACCAATTTTAACATGTTTGACATACTTTTACTTTTTTCATAAAAAGAAAATTGTATTAAGTTGATCTTATATCAAACTCATTATATAACAATCAACACTTAAAATGATATTACTAATATATGTGTAATGAGAAAATAACTCTTTAATTATAGAACAATGCATAGTCACAATGTATCATAACACATTAAATTTTGTAAAGTCATATATACTTAACATATGCCTAAAATATATCTTATGGTATTAGTTTAGTTAATGGATCTACTATTATTCTATGCATTAAAATGTGCTATAAAGTCACATCTTATTGTGACATAATGTCTACTTAGTGTCAATGTATTTAGTTTTACAATAATACTTGAAATCTTTTGCATATGTAATAGCCACTTGACTATAACAATATAATGTGATCATTTTCTGTTGATCACCATATATTTCCAAATATTCAAAAAATTTATTAAGTAAAACAACTTTTTGCATTGTAATTGAGCAAATTACAAATTTTGCTTCCATTGTTGATAAGGCAATACAAGTTTACCTTTTACTACTTTATGATAGCAAAAACATATATCCTAATATGAATTTACACTCATGTATATCTGCTCCCTAATTGACATATGAATAATCAATTAATCATAAATTATTTCTTTGATAATATAAGGAATAATCTATAATGCCTTTGAGATACCAAAATATTCTCTTCACAACTTGTAAATTTGCTTTCCTTGGGTTTAATTAGTATCGACTTACCAATCATTACAAATGTTAAGGTGTGTACACATCATAAGATATATCAGATTACCCACTCACTAGAATATGGCACATTCTTCCTTTCTTCATTCTCTTGTAGTGTTTTAGGACACATTTTAAGATTTAAACCATCACTTTTAGTAATTAGGTTATCAATGAATTTATAACTTTCCATTATAAATCGTTATAAGGTTTTATAGATATAAAAATCTCATGATAAAGCTAGGAATCTTTTAGAACAATTCTCATAGATCTTTACTTTTAATATATAAATCACCTTAGCCATGTTTATTTCAAAATTAAAAGACAACTATTCTTTTATAGTAGTGGCAATCTTCTTATCATTTCCAACTAATAAATTCTTATAAACATATAAAGATATAATTACAAATTTATTTTCAAATCTCTTTACATACATGTAATGATCCTTATTAATCATTGAGAAGTCATAAAATTATTACATGATGGAATCTTAAATAGCACTATCTAGATTATTGTTTTAAACTATAAATTAATCTTTAAAATTTACATACTTTATTCTCTTGGCCTTGAACAATGAAACTTACAAGTTGTTTCACATATATTTCTTCATTTAGTGCTTTATTGAAAAAAGTAGTTTTGACATTCATCTGATGTAATTTTAAATCCATGTTTGCTACTATAACTTAAATTAACTAAATTAAGGTAAAGCTTACTATCGATGAAAATATTTCCTCATAATCTATATGCTATTACTAAGTATAAATTTTTGCCATTAAGCAAGCATTATATCTTTTTATGGAACCATTTACTTTATGCTTGATTTTGAGAACTTATTTGTTCCCAATAACTCTTCATCCTTGGGGAAAATCTAACAGTGCTAGACTTGGTTAGATTTTATGGATTTCCTCTCTTCTTCTATTTTATTTCTCCTTTATTCCTTAGTTGGGTGTGAAAGAACCTTAGTCATTATTTTAAACTCTTTCTTATTATGAGGGACAATCGTAAAACCTTCCCTTTGAATCTCAAAATGATGACATGGTAAGCTTTTATGATGACTTTTATGTAATATAACTTCTTGTAAACCTTATGTAGCTTCTAGCATAACACTCCTACTTAAATTGATAGTGTAAGGCATTTCCTTATCTATTTCAGTTGGTGGGTTTGGATGTTATAGTAATCTAAATCATTTATCTTATACATATAAAAATCTTTATCAATTTCACCCTTACTAGGAAATTCATTCTCAAAGAATATAACATCATATGATTCCAATTTTATAATACTTCCATCCATTTGTTCACTAATAAACACATACTCTTTGTAGTGTCTATAGTATCTTATAATGATACATTTTTTTCCTTTTAAACCTAATTTTTCATATTTATGAGTTAGATCATAAATATAAGCTGCTAACCACCTATGGTTATAAATTACTTAGGTTAGGCTATTGTCTTAACATAATTTATATATTGTGAAAGTGATAGATTTAAAGGGTACAAGAGTTAAATACAAACACAATGGTCAATAAAGCAATGCCTTAATAATATATTGGAAGATTTGTTTGTACCATTATGGACCTAATTATCTTTAATAGGGTTTTATTTTTTCTCTCTATAACACCATTTTGTTGTAAAGTCCAAAGAATAGTTAGTTGTCAAACTATACCCTTTTTATTACATAGTTCCTTAAACTATTTAAAGAGATATTTATGTCTTTAGTTAGTCCCTAAAATTTTGATCCTTTAATCTAACTGATTCTCTATCATACTTAAATATTTTTTAAAGTATTCTAATGTTTTAAATTTATGAGAGATCAAATAAACATTACCACAATACATATAATCATTTATGAAAGTAATGAAATATAAGACATTATACCTTGCCCTAACACTCATTGGACCATATAAGTCATAATGGACTAATTACAATGAAAATTACTTTAACAACCATGCTAAATGGTTTTGTAGTTGCTTTTCTTGCTAGACAGTATTGACACATAAACAATTTAATTTTAGTAAGTAGGCTTTGAAAGCCCCTTTTAACTAATTTATTTATTTTCTTATGTCCAACATGACCTAATTTAGCATATCAGACATTTGCATTTATGATATTAATATTGGTTGATGCAATAATAGAAAAACAACTATTATAGATATTAAACACATTATAATTAATATTCAATATAAATCAACTACCTAATAGATGTCTACATGGAGAAGTTGCCTGATTTCATAAGCAATTTATATCATTTGGAAATATTGATTTTGTGTGGAAGCCATTATCTAAGCATATTGCTAGAGTCAATTGGAAACTTGAAGCAATTATGATATCTAAATCTTTATAGAGCATCAATTGAAAGGTTGCTTGAGTCAGTAGTTAGTCTGTATAATTTGCAAAAACTGATCTTACACAGGTGTGGAGGCCTTATTGAGTTGCCAAGCAACATGGTAATGTTAGTTAATTTCTATTATCTGGATATTAGAGGAACAAAATTGGAAGGAATGCCAGCAGAAATGGGTAAACTGTCAAAACTTCAAGAATTATCTGATTTCTTTGTAGCAAAAAGTAGAGGGTCTTCAATCAAAGAGTTGGAGAATCTTTAATGCTTAAGAGGAGAACTTTGCATTTGGAATATGCAAAATGTTATTCATGATCGAGATGCTTTGGAAGCCAATTTGAAGGATAAAAAGCAACTTAAGAAGCTGAAACTTAGATAGGCTGGTGAAACTGAGAATTCAAGTTATGAAAGAGTGGTACTTGAACATTTACAGCCTCATATAAACTTGGAAAGTCTTTCTATTGTTGGTTATGGGAGTATAAGATTTCCAGATTGGCTTAGAGAATCTTCCTTCTCAAACATGGTATCCTTAAAGCTCAGCAAATGTTAGTACTGCTTGTTTTTGCCTCCACTTGGGCAGTTAGCATTTCTTAAACAACTCTCAATTAAAGCATTTGATGGAGTCATAGTTCTATGGAACTTCTTTGAATCCGTTTAGATCTATTGAAGTTCTAAAGTTTGAAAGGATGCTACAATGGCACACTTGGGCTCCCTATGTGAATGAAGATAAAGGTGAGGCATTCCCTCTCCTCTGAGAGCTTTATATAAGAGAATGTCGCAATCTGTCAAAGGCATTGCCTGATAACCTTCCATCTTTAATCACACTTGTTGTTGAGGGATGCTAAAAACTTATGCCTTCACTTCCAGAGGCTCCAGACATCTATAAGTTAGCTGACACTTCTTGAGATATACAGTTAAAGAAGTTGTGTTCTGAGCTGTGCCATCTAGTGGTTGATGGACTCCAGTCTTTGGATTTTCTTCTTAAAGGGATGGAGCAAATGGATGGTTTTTATGCTAGTTTAGAGGAAATTCAAGTCAAAAATGGTTTTTCACTGAATTGCTTTCCATTGGAGTTATTCCCTAAGTTAAAGGCCCTTCGTTTAAGTAAATGTTGAATTCTTGAGTTTCTTCTACAGGTGAGGAAATTACCAGGGAGTAGACATCCTTGAATTCCTTAGTCATTAAGAAATGCCCTAAATTAGTTTGTTTTCCCTGAGGAGGGTTGTGTGCTCCAAATTTAACCCGGCTTCAATTACAAGGTTGCCCCAAGTTGAAGTCCCTACCTGAATGCATGCATTTGCTTCTCCATTCACTTGTGATTTTGAAAATTGATAAATGTCCAGAACTTTATTCATTTCTAGACGATGGTCTACCCTCCAAATTGGAGTCACTTGAGATTCGAAGTTGCGAAAAACTTGTTGCTGGCTGGATGCATTGGAATCTGCCGATGCTTTCTTCTCTCTCACACTTTATAATTGACATCCACAGATGTGTGGAATGTTTCCTAGAGGAAACAATGCTGCCTTCCACTCTTACCTCTCTGGCAATCTTGAACCTTCAAAACCTGAAATTTCTTGACTACAGAGGTATTCAATGGCTCACTTCTCTCAGGGAACTGACAATTGCTCACTGCCACAAGCTTGAGGCTTTGCCGGATGAGGGGCTACCTTCCTAACTTTTTTCCTTGTCCATTTGCAATTGTCCTTTGCTGGAACAAAGGTGTCAACGAGATAAAGGGGAGGACTGGCCTAAGACAGCTTACATCCCTTATATTGAGATCAATGTTTCCAACATTTCTTGAGCTAAAGTACATCTTCAAGCATCCTCTTTTTTCCTTCCTCTGTCTTACACTGGTACTGCTAATCAAAAACTAATTTTCTGTAGACTATAGATTGCTTCTTTAAGTGTGGTTAGTTATATGCCTGCATTCCTGGCAGATTATTTTTATTTAGTTTTCTTTTCCATGCTTTAGAAGCATGAACCTTAGTCTAATTTTAAGGTTATTTATTGTGACCTCCATATTCAAGTCTCGGAAATATCCTCTCTGTAAAGACAGTATAAGGTTGGGTACATTTGACCTTTCCCTAAACCCCACAATGTGGGACTCTCATGCAATGCCCTTTTTGTTTTTCTTTGCTTTATAGACCTCCTAGTTGGTCGTAATTTGAACTTAACAAACTTCAATAGTAATGTCAGTTCAGAACATATTTTCAAGTAAATGTAATGCATGATACCCGCCTAATTGACAGTACCATCATCTTTGTATGTGTACTTGGTCAAAATGTTCTACCCGAAAGCTTTTAAGTTGAACTTATTTTGATTCTATCTTATTCAGGTGCACACAGCTTCTTTGATGATGGAATTGTTGGAATGACTATATTGCTGGTTTCACTTTTTACACTTTCTCTTAGTTGTTTGGCTGGGTTGCTAATTGCCCTGTTTGATTGTGGTGAAATGTATACAACCCTAAGAATATTGGCTCATAGTATTTATTTGTCTTCACAGAGCTATTTATGGGCCCATGAGATTAGACATCTGTTGCTTAAAATTTGTTTAAAGCTTTAAGTTAGTATATTACAGTTGAGTATCATCTTCTTCCTTCTGTTTTTTCCTGCAATTCACCATGTTAAGAGGAATGCAACCTAAAATTACTATGCATTTGTCTTTTAGCTATTTCCTATTTGTTCTGTAATACTATTAAATGCTCTCATGCATTCATTCTACCTTATGGGAGTTCTGCTTCATGTTTAATACTAGAATAACAGGTTTTTGCAGAGTCTAAACTGCAACTCTCCCCAGGAGGCATTTGTTGATAGCACAAGTTTTGGTTATTAAATTGATTGTTTGGAACTACTATTCTAATTCAATTATCTCAACAAGTTGGAAGCCAAAGAGCTGTGTTGCTGCAGTAAAATGAGCTCAAAAATATCTGTAGAATAGATTTTCAACATCCCGTTTCTGATGATCTTTTCGTTGCTCATTTTACACTCATCAAAGGGGAAAGATTCAGGTTTTAACTGATACAACATTTAACAAGCATCTTCTTGCTATCTTTACAGCATTGCAACTCTTAGGATTTGTGCATTTCAAATGGGCTTTTCTTTGACTGCGTATCAGGCGTAAATAATGAAGTTACATTGTTAAGTTCTATCCATGCAATTGGATATTGGGCTTCTTTCCTTGCTTCAGTGCTGGTAAAATGTGTTGAGTAAAAGCCATTGCATGCTTCTATTCCCAAATCGAGTCCCTATTGTAATGTTCATAACCTAAGGCCCGTATAATTCAATTGGAATGAGAACACTTTGCTGGAAGTTTTGGATATTGGCGTGAGCTCCTTGTCTCTAAGGCCGATGCCATCGAAGGGTCTCCAATTGGCACCCATGATTATGGCTCGGTGCTTGGCATGATTATGGCTTTATGGCTTTCTTCTGTCAATACAAATTCCCATTGCCTTAAAGATGCAAACTTGCATTTATTTTAGGAGTAAGTTAAAACTCTCAATCAAGTGATAATACTATGAACAAGAGACATTTAAATAAGCTTGGTCTTGAGTAACTAGTGTGTGTTATTTCATCAACGGTTGAGGTTGAAGCAAGTCTAGTATTTGTCTTTTTATAACGTCACTTTATTTTTTACGCATGAAAGTGTCACTCGGCTCGTTTGTTATTTTTTTTTTTCTTCCTTGGATTTTGAAGCAATCCATGAGAGAAGTTCAAAGAGAATCATTAACACGGAGGGAAGCAAAATGGCTTGGGAATGAAAGGAGAAAATAGGACGGGTTGAGTTGTCCCCAAGGGAAAGTTGTGTCAACAAATGGGGTTGATTTTGTACGTGAAGACGGAAAAGAAACAGCTCAACCACGCAATGCAAAATCAAACAGCCCCTTTGTAGACACACAGTGAATCCTACTGACAAAAGGATGATCGAGAAGTTCATCTATAGTTCCTCTCCTCCTCCAATCCTTTTCTAGGCACCTCCTCACAAAATTTCTAAACTCTCTGGACGAATTCTCTGGCATGTCCAATCTCTCTCCCAAGCATATTGCACAAACCAAGGCCGCCCAGTCTAGTTTCTCTCCATAACCAATCAATGGATAATGACCCATCAGGCACTCCAGAACCACGACCCCAAGTGACCAAACATCCCCTACGAATCCATCTGCATTATCTCCATCCCAACCCTCTGGATCAAGCCTTTCAGGGCTCATGTACGCACATGTGCCCATGAACCTATCACGTGCATCGTGCCTACCCATCACAATCCTGCTCACACCGAAATCTGCAATCTTCACATCCCCTTTGGAGTTTATCAGAAGATTTGAGGGTTTTATGTCACCATGAACTATCTGCATTCCACGCAGATATTGAAGCCCTTGCAAAACGCACCATGCCACGCCAGAAACAACATCCTCAGGCAATACTGTATGTACAAGCAAAACATCATGCAGCGACCCTCCTTCCATGTGTTCCATTGCAAAGCACAGCTCATCTTCGCTATCAAAAACAGCATGGCATCGTACGATATAAGAAGAATTGACACGCTTAACAATCTCGGCCTCCCGCACAGCCTGTTGGCGAACAGCAACGGCATCCTGATCAAAACGCAGAACTTTCAATGCCAACGTTGCGGCAGTGCACTTGTGGCGTACTTTGTAGACTGTGCCACCATTGCCATGACCAAGGACAGCCAATTTTTCAAGTTCAGAGAGATTTTCGATACCTGGGGAGTCTGGACTGACTGTAGAGAACAATGATGGAAGGCGGGTCTGATGGTGGAAGTTGGCGGCTGGTATTGGTGGTGGCAGGGATAACCTGAGTGCTTTTTGATTCCTTCTCTCCCTCACCAATGCCATTGACACACTCTTTGCAAAACCAACACTATTCTTGTTCCTCTCTTCACTATATGATCATTCACAAACATTGCCATTGCTTGTGGGAACATACCAAATATATAAATCAATCGGACGGTTAAATGAAATGGGATTGGAAAGCAATTGGAGAAACCACACGTGCTTGCATTGGCATGAAAGAGAGCAAACAAGTGGTCCGGACAATCCCAGAATCCACGGGGGCAGGTGAGGTTTTTCTGGAGATGTACATTGCCAATGTCTGGCAAGTGTGCCAAGTTAGGTAGTCGAATGAGATTCTATGTTGCCATCTGTACTTTTCACTAACTGCTTATTTAACACGTGAGACCATATACATATATTTGTCTTTTGAAACTCAACACATTGGAATTGTCCATCAACCATAAGCAAAGTGTGGGTGTATTTCTAGAGAGAGAGAGAGAGAGAGAGAGAGGCAATAGACACCTAACGACTGAAACAAATTGTCATAACAAGACTGGCGGCGGTATACATAGAGCAGAAAATTAGGATCAAAGATCCGTTAAGGCAAAGCCATGCAACAGCCGCTCTTCCCATAACAAATATAACATTATGTTCAGTTTGTAAGGTACCAGAAACAGTTTGCAAACACAAACTTTTGCTATTTTGTGCCCTTAAACAATGTTAATGTGATCCTACTGTTCCCCATATTAGCATAGCAATGAGATCAATGTTTCATTAAATATCTACATGATACTCACTTTGGGCACTGACAAAAATCTATTTGATATTACGGGCAATTGAAAACATTTATCACTCTTATTTTGTTTTTGTTTTTTTCTCTTATGGGTGTATTCAATCAGCTATTGATCCAATGAACAATATTATATATAACCACATCAAATTAAAGCACAGAGTGGATTGAAAATCCATCGAGTCCCTCTAAAAAGGGAGCCTCGATACACGTCTCCCCGATACAAGAATTTGGGTAAGTGGGCAGCCTTCCCTCTGCATCTGTACAGAGGAAAGATACTGAGGCAAAAGACTCCATCTGTACAGGTTTATGACCAAAGACTCCATAAAGAATATACTGAGGCAACCTGTCACCACCAGACAACTAGCCAAGAACTTAAAAGGCTGTACAAGTATCTTTCATCCCTTCAGACCAAAAATTCATAGATGAATCCCGTCAATCAAAGTCTCAGAATCATCTGCCCTCAAATGACACAAAATTACAGCACCAAAAGGTCAAAAAGATCACCTGCAATGGGTTTGATATTTGAATCTCCTTATTCCAATGCTATCTCCAAATCCACTGTCAAATGAAATTCTGCAGACTAGCCCTGATGTTGACAGACTCAGGAAGCACTAGCATAATTCGTAACCACGGGTCTAACCAAGAAAATTTGGGGACTTTCAAGCTGCTGTCTAAACGTTATCAGAATGAACAGAGCACCAAAAGGTGTACAAACCCATGACTTCTGAATAATGATTTCTCATTAATCATTTAAATAATAACATTGACTCCTTTGAAAACTTCCTAACATCAAACCAAGCAGCCTGGATAGTCTATTCTCTTTTTGTAGTACCAGATAGCCTAATCTTCAATAACCACAATTGTCAACTGAAGGAGTTCGTTCTAAAATCACATTTATTTTTGAGGACATAAATAGGGCATTCCACATGCATGAGGCTTCCATATTGAGGTGTCCGGAAAAGTGCCAAATGCACGGAGCCTTCCATGACTTGAACTTGTGACTTCTAGGTTACAATAAAGTAACTTTTATCATTATATTACAACTCAACCTTCTCTCAAGGATGCAAGATCAAGAAAAGAGAAGAATACTTCCAGTTTTACATTGATCAAAAGCTGCACTTTCCATATTCTAGTTGCACAATACAGATGATCTTGAATAATTTTAGACAACTAAGGCATCCAACTATATAACTTATCTGTGGTGGCTAACATATTCAAACTACATTTCTTTTACTGTTCATGACACTTGGCCTAACAGTGTAGATGAGTGATGAAACATCAATTCTTAAGCAGTGGAAACCACGCATGTCCATTTAAAAATGAATTGAGGATGGTGCAGGAGTGTTGATGAGTTGACCTACCAACCACTCCCATCTCAATAAACATTTAGACTTAAGATTGCAGTGACATAAGAGCAAATGATAGCATTCAAATAGGCCATAAATGCCTCGGAACAAAGGCCACAAGCAGGAGCACGACTCTACATAAAAACCACAAAGATCAAAAGACTTAAAAAGTAGATTATGCTGCTCTCATGTTAGTAATAATTTGAACAGTCATGTCAAGTTAATCATTCACATTGAATTCAAATAGATGCTTAGGGTCTGACCAAGGGAAAGAGATTCAACTGACTAGAATTTAGCATTTGCTAACTTAATGTAACATTATAACATTCCAAAATCTATTGTTGATATTATAATTAGCAAAACCTGTGAACACTGACAAGAAGGGAGTCCAATCACTGAAAATTTGCTGAGTTTTTTGAGATCAAGATTAGAGCAGAGAAAATTTTGGACTAGAATTTGAAAAAGAGAACTGACATTTGGTCTTCATATGTGCAGAACCAAAACATTGGTAAACAGGCACCAAAAGACATTGTCTGTTTGTTCAACAGGCAAAAGAACAAGACCATAGTGTCACAGACTTTACAATGGTATCTAAAGTGGTTACCTTGATTGATGTGCTAGAAATGTACAGTTGCTAAAAAAGTTCAAAGTTTCTCAGTCTCCGGGGAGAGAAGCCCCATTTGTTCCGTAAGCTGATCCACATGTTGAGATTTGTCCCACCCACTTTCCATTTTCTGCAAATCATTTCCCTTGGTCTGCCTATCTGTAGAGCTTGATTCCATATCATCAGCTACTGGGCTTTGGACAAGAAGCTCGCTCCAGAAGTTAGAATCCTCAAGCAATGCATCAATATCTGGATCAGGGGAAATGCTATCAATCTCTAAGGGTATTGTCCCATTCATTCCAAATGATGTTGGATCCATAAGTCCATCATTGTCTGTCACAGGTTCCATGAAATCTTCAGCAGAAATATCAGTAATGCCCTCTGAAACCATGCCTGGTTTTTGAGAAAGCTGTGGCATGATTACATCTACCTGAGGGATAGAGATTGTGGGTACCTCTTGCATGCTGACTCCTATGTCAGGAAACTGAGCTGTAGCCTTTTCAGAATTCGCAATGCTGGGGAAGATATATGAAGGGTCATGACCTGATATCCCTGAAGCTGCCTCCATATAAGTGGACTTCCCATAAGTTGGTGGGACCTCTTGAAGAGTCACTCCTGATGTACGGCTTGAAGAGCTCCCATTGTCTAATGCACTGGATGAAGATAACCCATTGTCAATCAGAAAACCATCTTGATTGTTGTTATAAGACTCCAACCTAGAAGAAGTATCCAGCTTCATGATTTGCCCAAGCATAGCTTTTGCTGCTTCATTCATCGGAGGCTGATACTTAACAATCTGTCCATCAAGAGAAATAGAACTCTCATTCTCAGGAACACCCTCCTGCTTGAGCCTCCGTTTTTTGTTAGCTTCTGAAATGCGTCTACTGGTTTCATTTTGCTGCTGCACAAACTGTGCCAGGAAACCAGGGCTCTGCATAGCCTTTGCCAAGAATGACATCATCTGTTGCTGCCGCTGCTCCATCCCTTGAAGTCTTTGCACCATGGTTTGCAACTGACTATCGGTAGCCTGTTGCTGTTGCCTCAACCTAACAAGTTCCTGCATTAGAACATTCTTATCCCTTTTAAGCCTCTCAACCTCTTCCTCCAGGCCAAATTTCCCAACCTCCACACACGCACCTAGAGAAGAGCCGTGTCCAGAGGATTGTTGTGGCTGCTGATGTCCATGTCCATGGGCAGGTTTTCGCCGGCTTATACTCTTAAGCAGGTGCTTTTGACCCCTTAAAAAACCCTCATTGGCAAATTCCCAGCGGTCTGGATCAACCTTCCGGAAACCCTGATTAACAAAATCAGAAAAAAAAAATAATAAGCCCCAAACTTCATTAGCCATATTCACTAAAGCTACATAAGCTCTAAAAAAGTATAATGCATGATTCACTGGTAGTGCCAAATAGATATTTTTACTACAATAGAATAAACACAATAGCATAAAATCACCAATATGTACTAAAATCCTCTGCTATTCTAGAGAGGTTCAAGCAACATATCATTGTAAAATGGCGTGGATTACAAAGACAATAAATTTTAGGTCTCATAGCTACATTTAGAATTCCAAAACAGAGGCAAACAAAAAAACATATAGAGTTGGGGGGAAAGAGAGAGAGAGTTGAAAACCATTTACCTTTTCCCATCTCCTGTACATTTCTACACATACACTCAATCCTCTTCTCATTCTATTTCTTTCAATTTCCATTCCTGAAGATCCAGTTTCCCTTTTTATCCTGACTTCGCCCTTGATTTTTTTCCACTCTTTCCCATTTCAGTATTAAAAAAAAAAAAAAAAAAAACAAGACAACAGAACCAAGTAATTTCCCCACTGTAGGGTGCCATGATGATCACACTGATTTTGAAGATCCACAGCTCATTGTGTCATCATTTGGTTACTCAATTCATTTTTTATGAAAATACTCATGCACAAACTCCAAAGTTCCACCTTTAATAAAAATCCACTCATGAAGGATAGAGAAAATATGCAATAAAGCAAAAATATTGGGTTGACCTCTTTAACTAAACAAATTCTATTTCCCTATACTTCTTCAAGGGCAAAATATTTAAATCCACTAGGCACTAACATTGAATCCATGTAATATACCAGCGCACCATGCACATCATTTAGCAATCACATGGGCAATGTTTAACCTGAGATCAGTGAGATTCCAACTGGTTAACCACATACAACACAGCATGCAGCATGTCAAGCAATGACTAGATATGTTTAGCATTCACCATTAAAGAAAACACAAAGAGAAAAACAAACAAAATCTTTAATCTTCAAAACTCACTTTAATAACCTTTAACTTCACTTGACTAAATTAAAATTTATGCTCTTCTAATCTGAAAAAAATAAATAAGTGGCCAAGTCTGCATCCCAAACATAATTATGCAGCACAATTAAAACAAAGGATAATTAAAATATCATTGATCCCATTTCTTGCTGAATTATTCAATTTGCATACCCTTCTAAGTGAGAATAAGCAATTTCTTTTGAAACGACAGTAGAATTCAAAAATCAGACCATCAACAGCCCTGTGATCAGGACATGATCAACCTGGATCATGCTTTGTTTTCCATTATTTCTTTTCATTTGTTGCTGAGAAGAATACAGGAAGAGACCATATTAAAAACCTTATAACATAGCCAGTGTGTGACAGACAAAACAATGAAATCTTGTCAGATCTGTCTGAATTTATAGGCCTGTGTTCCTAAACTTTGAAAAATTTAAAAAAAAAAATAATTACCCAAAATTATCTTCATTTTGCTCCTGGATTTTTCCATCTCCTCCCTATTCACCTTTTTCCATCTCCTATCCATTTCTATTGATACACTCAATCCTCTTATCATTCTACTTTTAATTTCCATTCCCAAACACCCAGTTATTTTGTTATCCTGACCTCATCCTTCTCTTGATTTCCCCCCCCTTTCTCATTTCAGTAAGGCAGAAAAAAGAAAACAGCGCCAAGTAATGTCCTCACTGTAGGTGGCACATTGATCACACTGATATTAAGAATCCACACATCAGTGTGTTGTTATTTGGGTATTCAGTTCATTCTTTTATGAAAATACTCATGCACAAACTGTAAGGTTCCACCTTTAGTAAAAATCCACTAATGAATGATTGAGACAATACACAATAAAGAAAAAATATTGCAGCATCTTCTTTGGCTAAACAAATTCTATTTCCCTAAATCTCTTCAGGGGCAAAAAAATACGAATCCACAAGGCACTAACATTGAAACCATGTAATATACCAGTGCACAATGCACATCACTTAGCAATCACAAGGGCAATGCTTAACCTGAATCAGTGGAATTGGTGACATTCCAACTCATTAATTACATACAACACAGTATGTAGCATGTCAAGCAACAACTAGATATACTTAGTATTTACTGTTAAAACACACACACACACACACACACAAATGCAATCTTTCAATCAAGTCATGAAAAACATTGCTATCACTACTTTCATTTCCTACTTTTTACCAAATACTTACCAGATAACATGTTCAAAACTCACTTTAATAATCTTAACTTCACTTGAATCAAAATAAAGTTGGTACTCTTCTAATCTAAAGGAAATAAATAAGTAAAGAGAGCAAGTCCACATCCCAAATATAATTATGCAGCAAAATTATCACAAAGGATAATCAAAATTTCATTGACCACATTTAAAGTTGGTTCTTGCTGAATTCTGCAATTTGTGTATCCTCCTAGATGAGAATAGGTATATTCTTTTGAAATGACAGTGGAGTTCAAAAATCCAACCATCAACAACTCAGTGATCAGGACATGATCAACCTAAGTCATGCTTTCTTTCCCCTTTCTCATTTCTGTTTCATTGGTTGCAGAGAAAAATACCAGAAGAGACCATATTGAAAATCTATACTTATAATATAGCCATTGTGTGACATAAGGAACAATAAAATCTTTTAGATTCATCTGAATTTACCTAAATTTTCAAAAACAATAGAAAGACAATGTTGCTGAGAAAATTTATCATTGTTTTGCTCCTGGATTTTTAAGCAACCAAATGGCAGGATTTTATATCACTTTACTGCAATGAAATCCATTGTCACTCTTAACCATTAAAGATAAATTAATTTGTACTCCCTTCAAAGTGATTTAAAAAAAGCAATCCCATGTTCAAAGTGAAATTGACCAACATAGGGAGTCAAAGAAAGCACATATTCTCCCTCTTTCTCTTCCGGCAACAACAGAAAGATTTTCACAATGTGACTAGATTCTTTCCTGTTACAAAATTAAATCATCAAATGCTCACAAGTAACACCCATTATGGTCCATGCAAATCTATCATTCCAGATAAATGGACAAACTATATATTCCCGAATGATAATAACTCTAAAGAACAGCAAGCAGATTAGTCATGGTTCTTTTTTACCATTCCTGGCAAATACAACCAACAAGATAGATATCACCAGCTGAAGTTATATGATAGACATCAAAACAAATCCAACTTGAGGGTTCACCTTTTTGACTTCCGCTTAATATTAGATGACCATCAACTCATGCATTGCTCAGCTTCCTCATCAAGTGTGTAGTGTATTTCTCAAATATCCTAGTCTTAAACACAAAAAATATACATCTGCAAAAACAAGACTCTTACTTTATTACCATCAGTGTGGATAATCAACGATCATGGCTGACTGTCACTCGACTTAGACATATAGTGGGGGGAGGGTGAGAGAGAGCGTTGAAGTTAAAGGATTAAATCAGTTAAAATTTCTTTCTTCCTTAGCACAACCATCAATGCCAAGGCATTAGGATTTGCCAAGGTACATAACCCATAGATCAAGGCCATCTTGAAAACAAAAATTAAAACTATAAATGTATGCAACCACCAGCAATCCAGTGCTGGATTTGAAGCATGTTACATTAGCCCATCACAAACATATGCCAAAGAGTTGAACATATAGACTCCATCGTTATTCAACATAAACACATGAATCCTCACCAAAATTCCAGACTCCAACCCACAATCCTGACATATTTTCTACATTAAGACTCCAAACTACAAAGGCACAATTACAAACACATCCAAACAATAAAACCAACGGTAAGAAAGCAAAACAATCACCAACAACTAAAAGGGAAATGAAAAGGTAAAGAAACCGATCAATTACCCAAAAAAAAAAAGAAGAAAAGAAACCATCTCCAACAAAACAAACAAAAATTTAAAATCCTTTAGAATCCATACATAGGTATTGAGTTGCCTAACGAAGCTGGAGAAGTTGTTGTGCTTGAAGTATTTGGGGAGAAGGTCACGCGCGAACTCCGGCGGGTTCCATACCACAAAGCTATTATTGGTCGAACTCCAAGAAACGATCGCGTCGGTGGCCGGGTCGTCCACCATGTCGTAGGTCTTGCTTAGGAACGGAGGCGGGGCATTCGCCAACGTCGCAATCGAAACCGGCACTGCAGCCGCACCAATGGTGGAGGCATCGCCACTGCCGCCGGCATCCGCGCCCCCTCCCTTGCTTGCTCCATCCATTTCTATCGTATACAGTACGCAATTATTTAAACAATTTGTACGAGAACGCCGAAAAGAAAAAGAACAAGAAAAAGAAAAATTAGGGTTTTAGGAGGGGAGACATAAAACCCCAGATCTAAGAGAGAGAGAAAGAGAAAAAAAAAAAAGGGAAATCTTAGAGAGGGAAAGTATGAATTCGTACGGTCACGACAAAGAAAGGGGCGAACCGAAAAATCGGGTTTTAGAGAATCGGACGCGACGGAGCGAGAAAGGCACGAAGCGGTTGCCCCTTTTGGGGGAGCCGCTTACTTGGGCAGTGAGCTTTGCGAAATTACTGAATTAGCCCCGTTTTTCACCTTTCTTTTTTCCTCTGTTAACTGCCTTGTTGTGATTACTATTTTTACCACGGAAACAATCTGTAATTATCATCAGAATCATCCGAAGACCCAACCAAAAAAAAAAAAAAGCTGTAATTATTTTATCCTAATATTTAACCTCACGTCAAATGCAACAAGTCTTGTAAATCTATTGGGCAGCCCCCAATCCTAGGAAAAAATGTGCAGTCTTGAATACGAATTTTTTTACTGGGAATAATTGCTAAAACATTTCGTATTGCAAGAAAAAATTTAAAATCATGAACGAAATATATTTTTATTTTGTTTATGCTATTAATTTTTTGAATGTGTGATCCATGACAGCATGCAGCCTATTAAAAGAGTGAGAAACTTAAAATTGATTATAGCTTTAACTTTTAAAAATTTTGAGAAATATGATATATTTGCTAAAACAAAATAAATAAAAGGAAAAAATTAAAATTAATGGAAAGAACATATTTGGAAAAATTAATTCAGACAAAACCTTAAGGACATGATTGATGGCTATTCAGGTGATAAGAAGTATTAATATCGTGTTGCTTAATGACTATTTTAGGCCAACATGATTTTCACCTTATTAGAAATAAAGGTAGAATAAAGGGTAAAAGATATTTTTTAACTTAAGAAAGGTACTTTAGAGAGGGATTGTTATCTCTCATTTACAATAAGCAAATGATATTATTTATTTAATTATGTGAATTTTGACTCAATTAAAAATTGTAAAAAAGTGTTAAAGTATTTTTAGTGTTGCTCTCACTTAAAATTAATTATCATAAGATCATGATTATACACTTTTAAAATGATCAAAACACCATTGATAATTAACAAAGCTTTTGGAAATGCAAAGTGAGGGCACCACTTATTAAATGCTTTAATTTACCATTAGTAATTAACTTAACATCAAAAACATTATGAGATCCTATTGTTTGGAAAGTCAAAACAAGATTGGCAAGGTGGAGATGCAAATAATTTCTAAGCATAGCAAGATTAATTTCACTGCTTATTTATTACTTATCTTTATTTAAGGCTCTAAAAGGGTGATTAGGTGGATAAAAATGTTGCAAAGGAGGTGTTATGACTATAAGCATGAAATATGTTAGCTTAGGAATATGTAGACTAATAAATACTAATGGTGATCTTATGACAAAGTGGCCATTGAGAATTACTAATGAAAAAAGAGCTCTTTAGGTGAAAGTATTACAAAAAAAGGTATGGTAAATAACCCTTATGGCTGTGGTTATGCTATTATAACTTAGCTAAAATGTTGCTTATATAGAGGTCTATTTATGTCATTGCTCAAGAGGAAGGTAAAATTATAAAAACAATTCATTTCAATTTTATTTTCTTTCTTAGTGATGACAAGATTGTGAACTTTTGGAATCCTACCTAAATAAAGGAAATGCCTTTGAAAGAATAATTTCCTAAGATGTTTGTATTAACTAACTTAAAAGATAGAGGCAATGGTTTAAAGGATACTGCATTGAAATAGTCAATGGAAAAAGTCTTTTTTTTGTTGTTTCTTTTTTTTTTAACTTAAGAAATTTAGCAATTCCAATAATTTGAGTAGGGTATTTAAAAGGTTACTCTTATGAAGGAGTATGGTAAAAAGCTAGTGTGGAAAAGGGCTATTAATAATGAATTCATAGTAAAATCTTTTTATGTATTAAATGAGGATTATTATGGATTCTTTATTAAAAGGGATTAACACCCTTAAAAAGTGGAACTTCTCTTTTGGAAGGGATAAGGTGTCGATGAGAGAGAAAGTGAGAGAAAGTGAGAGTTGGTTAGCTTTTAAGTAACCATCTCTTTTCCTCTATTTATCCTTTTGTAATTAATGTTACTAAGTCCTTTTCCCACTTTTTTTACATTATGTGTATTATTATAGGGTGTCGACTTCTTATTCACATTAGTGATGGATGAGCTAGGTAGTTAACCTTTTTATTAACTCTCTTTGAAATTCATAAGAAGGATTTAATATAAAAATGGTGTCAAAAGAAATTTGGTGAATAGGTTTTTACCACATTGTTCTATTAAGCTTGCTTGCAACGTTATGCTTTTTAAACAAAAAGAATTTTTTGTGAATAAGGTTTGTGATCTCGTTAGAATGTAGCTTTTATGGCAAGTAAGGGCTAAGTGGGAAAGGTTTTTATACTTTATGAATGACTTTCTTTTAAATATTCCTAACATTTTAGTTCCTAATAGAATTAACAAGTGGAGTCATATTAGATAGTGGATTCCTAAAGGGAGCAATACAAGTTTAGTACAAATAGTTCAATTTTAGACACCTTAGGGCTACCAATAGTCAATGGAATTTTTAAAGTTAGTGATGAGGTGGTTTATTGTTTGTTCTTAAAGCCAATTAGTGTAGCTTTTCCCAATGAAGCTGAGGTGGAAACTATTAGAACTTTATTGACTTTCTAATGTAAATGAAGTGTGGCAAAAGGAAGCTCGTAATAAAAAATGATTTAACTGTGGCTATATCATAAATAATCAATTCTCATAAAAAAACCATGAAAACTTTAAGACAATTTTAATCAAATCACAAGGGTTAACACTAAGGATATTATATTCACATTTTGTATAAGACATTATAATATATTGATTAATGGCTCAACACAAAGGCCATAAATTTTTAACATAGCTTTGATAATTGTTTAAGGAATTTTTTCAATATTGCAATTTTGGCTCTAATGCATCTTGAGGTTTAATATTTAGCATGAAATGAATTTGGTGAGAGAAATGACAGTAGAACTTATTGGTTGCCTTATGTTATACATCTTAATAGGGCAAATTTCTTTACAATTTTATTTTAATTTTGCTTTTTATCATTCTCAATTTTGTTTTATTCTTTTATTCCCTAGTATTAATAGCCTATAAATATTTTAGGTATCCCATTTCTTAAAGGGATGCTATAAATAAAAAATAATAACTTTGAGATTTGTTAGACTAACAATTAAAAACCAACTAAATGATTAGACTATGGATAAAAAATTCATTTAAGTAAAGCTTAAAATGGATAAGTTTTCAAAACAAAATAAGATTCCTTTTTTAATTATATGTTCTTCCTCATCTACCTTGGATTTCTTTGCATTTTCACCCTAATCATCATCATTAATCATGTAAAGCGATTAATTGCTTTTTCCTTTCTTCCATTTAAAGGCATTGGTTCATGCTTCTTAAAAATAGCCTTCCCTACCATTTAAATTAACTTCAACATTATGCTTAAACTTAACATTTGTCCCACTAACATTGAAAAGCACATCAATAATTTATGTCCTTGATCATTACATAAAAAAGGGAATGAAAAAAGGGAAATTCTAAAATATCCTAGATAATGACCATTACATAAATTAGTTTGTATATCTTATAATAACTCTTTAGCATTGTTTTTATAGGTCATTCTTGATAGCAATTTTTGTCATTATCTTATTAAGGGCAAGCTAGTACAAAAGATAAGTGAAATTAGCCCTTTATAGGACTTTAAAATGACTAACATCCAACAAATTAATTGAAAAACAAACTAATTAATTAAAAAATACATTATAATTGAAAAACTTTAATTTGAAAACAATTGCTACAACTTACTACCAACATCAATAATCAATTAAAAAAATCCTAAATAATTGCAAATACCAACATTAGAAAATAATTAATCAATAACTTTAACAGAGTTATGGAAAAACCTAATGACTATATAGATTTTTTTTAACAAAATTCACAAATAAAAAGGTAACCCTAAATTATAGTAATATATTTTTTAAACTAAGAATTTAGCCAAATGGTATAAACAATAGAATAACTTACAATTTCTTATTTTATGGTTACAAAAAAATCAAAATGCAAATATGAGAGAAAAGGGCAAAAAGCTTCAAGATTAATGACATTCCTACACTTAAAAAGGCAAAAAAAAAAAAGAATGATAATATGAGAAAATAAAGTCATGAAAGGATAAATTAAGAAGAGATTGTCAAGAATACCATAAGATAAGAGAAAAGAAAAGGGAAGAGTTGTGATGAAGGTCTAATGCTGTCCTTTATAAGGGTGAATCTTAAGCCTATAAATACAAATCATTAGTGATGGAAACTCAACTCAACACTTGATATAATGTTAAGTATTTAGTTCAATAAGTCAAAGTACATTATTAATGTGATTGAAACACTATAATTAATTTTATTTTTATCTAATGGTTATATAATGCTAAGCTGTCGCAGTAAATTAAAAGGATGAGTTTGTAAGGCTCTTAATATACTTGAAAAGGTACTTTATGGTGGAGGCCCTAGTCTGCCTATATAAATATGGAATGTTTAGGTCATTCCAACAAGTTAAAGGATTTGACTTGAAAATATTCATGAAAAGGATATGGATACAATGACCTTTAATGTGTTAATTATTTAAAAAGAGAAATATAATAGTCTATAGTCATTTGTATGAACTAGTTTTATAACTTGTCAATAAGAACAATTAGTTCAAATCTTGTCTACCATACTTTTCACTATGTAAAGGTTTAATTTATAAGACAACTTGACTTATACAATTGACTATTAGAATTTCAGTCGATCCGATGTATTTTTTATATTTTAAAAATGGTGAGGGATTGTTAAAGTATTCAAAATAATAAAAGATTGTAACCATTAGATAAAAAGTTATAACTGCTAGACAAAAGGTTATAATCACTGGATAAAAGGTCATAATTGTTGGATAAAAGATAGTAACTGTTGGACAAAAAATCATAATTATTGAACAAAAAGTTGTGATTGTTAGACAAAAAATTGTGACTATTGGATAAAAAGTTATAACTTTTAGAACCTACTGGTTGCAATAAAAGTTGCCTATTGACAAAAAATTATCACTATTTTTATAAATATCAAAGGTCCATCACTTTTTCTAGATATAAAAAATGTTTTTCTTTTCTTCTCTTAAATTTTCATTATTCTATTAAAAATCTTATTGTCATAATATTGTTGCAAAAATATTATAGATAAATTAGAAAGTAATTCTGAAAATATACTATTTTCTCGAAAGATTGATTTTAGTAGTGTAATTTATAGTTGTACTTTATTTTATGTTATGAGAAAATTCACATAAACCTCTATTACATATTAGTGAAGGTGAATTTCGTCTTAAAGAAAATGACATTAAATATAAGATTTGAATTAATCTCTTTCAAGTTTCATTATAATCCTATTTCGCATCAACAGCCAAACCTTTTGATCATGTTATGTTAGATGTGGCTCTTTAGGATAACTCTAGTCCTGTCCTATATGAATTAGTCTCCTCCAACAGAGTTGCAAAGAATTGATCCTATTACTGCTAAGAAAATTTTAGTTGAGTATAAAGATGCTAATCCGCTACTCCCATGTTTAATGGTGAACAGGAAACTTGTGGACTCTTTGTGTGCTCCATGAAGGAAGACGTTGGTGGTGAAACTTTTGGTTAAGCTTATGGGTTATCAAATCTTGGTTGGGAAGCTTGAGTAGTCATGGAAGCCTTTCGGTGACATAGAAATTCTAGATTTGGGACGTGGGTTCTCATTGGTTAAATTTAAACAAGGTGATAATGATGGTCCGTAGATTATTCAAGATCATTACTTAACTGTTTGTCGTTGGGATCCCCAGTATGTATACCCTCAAAAGCTATTATTGAATTGACCTTGGCATGGGTAAGACTTTCAGAGCTTTCTGTTTTGTTTTACAATGATGATGTGCACTTGGCTATTACTTCTTGTCTTAGAAAGCCTATTAAAGTTGGTTGAAACACTACCTTTCTCTTTGTATCCAACAAAAGCTGCAACAAAAGAAATGGCAGTCAATCAAGTGTACCAGAGAAGGCCCTGGTCTATCTCATTTACTTTATGCGAATGATTTATTGTTATATTCCAAAGCCATGACAACGGGACTCCAGTGGTATGTGAGACATTAGACGAATTTTGTTTGGCATCAGGGCTTAAGATTAGCGAATCTAAATCACAGGCCATTGTTTCTGCGCATGTACCTCGTGCTGTGCTTCATCAGATTAGAGCAATTAGCAACTCTGCATTCACTAAAGACTTGGCGAAGTATTTAGGTGTCCCTCTCCTCCGTAGTCGCCTCATAAAAGGCATGTGTGGATTCGTCATCAATAAGGTTCATCAACGCTTATCGACATGGAAATCGAAGCTCCTCAACTTGGCTGGTCGTGTGACCTTGGCGCAAACCTGTCTTTGTTCCATTCCTTTGCACGCCATGCAAACCTCTTGGTTATCGAGTTTCATATGTGCAGAACTGGATAGAATAACTTGACACTTTATTTGGGCATCAGACTTTAACAAAGTTGGAGTCCATCTTGTCAACTTAACAATTCGGCAATGTTGGTTAAACTTTAGGGGGAGCTGGTTCGGGATGGTCGGAAACTCTGGGTCTCTTTGCTTTGTGGTAGATATCTGCGTCCACCCAGGTTTGGTCAGGTTCCTCCTTCCTCACAATCTCATACTTGGAAGACTATTACGCAGAGTATTGATGCCCTTGAGCCAAGGTTTGGGTTTCGAGGGGGCACTAGCACTCAAGTCTCTCATTATTTTAATCGATGGGCCTCGTCCTAACCTTTAGCTTCACTCATTCCATGGATTCATCCTAATGAAGTGAAAGCTAAGAAAGTTTCAACGTGCTTCCTTACCATTCATTGAGTACTAACACGGTGACTGGGTCATCAAGCCCAACTAGCGAGTTTCGACACGCCCGGTGCTAGTTATGAATGACTCCCACATGTCGCTAGCTTGGAGCTCTCTGACCATTTATGGACCAAGAAGATATCGAAACTCGAGGTGTTGCGTTGAGTTCGAGACTTTCTTATGGTACAATTGACAAGGCGCTTGTTTGTTTTGTCAAGTTGTGTAAGATGCAATGTGGGGGCATTGGAGGATAGCTTGCACCCTTTGCGGGATTGCCCCCCAAGCCTGCGATATTCGGGAGGGTCTTTAATAGGAAGAAGCTCTACCTTCCTTCCTTCTCTTCTTCTCTGTGGGGGGGACTGGACTGGTCGAATAATTTGAAGACGTCTCGCGCATTTTTATTGAACACCTCGATAGTCAGGGCTTGCCGTGCTTGTGCGTGCGTGTTGATCTATATGGAAGGCTCGCAATGAAGAGCTCTTTTGGGGGGCCTCTTGCGTGACGAGCTTAGACTTTGGCATTTGGAGGGGGGGGGGGGGGCTTCATGGATTCAGCGGGAGTTTCTGCAGATACTGTTGCAGAATTATTGGATATTTGTCGGGAATTAGAGCGAGCATGTAATGGGGACCTTTGGACGTCGCCAGGTAATTTTGGAAATATAGATTCTCTTGAAGCTTTGATTTTGATCCACTGAGTAATCTCACCTCCATGCTAGCTAGCGACTGCGACATGACAATTTCCAAACTAAATTTTTAAGTGTCAACTCCGTCCCGTCTTTTAAAGTTAAGAAAGAAGGGGGTGTTCTTAAAACGAACGACAACCACCACAGAACTGTCTTCCTTAAAAAAAAAAAAAAAATTCATTTCTTTTTTTATTTTTTTTTACTTATGTATAAAAAATAGTAATGGCTTAAAAAAAAAGAGGGGGTTATTGGTCAACTCGAAAAGTCTCTTTAAAAGGAGGCCTCACTCGTTGGCGGGAAAGAGCGGGAAATCGAAAAAAAAATAGAAAAAGCTAAGCAAATGAGCTCATCGGCGGTGGAGCCGGAGGCTCCGGATCTGGTGTGCCAGATGGACAGTGTCCAAGGTATTGCCGATGCACTCACTGCCGTCCGATGGAAGCGCCACCAGGTCCTAGCCGACACGGCGTCGTCTTTTTCTCTCTTCTTGCTGTCTTTTTTGTTTTTCGGTTTCCCTTTCCTCCTCTGGAACGACCGTTCGTTTCCTGTGAACTGTTATTTTCCGGCATTTTTTCCGTAGCGAAAGTAAATTGATGTTGCGATTTCAGGACGCAATAGTGGAATTGTCCGAACATGGCGTCGTTTTGATCGTCGAGGAAACCGGCTGCCTTCAAGCCAAAGTTTATCTTCAAAAGGAGGTACCGTTTTCTTATCCTCCATTTGGTTTCTGTGAAAAGCAGGAAACGCAGGAAAAATTTAACAAAACGGAATTATTACTCCAGGAGAAACTGATTAAGCTGATTGACTAAGTGGCGTTCTTTTCTGGTGCACTTTGTAATTTTGTCTTAACTTGTTGTTGCCTTTTTTCTTCCATTTTCTCCAGATCTCTTAGCTCTGAAAATTAGGGTTTTAAAGTATATTAATGGTCAATTTGACAATTTTGGTGAAAAAAATTTGATGTCTGATTTTGTAGCTTTTCATCAAGTACGAATACAATGCTGAAGGGCGGCATCGTTTTGGGGTGAGCTTGGGGCTCTTCGTGGATTGCTTGAACACATTTTCAGTTCCTGGTCGCTTGTCCATGATTGAAATCCAGTACCCCGGACCTGATATGCAGCTTCTTCTCAAGTATGTTGTAGTGTTGGTTACTTAATTTTCATTTGTGCTTCTCAACCCTTTTTATTTGCCAAAGCACGGAGGTGGGTCTTGAACACCACACTCTCAAGCCCTTGGATCATTTTCAATGTCAATTGTTTTGTGAATTTAGAATTCCTAATATGGAAAAGCATTTTCCATTTGTAGGACGGTTAAAATAAGATACCACTGTATAGAGCATCAAAATTTTGGAGCTTGTAGTTTGATAGGAATGCATGACTATGTCCAGCAATAACTAATAGGGTTGTGATCCTACAGATCTGTTGATTCACTTGATGCCTGCATTTATGCGGAAATCAGGACAAGAATCCCAGATTCTATTTCATGGGACTACAACTTTGAACCTGCAGGGAGCACACCAATCAGTTTTACTGTTAAGGTATACCTTATGAATTCTTGACAGGTAGCACCAATTTTCTGTCATTTGTTTTTCAGTTTATCAGCTTCTACGCATTAGTTGAAGTTTTTCAAATGAGCTAAACAGAAATTCCACAATATTTAATGCTTATGAATTGTTAAATGCCGCACTTGATTGGTAATCGTCTAAGAAAAGGCCCACTTGTTCTAGCTAATTAGCATGCATCATCAAATATTCAATTTGAACAGAAAATGTGCTAGTGCAAATGAACTTTAAGTTCTACAGCATCAATAAGTAGTTGGTACTTGATTGCACATTACATAAGGCTTTCTAGAAGTTATAAGGGTAGATATAACATGTGTAGTTATACACATTGCTATTCTTTCTTTTGCATTTTTCTTCCTTCTACTTTTAAATCAGCACATAATGATGACTGCTTTTATTAATTACCCAATTTTCTCTTTTTTGTGGCAAATTTATAAGCTTCTTGAAGGAGTTTTTAATTGTCAGATGTGATGGGATTTAGCACTTTGGTGTGAGTTTCATGCTTTGATATATCCATATATTATGACTAGAATCCAGTGTTCTGGGAATAGGATTGAGTAATGTCCTTGGCATATCAACCATAAGCATGCTTCCATCTATTGAATGCACTGATGAGTAGCCATGTTACTTGGTTCTTTAATGGTGACTCCCGCTGTAAGGAAACAAGCTGTTTTATGCAAATTGGATACAATATGCTTCAACATGCTTTTTTTTTTTTTTTTTCTAATAGCCTACTTTTCATTATGCATTACAACTGGTTGTCTGAAATTAAGGTATTTGCAACCTAGTCCGCAGCACTAAAGGAAGCCATTGATGATCTTGAATGGCCAGGATCCAGCATTGAGATCATTCTAAAGCCAGTGCCACCTTCTGTCACTTTCAGGGGAGAAGGCCATGGAGACTTGCAGGTATCTCATATATGAGCAATCTTTTTGTCCCCAATCCAACTAAACCAAAAAAAAAAAGAAAAAAGTACATTTTGCTAAGGCTGAATTATTTTCACTCTATAATCTCTGTTTTCTGGCAGATAGACTTCATGTACTATGCGAATGCTGATCTGCTAACTGCATTCCACTGTGATCGCCAAGTCTCTCACAGGTCTTCTTTGTTTTTTCCTATTACCTTTATGCACAAGGCACCATTCCCCTGTCACCGATTTCAATCTAACTGCCTTTCACATCTGTGGGTAGGTACAAGTATAAGTTTCTCAGGGTAACAACTTCTACCATACCAAGCAGTGTTATTAAAGACAACAGAGGAAGCAAGCTAAGCATTGGGAGAGGTGGAATGCTGAAAGTTCAGCACCTAGTTTCAGTTGCAAGGTCATCTCCTTCACTTTCACATATTGATTCAGCTGGCTATCAGCTTCCCAGCCGAATTGCTTATATTGAGTTTTTTGTGAAGCCTGAAGAGGATGATGCCACAAATGATTAGTATGCCTTGTCCATGATCTTTATATTTGCCCTGTGCTAGTCATGTGTACACATGGCCCTTGTGAATACATTTCTCTCAGCGTTGGAGTTTTCCTTTTGTTAGGGCTTGTGCATATGCTTTGAAGTGCAGATTTTTACATGAAGCCTCGTTGCAGATGTTTTAATGCATAAAATAGGCTATGTTGAAAAATGTCTCACTGTTACTGTGCATCCTATGTCCCTCTGGTTATTTGTTCTTTTTCCATCTTTTCTTATATCCGGTCTTGTGTCTAGCAAGGAAGGCGCAGATACTTTTTCTGTGTTGTGGATTGTCTGTTGCTACATTTAACTGTTGAAGGTGGCCCTGGATCAAGTACAATCTTGATAGATTGGTCCATGTTTTTTTCCCATATTTTCTTTGGGGCGAGATTTTGAGGGAATCTTAAATTCACATTTGCGAACCATTGCTTGTGCTTGATTAAGGTCATGGCTGCCAACTTGTGGACTGTAAAATCAAAAGTCGTGCCACAACTCAATCCCTTTCTGATGGTTTAAGCATTATTAGATTATAGCTGCAATTTGTGCAGCCGCAAGGGTCAGATTGCATAAAAATATAACGTTAAGATTTTTTTTTAGGTACATCCGAAAAGTATATCTCGTTAAGAATTTGATTGCATTGTTTTGAGGAGTTTGAGTTAATTTGGCATCTTGGCCTTCGTATAATTTCAAGTTTAAATGGATGGCCCAATCCAAGCAAGTGAGCAAATATTTTTTTCATGCAGCCAGACTTTGTCAGCAAAATTCACATTCTAATAGGCAATCATCTAATGTTTCACAAGAGGTAAAGAGAAGGGAAATGAAAAGGGTAATAACAAATGCCAAGCAAAAGTCATAATTTGCTTGTCATAAATACTTTCGTTCCCATTACAACCCCAACTACAAAACGATGCACAAAATACGTAAAAGACCGAAGGGGAAAGTCTCACACCAACACTTTAAAATAAAAAGGTATCTTGGTTTTATCCTCGTCCTCGAAACTTTGCATTTCCTGCTGTTCAGGTACGATTGTACTTCCATGGATATTAAACTGTTGTTACTTCTTCCTGCTCCTCTTGGTTCGACAATTTTTGGTACTTCCTCTCCCTCATTTTGCGGTTGAACCGCCACCAGAGCCGAGGGGGCCATTATTGGCAGGGTAAAAACAGGCAAATCATGCCCATGAACCAAAGCAGGGAACCCAACAGCAGGGATTCTGCAAAATAGCCAACAAGCAGTGCTAATCAAGGAGGCAAATTTTGAGGCATTCAAAACGTCACCACGATTTAGCAATGGCAATGCTACGTAGCACAAGAAACCATTAACTCTGTATCCTTTCCAACAAGAGCACAGCAGACTCCTGCTTGGCCGAGGTAACACCAAAAGCACCACCCTTTTGCAAACTTAGCTGTAAGGCTTGGTTTTCTGCAACGTAAAACTGAAGCAGCCGCCCTAGTCTCCTACTTTCAGCTTCCAATTACTTGCTCTTCATTTCCATATCCCTCACATATATTTTCTCCCTTTCCCTTGAACGCACCGCTGCATCCCTATTTCTCAACTGCCTAGAAAAATCACATCAATGATTGCATATCATTCTCACATCATCTTTTCGGACACTTAATGCTCAACAATTACTTGTCAGTAAGCCAAACAACAAGAAGCCTTAATTTTATATTTAATTTAATTCAACTAGGTGAATCTTTTCTTACCATTTTATTCTACTATCTTAAGCAAATAAAATAAAATCATATATGAGATCAAAACAGCCTGAGCCTTTCACCAAGACTAAGATGTAAATCACACGTCAAGCAGAAAGAGGGGTGTCAAGTACTGAAGCACAAAACAAGTGAAGGAAGGAAGACTTAAACAAAACAGAGACTAACAGAGAGAAGACTGGAAGGAGAGAAGGAGAGTTTATTAGAGCAGAATATTAAGATAATTTGGAGCTACAGTTTGCTCACACACTCTTGCACCCTCTTCTTCCATGTATATTACTTAGCTAAGAAGCATTTGTAGTCCACTCTTATCCAGATGTTTCGAAATGAAATGAAACAACGAAACAAAAATGCACCAGAATTTAGAATCCCAAGCTGGGTGCTACGGTCTTCTTATCTGTAACCAACTCCTATTGACTGGGTCATCTAGGTGGGTTTCATATTAGTGGATTGGATTTGTAGGTTCCTGACAAGACCTTCTCCTTAACTCGAACCTTGTCTCTAAAGTTAGTAAGAATTAAATTCTGGAAATTGAGCTTGGTAAACGCCAAGCCCTCCCCAGTAATCTCTTTTGGTGTCATGTTTACCCATTGCACCACCTGTGTCACCGCCGTATTCGTTTAACCAAATAGCAATCCAAAATAGATAATGGTTCCGCCTTGAACTGACCCTTGTCGTCAACCAGCAGCAATTGAAAAGAAACACTGTCATCTGGTTTTATAGATTTCTTTAAGAGCGACACATAAAATACTGGGTGCACTGCACTTCTGGGAGGAAGGTGAAGCCTATATGTTATCTTTCCCACTTTTTCAATAGCTTGATAGAGCCTAAAGAACTTTGAAGCCAATTTGAAATTAGAATAGACCCATTGCAATTCGCTTATACGGCTGCAGCTTAAGCAGCACCCTGTCTCCAACCTCAAATTGTCTTTCACTATGCTTTAGGTCCACGAAAAACTTCATTCGCTACTGAAATTTTTGCAATTGTTCCCTTAATAGAGTAGATAACACCTAGCACTCCTGCAAAAACTTTGCTGACAATGCCATTTAGTTGTGGAAATTGGCAAAGTAATCAGTTGAGGTGCAAGAACCCCATACAAAGCCTTATACAAAATCATGTTAATAATAGTATGATGGGTGGCATTGTACACCACTTAGAAAGAGATACCCACTCAAATCATTGCTGAGGTCTTATAAAGCACAGTGAGGTGCCTTCTAACTTAAACAACTCCTAAAAATTGCAAATGAAGATTTAATTCATATCCAAAATAATGGTTTGCAAGTCCATTAAGTTTGAAGATTTTCTCAAAATAAACTCGTCAAAACCACTACCATATATAGGTGATTGAGGCAAGTGAAATGTGTAGACTAAGTTACAAAGTTTTATTTTACAAATCAAAACCCATAATTACAATATACTAGAAGGATCAATTCTAGTAGCATTAATTTTCAAAATTCATTACAAAGTTATGATTTCTGCTTTTGCATCAAAATTTCGTTTTCAATTTAAAAAGGAAGAAACCCTCCTTCTTCAAACATACTTAATCCATTCCCACTTTGTTATTCCAAAAGTTATCCAATGAAAAGATATTAACCTTTCAGAAGAATGAATTCTCAAAGAAGCAATAGAACCCCAACCTCAACAAGAAATATAACTTGACACTAAACTCTCTAAAGTACAACAACACTAAAATGGAAAGGTTGCTTTTTCTTTTAATAAAAGGTCAAATAGTTCTCAACTTTTTAAAATAGCCTTAACCTTATCCACTATAGATTTAGGATGTTTCTCAAATCTTTCACAAGTTATAAATGAACTCTACAAACTCCAAATTCAAACCTTGCCCTCAAGGATTTCAAAGGATTATATAAGGGATTCAAGATTACACACAAAGGGAGAAAAGGAAGGGAATATATTACAAGGAATTTTGAACAGGGTTTGTAAAGGGTTTTGAAGGATATTTAAAAGATCTCCTCTTTTACAAAAGGATGCCTTTGTTTACAAAAAGATATCTTTTCTTGATTTTTAAGCCTCCCTTTTATAGCCTTGAGGAAAGCTTCCCAAAATTCATCACAAGTTTTGGATCCTTTAAGAGCACTAAAAGTTGTTTTGTCTTTTTGTAGGGCTGACAATTTTTATCTCTTGCATGCATCAAATGTATGTTTATCTTTTTGTAAAGTTGTAAAGTTGTCTCATTTAGTTATAGGGCTAGCAATTTTATATCTTATCTGCACTGAAAATAGGTTTATCTTTGTGTAAAGTTGTCATTTATTTTTTTTTAATTGGAAAGAAGATGCCAAAATAGTCATTTTTGTTATCATTTTTTAGGTTAATAGTTAGCTCACTAGAGTCAAAATTTTAAGAAGTTTGGTTTATTTTAGGCTTAGGTTGAAGGATTAAGCGATTGTAAGAGTTATTGCATTATCACAAAATATTTTTCTTCAAATGAATGAGATTTTTAGGCTAAGAAGGTAATGTTTGTTAGTTTAGTATTGAAAGGATTTTGGAATTAAGGTTGAGTCTTTTCTAACTGACTTAGGATAATGGGTTTATATAAGTTTTCAAAAACTTTAAAGGAATCCTACCATTTTACCTTGAATTTTCTTGTAATGATGAGTGTATCCTCTTTTGTTTAGTATTCAAAGTACCAAAACAAGGTTTAAGATACAAAGAATTTAATATGGAAAAGAAATAAAAGCGTAAATCTTTTTCCTTTATTGTAGGGACATATTCTTATAACCTTCTCGAGCATAAGGAATGAGGATGTCAAGTGTATAGCTAAGATATATCCACCATTGTTTAAATTAGTTAGGGGTTTTGAAATAATCATTTTTGTGGTTGAAACAAAATAACTAGGAATGACTACCCTTGTGGTTTTATAGAAGGAAAGAGTTGTACCACGCTTATTAGTAATCTCAACAATTGTAATATAGGTAATGGTTGAGTTTGGTTTTGAAATTAATAGGTAAAATTGAGAGAGGATTTTTTGTTTATGACAAATAGAATAAGCAAAGTTTGTATATCTTTGTCAATATAGAAGTGTTTGAATCTTACAAATTTTGTAATTTTTAGAATAGTCATATAGTAAGGTTAGCTTTTTGTAAGATTTATGGGTTTGTAATACCATCCAATAGGAAAGGCTTTTATAATCATAGAGTAAGGATTTGGATTGTAAAATCCTTGTTCCAAGGGCAAAAAATTTTGGAAATTGAACTTAACATGATATGTTAAAACCCTTTTGTAAGTGTGTGGTTATATTAAAATAATTTGAAAAGTATTTAAAAAAATTTGTAAATCACTTTTGAATGGAAATTTGGATAAAGATTCTTCTTCTTTTTATAAGACAAGGTTTTGAGATTTACTTGTAACTTCTTTTAGCATTGAGATCTCTTAAAGAACATGAAGTAAATTAATTTAGTTGGATAAGTTGTTCAATTATTGACAAATTTGTAGTTATTTTTCAAAAGTTTGGGCTTTCTCTTCTTCCTTAACAAAATTAACCTATAATTTTATGGGTTTTTGTGAGGTGATTTATGCAGGGGTTATTTGGTGAGGTTTTGTATTTTCAGAAAGGGTTTTGCATTATTTCTTTTTCGAGCTTTATAAAGGAGCAAAGAGGTTTTGGAGAGGGGTTTTCCCCTTATCCTTAGACTTCTTAAGTATGACTTGTTCTGTTTTAAAGAAATTCTTTGGTTAAGAAGTTTAGGAAAAAATTCTTTTCTCTTTTAATGTATTCAATGTTGAAATAAAAAATGGACAAAATAGTTTGCCATTTGGCAAAAACATGTTTGGATACAATATTTTGAATATCTTTTCATAAAACTTTTTTTTTTTGTAGATTTATAATCAATGTGAAGAAAAAATTTTTGATTTAACAAATCACTTTGAAATTTTACAATGCTCATGACAATAACAAGAATTTTCTTTTTAATTATAAAATAATCGTTTAGGAAATTATTTTAATATATAGAGGTAAATTGTACTATCTATTCCTTACCATTTTGTAATTGTTTGAGAATGCCATCATATCTAAGATCAATGGCATTAGTTTCAACAAATTTAAAAGAGATGGATTTGTTATATAAAGATATGGAATATCCTTTATAAAGGATTTGATTTGATGAACGAGAGTAGTATAATGTGATGTCCAAGGGATAAGATTTTTTCTGAGTTCATCATAAACTAGTTTTGCAATTTGGTTAATGTTGGGAACAAAATCTAAGACGTAGTTTAAACTTCCTAAAAAGCATTAGAGTTGAGTTTTATCAAGAATTTTGTCTGGAAATTTGTCAATAAATGCAAAAGATCTTTTTGTGGAAATGATGGTTCCTTGGGTAGTGTAGTAACCTAAAAACCTAATGTTGGTTTGTAAAGGAGATATCTTGGTTTACAAATCATAAGGTTATTTTACTTTGTAGTTAAGAAAAATTTTGTAAATGCCTAAAATGTTGGTTAATAAAATTTGAAAAATAAGTACATCGTCTATATAAACAATGTAAAAGTTTGAATATGGTTGAAAAATATCATTCATAATTTTTTAAAATTTAGAAAGGGTATTTTTTAAACCAAATGACATAATATTTTACTCATATTGATTGAATGGAATGGTAAATGCAATTTTGTATTAGTCTTTTAGGTGAATTTAAATATACTAGAATCTAAATTTTATGTCAAATATTTAAAAGATGAATGCAAAGTGAAGTTTTTGTAATGAAACCTTTTTATAGGATATAAGTTTGAGTATACCTTTTTCTATTTCAAAATTTTTATTAAGATAGAAAGTTGCATAAAACCAAAGTGATAATGATTTACAAATCAAATATTTGGACTCAAGATCATTAATTTCTTTTTTACAATGTTATTCAAGTTTTATGGAAATTTGAATAAGACAAGCTTTTATAAGATCTGTCTTTATCAAAATTAGGTTCATAAAAAGATCAACCATATAGCATTTTTTTTTATCCAAAAAAGCATTTAAAAGACTTGAACAACATTCTTTTTCTATAAGATTTTGAAAATTAGTAATTTTTTGTTGGATAAAAGGATTTTAGAGATGATTTTGAATTCTTTGTCAAAAAAGATTATTTTGTAATGGACAAAGATAAAATTATTTTATAGAAATAATTGTTTGAAGCTTATTTTATTAAATTGAATAAGCCTTAATAAGTTTATGATTTCTACTTTTTGGTTTTTTAATGAAAGGAAAAACAAGCTTTTAAGATTTTGTTTTGAAAGAAATGTCATCATAATCAATAGAATAAGGAGTTATCAAATTAATGAATGGTGCCCTTAAAATAACAAGATGATGTATGTTTTTAGCTAGGATGAAAGTGGTTTTAATTTGAAAAGGTTGGTTTTGTACAAAAATTATGGTTTTACTATAAATTTTCATTTTAGAATCATTTACAACAAAAAGTTTTTTATCTGTATTTTCCAAAACTTTTGAGGGAACTATTTTTTGTTTTATACAGTTTAAATCAACAACTGTATTGAATAAGATAATAGTATCAATTTTAAAATCATTTTAAAAAAAACAAAAGTAACTTTGACTAAATATTTATGCAATAACTCTTGCAATCACTTAATCTTTTAACTTAAACCCAAACAAACTAAACTTCTCAAAATTGACTCTAGTTAGCTAACTATTGATCTTAGTAATGATAATAAAAATTATTATTTTGGCATCTTCCCTTCAATAAAAAATTAAAAATAAAAAATAATTTTATAAAAAGACAAATCTATTTTTGGTGCAAACAAGACATAAAATTACCATCCTTGTAATAGGATAAGATAACTTTACAAAAAGACAAACATGCTTTTTATGTAGACAAGATATAAAGATTGCTAGCCCTATAACAGAACAAGACAACTTTACAAATTTACAAAAATACAAATGTACTTTCGATGCAAACAAGACATAAATTTGTCAGCCTCATAAGAAAACAAAACAATTTTCAATGCTTTCAAAGGATCCAAAGCTTACCTTTTGTAAACAAAAGGAGGCTTGAAGATTAAGAAAAAGCATCCTTTTGTAAAAGAGGATATCTTTGAATACCCTTCAAAACTTATTGCAAACCCTCTCAAAAATCCCTTATAATATATCCCCTTGCTCCTCTCCCCTTGTGTGTAGTCTTCCACTTAGTCTAGAACTCTTCTCTTATATTACAAAACTCTATAGGTTTTCCTTTTCTTGTTTCCAAAATTTTGTAATCCCTTTTTTTTTTTTAATTCTTTTAAATTTTATATTATAGTATATCGGCTAGAAACTAGTGACCACTCTTCAAGCAAAATCTTCTACCTAAACAACTTTTGATATAATGACACCATACATTATAATAATTTTCAATAAATTTGTGTGTTTGTTTGTCAATTTTTTTGTGTTGCTTCTTTGTGTTTATGTTAGTACTTCTATGTGTTATTTGCTTTCGTATGTTATTTGAGTGCTTCCACTTGTTATTTGTCTTCCATGTGTTAGTTGGTATTAGAGCCTCGAGGTTTGTATGATAAGAGAAAACTATTTCTAATGTTTTTGGATTTTAGTGCTAAATACTTATAAGAGAGAAAATATTAGCTTTGGACAAAATTATTTTGCAAATATAATAGTGTAAATCTTATTCTCATAAAATGAATGAGTTTTTATGAGATTAAGAATTCTAATTTTTTGCTTTTTAATGAAAGGAAAAACAAGCTTTTAGGATTTTTTTTAATAAAAATGTTATCATGATAAAAAAATAAGGAGTAATCAAATTAATAAATAATATCCTTAAAATAATAGAATGATGAATGCTCTCAACCAACATGAAAGTGATTTTAATTTGAAATGTTTGGTTATGTACAAAAGTGGTGGTTTTACTAAAAATTTTCATTTTGGAATCATTTGCAATAGAAATTTTTTTATTTGTATTTTCCAAATATTTTAAGGGAACTATTCCTTATTTAATATAGTTTAAATATGCCTTTGTATCAAATAAAACATTAGCATCAATTTTAAAATCATTTGAAGAAATAAAAGTAACTTTGACCAAATATTTTCTAGAAGTTGCTTGTTCAAGAATAAACAAAAAATAAGGAGAAAGTTTCTTAAGATTTAAAGGTTTTAGGTTTCTTGAGATTTTGGTTCCTCTAGGAAATTTCCTCATAGTTTTCATTGTCTAAATGCTTTGAAAAAAGAATTTGACTTTATGGCTGGAATGCTTTATGTCTTATCTATACCCAAAGCATTTTTTTTTATAGAGTTGTAAAGTTGTCTTGTTCTATTGTGGGGTTGATAATTGTTATGTCTTGTCTGCATTGAAAACATGTTTGTCCTTTTGTAAAATTGTAAAGTTGTGAAGTTGTCTTGTCTTGGGGTTGGCAATCTTTATGCCTTGTTTGCATTAAAAGCAGATTTATCTTTTTGTAAAGTTACTTTTTTTTTAAATTATCCTTCCATTTAATTGTGCAATTGTTTCATCATCAAAGATATCCTTTAATTTTACATCTTTAGGATATGGTTGTGATTCTAGCAGTTGAATTTCTCTTGCAATTTCATATTTTTTTACTAGTTCTATGTGGTTAGCTTTGAAGGGTAATACTAGAGTATTTTTTTTAATTTTCATTTTGTATGAAGACTTTCTAAATTTCATCCATTATAAAAAAATAACTCGGTTAATAGTCTTTTGGAAAATAGTCAAATGCTAATATTTTCATTCTCCATTGGTGATATTGTATCTTAAGAGATTTGTCATAATCCCATAGGTAAGAACTCTTTAGGAGTTATGTAGGTTCCATGAGTCCTTGAAGGTAAATATGGCGTTGAATGAATTAAAGTCCTATTTGCATTGGTTCTAAGGGAGTGGATCCTAGATTCATAAGAATTTATATGTATTTACTTTTTTGGAAGAGTTGGGAGAACTATTATGACTATTTTGTGACAAAAGTATCTTGTCTAATTAGGATGGGTAAAAATAGCTTGGTTGAGTAAACCTATATTGATTAGTTCTTAGACCATCCAAGTATTTCCTTTAAAGTGTATTAGAACATATTAGCCTAAATGTATATTTGCCAATTTTATGCTATACACTAGGTTGCAAGGACAATCTTCTTGTGCAAGAGAAATTATGCTACATGTTTCTTTTTAGTAGTTTATGCAATCATAGATAGGTAGGTAGGAAGCATTTTGTGAAATCTTAATTGGATTTAAGCCAAAAGTTTTTAGGTTGATTTGAATTTTTTATAAAAGTTATTTTGAAATTTTTAGGAAATGAAATTTTTAATTTCATGAGGAAGATAAAAGAGGAAGGTTTTGGGGTAGAAGAAGAATCTAGCGGGAAGGAATTCTAATGGAATTGAAGGGGGTTTCATAATAGTATTTTGTAAAGATTGAAATGCAAATACATTTTTTACAATATTTCCTACAAATGAATTTATGATGTTATAGGATGCAAAGTAACTTATTAAAATGTTTAACATTCTAATCTTTTATTTTGTAGTTTTTATATTTCAAAGATTATCGGGGAGGCATTATTGTACCTTTGATAATTGTTTATGAAATTGATTTTTAAATGCAAGATTGCTACCATATGTGAAAATTGCTAATGCATGATTTTCTATGCTAATGTTTTTGGATTCATTGCTAAATAGTTGTAAAAGAAAGAAAATATTAGCTTTGGACAAAATTATTTTGTAAATATAATAATATAAATCTTATTATCATAAATTGAATGAGATTTTATAAGTTTAAGGTTTTTTATTTTTGGCTTTTCAATGAAAGGAAAAACAAGCTTTTAGGATTTTATTTTGAAAGAAATGTCATCATAATTAATAAAATAGGAAGTAATCAAATTAATGAATGATATCTTTAAAATGACAAGATGATATATGTTTTCAACCATTATAAAAGTGATTTCAATTTAAAAAGTTTGGTTTTGTACAAAAGCAACGATTTTATTGAAAATTTTCATTTTAGTATTATTTGCAACAAAAAGTTTTTCATTTTTATTTTCCAAAAATTTTGAAAGAATTATTCCTTATTTAATCAACTTAAATATGCACTTGTATCAAATAAAACAATAGTATCAATTTTAAAATTATTTAAAAAAATAAGAATAATTTTGACGAAATATTTTTTTAAAGTCACTTATTTAAGAACAAACAATTAATCAAAAGGAAGTTTCTCAAGATTTTGATGGTTTTGGGTTTCTTAAGACTCTAGTTCTTTTGGACTAGTTTTTTCATGATTTTCATTATCTAAATGGTTTAAAAAGAAAATTTGTAAAATTTCTTAGTCTTTTTATTATTGGAGTTATTTGAGCTTTATTTTGATTGCTTTAATTTATTTTTGGAGATTTTGAAGGTTAGAGTATTTCTTTGTAGGGTTTGTTTCGATAAAATGGTTGTAAGGTTATAAGGAGGTTTATTGGTTAGAAAGGGTTCAAATAATTAGGTTTTGAAGGGTCTAAGGAGTTTATTTATATATTCCTTTTGTAAGGAAAAGTTAGTAATATACTTAACAACTTTCAAAAAGAGTTCTTGATTTTTACTAAGCATATTGAGTTTTATAAAGACCTTTTTGAGTTTTACACTAAGAGAAGAAAGGGGTGAATCAGTGTGACATGCTTACTTTTTACAAATTTGTCTAAATTAAACCTCTGTGACTTGTTAAAGTTTATGATCCAATTTTATCTGACTTCTTTATGTGAGAACTGTTGTATGAATATCAAGTAAGCACAAATACTTGAAAACACATAGAATTTTTATGTGGTTCACCCACAATGTGTGAATTATATCCACAGTGTGATAGGATCATTCTTAGATTACACGATCCACTCCTACAATTAAAGGATATAGCTGATGTAATGGAAGGATCTCTCCTTAACCATTATGAAAGGATCATTCATTAACCATTTATAATGATCTCCCAGTCACCCTGAGGGCTTTCTACCTTTTTTCAAAGAAGTACATAAAAAGATTATAATAAGAACTACTTTGAGAAAAATCTCTCCATATACATAAGCTACTGTGGTAGAAAACTAATCTTCTCCTTTCTTTCTATTGTTCTCTCCTCACTATTGTTCTCTATTATCTGTCATTTTGCTCAAGTTTGTTGTTGTTCTCTCCTTCCTCACTGTTGGTTTCTGCTCAAGCCTTCTGTCATCCTCTCCTTCCTCACTGCTAGTTTCTGCTCATGCTTTATGTCGTTCTCTCATTCCTTACTACTGGTCTCTACTCTCTGTGTGTTAATCTTAACTCTTTACCACCTTGTATAGGTTGTAATTGTTGTTAACTAGATTTAAATGTGTAAGCAGAAATGGCTCATTCAAGCATTCAAGGGACGAGTTTTTCAGTAAAAAGAAAAGAGCAAGAAAAATAAATTAAGAACGAGGATAATGCTGAATTTTGAATGGAACAGTAATATGAAGCCATATAGAGGGGCAAGAAAGGAAATTTGTCGTGGCTCCAGTTAGGGTTTGCATAGAAGGGAGTATATAAACCAAGACTTATCTTTTTGTTGAGGTAACCACTGTAAGAAAAGAAATCAGAAAAGATGGCAGACCTGGAAATGTGAGGTGAGAGACCAGACCTAGTATCCATAAGATGGTGAGAGCAGACCAAGACCAGCAAAGCTAGAACGTGCGACGGGGCATGATAGACTAGAAATGGTGAGAGCAAACTAGAAACGTTAGAGCAGACCAAAAAGAGAGGACATAAGACCTGGAGAAGGTGAGACGTTAGAGCAAACCAGACTTGGAAACCGTGAGACATGAGAGCAGATTAGGACTAGAGAAGACGTAAGACCAGCGAAGTATGCAACAGGTGAGACTAGACCAGAACGTGAGATCAGGTGAGACCAAACCAGACCAGAACGTAAGACCAGGTGAGACCTGTAAACGTGAGACCAGGTGAGACCAGACCAGACCAAAACGTGAGACCATGTGAGACCTGGAAACGTGAGATCAAATGAGACCAAACCTGACCAGAACGGTGAGACCTGGAAACATGAGACCAGGTGAGACCAAACTAGACCTGAAATGGGTGAGACCAGACCAAACCTGGAACAGGTGAGACCAAATCAAACTTAGAGCAGGTGAGACCAGAACAGAAGTGTGCAACAGTGTGAGCAGACCAGAAACGTGTGACAGTGGAAACAGATCAGAAACGTACGATGGTGACAACAGACCAGAAATGTGCGACGGTGAGAGCAGACTAGAAATGTGTGACGGTGAAAAACAAACCAGAAACATGAGAGACGAGAAAAGGGTGAAACACCATGAGACTAGGTGAGGTGTGAGACCAGGTGAGACGTGAGACCAGGTGAGGCGTGAGACCAGTTGAGATGTGAGACCAAGTGAGGCGTGAGACCAAAAAAGGGTGAAACACGTGACATCAAAACACACTGTAAGACCCAAAATTGGTGAGACCAAAAAAGGGTGAAACGGTGAGACAGTGAGACGGTGAGATCAGGAGACAGGTGAGACCGTGAGACGGTGAGACCAGGAGTTGTGTGAGATAACCTAGAAAAGAAATTCAGTGAAGCATTTGAGAGAACTCAACGAATTTTTCAGATTTCTTCAAGAGAGGTTAGAGAGTGTTTTGGTGATCTTCCAAGCAGTAGTGAAGCAGCCTATTCAAATCAAATAGAGGCAACACAAGATAGAATAAGGGTAGACACAGTAAGTGACACTTTTTGTATTGTGATTGCTTTGTATTTGCAATAATAAAAGGAGTAGAAGATTAAGACATCCATTGTAATCATAGGGAATATCACACTGGTGTTCTCAAGTATAGTGGATTGTCTCGGTAAAGAAAGAAACTCTACCACCGTGGAGTACGTCACATTGACGGAAACACGTAAATCTCTTGTATCTTTACTTTGAATTTACATTCTGTGTTTTGAATTAAGTTATGAACACAACTAAAGAATCATCAAACCTATAACCTAAAAGAAGACCTAGTCAAGAACAACCGATTCGTCTAATAGGCAAGGTGTCTAAAAGGTAACTTTAGGGACTATTGTGATTAGTAAGTAACAATAGATTTACTTTAGTTGAATCTGGGAAAGAGTTCATTTTTGGCTTAAATTATCAGAATTTTTTTTAAGGGGTGTGATACTGATTCACCCCCCTTTTCAGTATCACAGACTAGTAGATCCTAAGGTGAAGTTAGGAACTTCAATTGGTATCAGAGCATTGGTTCACCAGTTTGAAGCTTAACAACTTGGTGTACTAGTTTGAAGGGTTTCAGAAGTTTTAACTTGTTCAGCATACTGAGAAATGGATGCTAGTACCAGCACCAGCACTACTTACAGGAAGAAGGTTCCGATCTTCAATGGAACCAAGCAGGTGGTATTTGCAACTATGGGCATGAACGTGGTGAAATCTATACAGGAGGGTTTTGAACCTCCAAAAGAAGGTAGAGATCCAAACCCAGAGGAATTAAGGCAGTTTAAGATCAATGGGAAGGCCTCAAATGTTATCATTTTAGCATTGACAGATGCCGAATATGCTAAAGTTATGGATTGCAAATCTACTAAGGAGATATGGGACAGATTGCAGAAGGTCTATGAAGGTGATGGCAGAACGAAGGAGGCTAAGCTTCAAGTTTTCAAGGAGAGATATGAATCCCTCATAATATAAAAGAATAAGACAGTCCAAGAGTTCTTCACCAAGGTTATTGATGTTGTAAACGACCTTAGAAGTCATGGGAAGAACAAGAAGGACTCATCTATTGTGAAGAAAATTCTGAGAATTCTGCCTAAGAGGTTTGCCTCAAAGGTGGTAGCCATAAAGGAGAGTAGAAATCTCAATTCTATGTCACTACATGATCTCCAGTGCAATCTCATTGCATATGAGATGAGAATAAAGTCAACTGAAAGCTCCTCAACATCAAAGCTATCAAAGGAGGCAGCTTTCAAAGTTATGAGACACTTGAAGATACGAGAAGAGGAAGAATCATCCAATAAGGATGATGATGATGGTGAGGAAGAAAGTGAAGGTAAAGAGTTGGCTTACTTTACAAGGAAATTCAAAAAGGAGTCTAAGAAAGGAAAAGGACAGTTGTCCTTAAGATGTTATCGTTGTGGGCAGACTAGACACTTTGCTTCTTAGTGCAAAGTGAAACTTGATGATGAAGATGAGGATGGTGATGATGAGCAAAATTCAAAATGGAGAAGACCATCATTCAAGTCAAGGAAGTCCAACAAGAAGACTGCTAACCCACAGAAGAAGAAGAGAGGCTCATTCAAGAGTTATGTGAGCTAGACAAAAGAAGTCGATGAGAAGGACGATGTAGACTTATCAGATAAGTATGCCTTTATGGCATTAGCTCGATGTGGTAGTTCAAACTCTGAAGAGGAAAAAGAGATTGATGAAGAAGAACCAGATCTTGAAGTTGAGTTAGAAGCAGCTTCAAAAGAGATAATCAGAAGGGGCAGAACCATAAGAAGGTTAGAGGCCCATATAAAACAAGTTGAAGCAAAGATTGAGGAAGTAGAAAGTCAAAAGGATGAAATAAGGGCTGAACATATTGACTTGAAGAGAAGATTTGAAGAACAGATCAAAATATGTGAAGATCTTACTATGGAGCTTGGCTCAAGGACTTTAACAATTGAAGAAATGGAGATAGAGTTGCTGAGACTTCAACAACAACTCAAAAAGAGTGAAGAGAACTTGCAGAAGCTTAAAGTGGTAGGAGAAACAAGTTCTACAAGAGAAAAGAAGAATGAAGAGAAAGTGCAGCAATTTGAGGCTACATTGCCTAAAGATAATGAGACTTTGCCATAGAAGTTGAAAGAGAAGGTTAAGTCTCAAAAAGAAAAGACTGATCAACTAGGAACAGTGAAGGTTGAAAATAAAGAAGATTTGAAGAAGCAACCTAGGGTTGTAAACAAAAATGATGAAAAGAAAGTCAACCAACAAAGGGCTATGGCTGAACAGAAGAAGGAGAAGAAGGTGATTGAAATGAAAGTCACATAAGTAAAGAAGCCAGCAACCTTGCCTATACAACAAGTAATGAACAAAAGAAAATAACCTGTGATTAGACCCAAGAAGAGGCAGTTTTAAAGTTACTATCTTTATTATGAAGTTTGGGGTTATAAGGCAAGTAAATGTTGGTGGAGAAGGCCAGTATATGTCTCAAACTTGAGAAGATACGATGCTGCATACAGGGGGAGATAATACAAAATTTAGAGGAGAACACCTGTCGTGAGTTCTTGCATATACTGTAAAAAGCAAGGACACACTGACAAGGATTGTTGGTGGAAGCCCAAATCAGTGGTTTCAAAGAACAAGTTTGCTATATTAGGAGACTTGGAATAGTGTGAAAGGTGCAGGTAGGATGGTCATAATGCCAAGAGATTGCATGATTCTTCTCCCTAATCAAGAAAAGGCACTCAATGGCATAGTAAAACCAATTGGTATGGTCAAAGCTGAGAAAAAAGAGAAAGCTATCTTCAAGCCAGTTCAAAAAAAGGAATATAGAGCTAAAAGGGAGGAGGCTAATATAGCTGAAATTGCACTAAAGGCTGACTACAAGGATAAGCAGTGGATCCTTGATAGTGGATGCACTTTACACATGACAACAGACAAGAGTAAATTATCAAAGCTGAACAAGTCAAGAAAAGGCAGAGTTAAGTTTGGCAATGATGATTCACTCAACATTAGTGATCAAGGGTCAGTAAATATTGGAAAAGGAAAGCTGAAAGATGTTTTGCACGTTGAAGGACTCAAATATAATCTAGCATCTATCAACCAGCTATGTAATGAAAACCATAAAGTGATATTCATAAAAACAAGTTGCTAAGTAAATAGTAAAGAAGGCAATACTGCTGCAACCGGGAAGAGAACAGCTAGAAATTTATATATGATTGATGAGGACAGGACAAATAGTTGTTTACTTACAAAAGAAGAAGAAAATCAACTCTGGCATAGGAGGTTGGGACACTTAACACAGAAGAACATAAGGAAGTTAACCACTACTCATGCAATCAGAGACATTCCAGACCTCAAGAGAGAGAGGGAGTATGTCTGCTCAGTATGCTCTAAAGGAAAATAGGTCAGAAAACAGTATAAGAACAAAGAGTTTAGTTCTGAAGTAGTGCTTGACATTGTACATACTGATTTGTGTAGGCCGATGAGAACAAAAGGGTTGAATGGTGAGAGGTACTTCATCTTGTTTGTTGATGATTATTCTAGAAGGACCTGCATCATGCACCTCAAATACAAGTTAGAAGTTTTGAAATGCTTCAAGAGATACAGAAGATTGGCTAAAAATGAGAGTGGAAAGAAGATCAAAGTATTGAGGTCAGATCAAGGCACTGAATTCACAAATGGAGCTTTTGAAGATTACCTTGAGAAGCATGGAATTCACCATCAGATGGCAGCAGCAAGAACACTTTAACAGAACGGGGTGGTAGAGAGGAAAAATAGAGCTGTGGTTGAAATGGTAAGAACTCTACTGTTGGAATCCAAGCTTTACACAAGATTTTGGACAGAAGCAACAATTACAGCCGTGCACCTACTGAACAAAGTTTTACTAAGGCCCAATACTAATAAGACTCCATATGAGCTATGGAGTGCGAAGAAGACAACAGCCAAGTATCTTAGAATCTTTGGCAGCCCATGTTTTGTGAAGAACAAGGAGTAATACTTGGGAAAATTCCATGCTAGGTCAGATGAAGGCATATTTATGAGATACTCAGCAAAGACAAAAGGTTACAGAGTTTTTCTGCATAAACTGGGAAAAGTGGTCACTTCCAATGATGTGAGAATAAATGAAAACTGGAAAACAATGCATAATGGAGAAGTTAAAGACGGTGAAGAAGATGACTTCAAGATAGATGAAGAATCTGACCAATATGAAGAAGAGGGAAAAGAAGTAAGTTCAGACTTAGAGAAGAGTGAGTCTGAAGATGAAGAAAGAGATTCTCTTGCAACTAAAACTGTGCAAGAGAGAAAAACAAAGAAGACATGGACCAGTGCTCATTAAGGAAATCAGATAATAGGTGACCCATCAGCAGGAGTTACAACAAGAAGAAGAATTGTGGAAGTTACTGCTTTACTCTCACAAGTTAAACCTAAATCTGTTGAAGAGGCTGCACAAGACAAAGCCTAGGTCAAAGCTATCAATGAGGAGCTAGATCAAATCAAGAAGAATAAAACATGGGAGCTGGTTCCAAGACCCACTAACAAGAATGTTATAGGAACAAAATGGGTGTTTAAAAATAAACATAATGAAGATGGCAAGGGGGTGAGGAACAAGGTTAGGCTGGTTTGCAAAGGCTACATTCAGATAGAAGGAGTAGATGTTGATGAAACTTTTGCACCAGTAGCAAGGTTGGAAACTATCAGAATGTTCTTAACTTTGGTAGTACATAAGAGGTATAAAGTTTACCAGATGGATGTGAAATCAACCTTTCTGAATGGGCTCCTAAAAGAAGAAGTGTATATTGAACAACCCGATAGAGTACAAATCAGTGAGGATGAGACACACGTGTGCAAGCTGAAGAAAGCCTTGTATGGCCTTAAACAAGCCCCAATAGCATGGTACAACAGGCTGGACGTGTATTTGAGAAGGTTGAACTTCAAAAGAGGAACAGTTAATAATAACCTATATGTGTTTAACTCAGAGAAAGGCCCACTGATAACCATAGTATATGTAGATGACATCATCTTTGGAGGGGATCACTCTGAACTATGCCAAGAATTTAAACAAAAGATGAGTGAGGAATTTGAGATGTCATTGATTGGAGAAATGATTTACTTTCTTAGATTACAGATAAAACAGTGTGAATAAGGTATTTTTATTTTTTAGACAAAATATGCCAAAGAGATGCTAAAAAAATTTGGCATAGAGGATAGCAGACCTGTTAGTACCCCTATGACAGTAGGCTGCAAGTTAACAAAAAATCAGGAAGGAAAGAGTACAAGCCCTACAGAATACAGGAAGATGATAGGGAGCCTTCTGTACCTTACAGCATCAAGGCCTGATCTCATGCAAGCCGTGTGCATCGCTAGCAGATTCCAAGCTAATCCTAAGGAATCTTATGTGTTGGCAGTGAAAAGAATCCTAAGATACCACAAAGGAACACTGGAAATGGGTTTGTGGTATCCTGTCATGGATTCTGTAAAACTACGAGCATACACTGATGCAAACTAGGCAAGAAGTACAGATGACAGAAAATCAATCAGTGGTTGTAGCTTTTACTTGGGTTCAAAGTGTGTTGCATGGCTAAGTAGAAAGCAAAACAGTGTTGCTTTAAGCACAGTGGAGGCTGAGTATATGGCTACTTGTGCAGCATGTACTCAGGTGATATGGATGCAAAGACAATTGGCCGATTTGGGTGTTGAAGTGAAGTTACTAGTGAGTGTACTTTGTGATCATCAAAATGCAATTGATCTCAGCAAAAATCCAGTTCAACATTCAAGGAGCAAGCATATTGACATTTGGTATCACTTTATCAAGGATCAAGTGGAAGAAGGCACAATTCAGTTGGAGTATGTTGGCACTAAAGATCAAATTTCAAATATTCTAACTAAACCTCTATCCACAGAGCTGCTTGAAAACCACAGAGCTATTTGAAATGCACAAAATGAGTCTGTCTGTGCAAATGCCTTGTCAAGCCTGAAGTTCAAGTGAATCCTTCATCTCTATTTTGCGGGTTTTTCAAATTTGTAATTGGTTGGCAAAGGGGGAGAGAAGCAACAGTGCAGAGGGAGTTGTTAAGGAAGGGGGAGTGCATATTTAAGGGAAGTTGTAATCCATCTGCTTCTGGATTATTACTCTAAGAAGATTATGAAGGATTGCTGTATAATGGCTTTCATTATGAGTATTGCCAACAATTACAAAAGGGGAGATTGTTGTTCCCACAACCTTGTATGGGTTGTAATTATTGTCAACTAGATTTAAGTGTGCAAGCAGAAGTGGCTCATTCAAGCATTCAAGGGATGAGTTTTTCAGTAGAAAGAAAAGAGCAAGAAAAATAAATTAAAAAGAAGGATAATGCTGAATTTTGAATGAAATAGTAATATGAAGCCACATAGAGGGGCAAGAAAGGAAATTCATCGCGGCTCCAATAAAACTTACTAGGGTTTGCATAGAAGGGAGTATATAAACCAAGATTTATCTCTTTGTTGAGGTAACCACCATAAGAAAAGAAATTAGAGAAAGATGGCAGACCTGGAAACATGAGGTGAAAGACTAGACTTAGTATCCTTAAAACGGTGAAAGCAGACCAAGACCAGCAAAGCTAGAACGTGCGACGGGGCGTGACAGACCAGAACGTGCGATGGGGAGTGACAGACCAAAACATGCGATAGGGCATGATAGACCAGAAATGGTGAGAGCAAACCAGAACGTTAGAGCAGACCAGAAAAAGAGGACGTGAGACCTGGAGAAGGTGAGACGATAGAGCAAACCAGACCTGGAAACCGTGAGACGTGAGAACAGATCAGGACTAGAGAAGACGTGAGACCAGCGAAAAGTGCAACAGGTGAGACCAGACCAGAACGTGAGATCAGGTGAGACCTGGAAACGTGAGACTAGGTGAAACTTGACCAGACCAGAACGTGAGACCAAGTGAGACCTGAAAATTTGAGATCAGGTAAGACCAAACCTGACTAGAATGGTGAGACTAGGTGAGACTAGACTAGACCTGAAACGGGTGAGACCAAACCAAACCTGGAACGGGTGAGACCAGATCAAACCTGGAGCAGGTGAGACCAGAACAGAAACGTGGACGATGTGAGCAAACCAGAAACGTGCAACGGGGAAAAACTGACCAGAAACATGGGAGACAAGAAAAGGGTGAAACACTGTGAGACCAGGTGAGGCGTGAGACCAAGTGAGACATGAGACCAAGTGAGGCATAAGACCAGAAAAGGGTGAAACGGTAAGATAGTGAGACGGTAAGACCAGGAGACGGGTGAGACCGTGAGCAGTGAGACCAAGAGTTGTGTGAGACAACCTAGAGAAGAAATTCGGTGAAACATTTGAGCGAACTCAACAAATTTTTTAGATTTCTTCAAGAGAGGTTAGAAAGTGTTTTGGTGATCTTCCAAGTGGTAGTGAAGCAGCCTATTGAAATCAAATAGAGGCAATACAAGCTAGAAGAAGGGTAGACACAGTAAGTGACACTCTTTGTATGGTGATTGCTTTGTATTTGCAATAGTGAAAAGAGTAGAAGATTAAGACATCTATTGTAATCATAGGGAATACCACACTAGTGTTCTCAAGTATAGTGGATTGTCTTGGTAGAGGAAAAAACTCTACCACCGTGGAGTACGTCACATTGACGGAACCACGTAAATCTCTCGTGTCCTTACTTTGAATTTACATTCTGTGTTTTGAATTGAGTTGTGAACACAGTTAAAGAATCATTAAACCCATAACCTAAAAGAAGACTTAGTCAAGAACAACCGATTCGTCTAATAGGCAAGGTGTCTGAAAGGTAACTTTGGGGATTATTGTGATCAATAGGTAACAATAGATCTACTTTAGTTGAATTTGGGAAAGAGTTCATTTTTGGCTTAAATTATCAGAATTTTTTTTAAGGGGTGTGATACTGATTCACCCCCTCTCTCAGTATCACAGACTAGTAAATCCTAGGGTGAAGTTGGGAACTTCAGTTGGTCTCAACTCTTTGCCTTTGCCAGGTTTCTCTCCTACCGTGTTTTTTCAACTTTCTATTTCTATTTTTACAACTCTTTCTTTCTGTTTCTATACTTCTCTTTTATTTTATGTTTCTGTTGTTGCTCTCTTTCTTTTCTTTTTGTTCACTGCTCTCTTGCCAGCTACATGGGTATTTATATGCCTTGAGTTTAGAGTTGTCCTATCATCAATGGTTAGCATTGATTCCTTGAATTTAGAATTGCCTTACCATCAATGATCAACATTGATTTTTTGAATTTAGTCAATAGTCAGCATTGACTCCTTAAATTTAGAGTTGACTAACCATCAACGATCGGCATTGACTTATACCCAACAAATGACTTGCAATGTCACAGCTAAATACAATGCTAGAGGTAACAACAACACGTCTTGCTAAAGAAATTTCATCCGTGCCACATAAAGGGCAATCTTGCAGATAGTCAATTACAATAACTAGTACTTTCTTTACAACCAAAACATTACTAGCAATTTGAATTAACTTCCCATTTTTGGCAATGCAAGATGGGGCTGGCAGCATTTTGATTTCAGTCCTGCTTTCTCTACTCATACCCAATAAGTGACTTGCAGTGTCATAGCTAAATATAATGCTAGAAGTAGTAATAACATGTTTTGTCAAAGAAATTTCATTTATGCCACATGGAGGGCAATCTTGTAGATAGCCAATTACAATAGCTAGTACTTTTTTTACAGCCAAAACACCACCAATAATTTGAATCAACTCGCCATTTTTAGCAATGCAAGGTAAGGTTGGTAGCATCTTGATTTTGGCCCTACTTTCTCTACTCATTCTTGTCACATTCTACCAATACCGTCTTCCTTAACCCTTAAATAAATCAGCTAATAACACTTTATAAATGCAACAAACACATTTCAAAGGTACTCATAACATTAAATCAATAAGAACAAATATATAAGATACTGTTGACAACAAATCCAACAATAGCTATCAAAGATGGGCTCAGTAATCTCCCTTTTTAGATTTGTTAGCAACACATTAAATCCATAAGTCTGCACTTAAGCACAAACAGTAGTGTCAGCTAAAAGAAAGACCTACACAGCTTTCCTCGAAACATACATCTCCTTTTTTGCTTGTGGACAAGATACCAATTGGAAACAATCTTAATTTTTAACTCTTTTTTTTTTTTTTTTGCTTCTCCCCCTTAATTTGATTTTATCCTTTGGATTTATCAAGCTACTCCCTTTTTTGATTAGTTTATATTCTCTTTGGATTCATGCAAAATATCTCCCCTTTTAATAACAAATCTAAAGAATAATAGAAGAAGGAAGGAGAGGGAGGGTTAGAGGCATACCTTAACCTCCATAAGGTGACTGAATATATAAGTTCAATCTTAACTTTTAGAACATCTCTCTTGACAGAAGTTTGGTGAATATATCTACAACTTGCTCCATGGTAGGCACATACTTCAATTTTACTTCATTTTTCTCCAATTTTTCTTTAATGAAGTGGTATTTGATTTCAATATGTTTAGATTTAGAGTATTGGACAAGATTCTTTGATAAATTGATGACATTTTGGTTATCACAACTAGTTAGTAATGACAGCTGCACATCTACCTTCAAATCTTCAAGTTATTGTTTCATCTATAGCATTTGAGTACAAGCTTGAGTAGCAACCACATATTTAACCCTTACATTGCTTAGAGTCACTGAATTTTGCTTCTTGTTGTGCCATGAAACATATCTGTTACCCAAATAAAATGCACTACTTGATGTAAACCTTTTATCATCACAATTTTTAACCCAATCAGTATTTATATACTTATATAAATTAAGTTATCCATTTTTATCATAAATTAGCCCATAATTTGTTATACCCTTAACATATTTCAGGATTCTTTTAGTAGCCACGAGGTGGGATTCCTTGGGCTCACTTTGAAATCTAGTACAAAGTGTTACAATAAAAACAAGATCAAGCCTTGATGCTGTCAAATATAGTAAACTTCTAATCAACTTTTTATATTCTTTATGATCAACTATTTTGCCTTCTTTATCTTTACTCAACTTTGTTCTAACAACGATGAGAGTGCTTACTTCTTTAAAGTTCTCTATCTTAAACCTTTTTAACAACTCACAAGCATATTTTTCTTGGGATAGGAAAATTCCAGTCTTGCTTTGCAAAACTTATAGCCCTAAGAAGAATTTCATTTCACCTAGCATAGACATCTTAAACTTTTTCTTTATCTGATTGGCAAAAGGAGTGTAAAGGGCCTTTTTTTCAACAGCAAAAATTATGTCATCAACATAAACCAGAACAATTAATTAGCCCTTTTTATCTTTCTTTATGTACAAGTTACTGTCCACATTCCCTTTTCTGAATATCATATTTTTAAAACATGTATCTAGCTTGGAATACCATGCTCTTGGAGCTTGCTTTAAGTCATATAAAGCCTTTTTCAATTTGCACACACTTGAACCATTATGATCATGTATAAAACCATTAGGTTGTTCAATAAATACCTCTTCTTCAAGGTCTTCATTTAGAAATGCTGATTTCACATTCATCTGATAAACTTTGTAATTTCTTTAAGTAGCAATGACAATGAATATTCTAATTGCTTTAAGTTTGGCCATAGGAGTAAAGGTCTCTTTAAAATCAACATCTAATAAACAAGTCTTGCCTTGTTTCTTACAGCCTCACCATTTTCATTGAACTTATTTTTGAACACCTACTTGGTTCTAATGATGTTTTTCCTTTTAAGTTATAGAACTAAATACCAAGTGTTATTCTTTTCAATTTGATCAAGCTCTTCATTCATAGCATACACCCATTCCTTATACTTTAATACTTCTTCCACTAACTTGGATTCAATTTCAGAGATCAATAAGGTTTGTTCACCACTTTTTAGCCTTCTTCTAGTCAGCATAGAATCCTCTTTGCTACTAATAATGTTTTTAACCTTAATTTCAGTTCTAACTCTTTTTTGAGTTTAAGAATGTCTTGATTCATTTTCTTTATCACTTATAATTTGATAATCAACATCTTCTTCATGCTAAACAGCCTTTGATTTATCACTTTTATATTCCTTTTCATTATTACACACATTTTCAATTTCCTCATGTTGTAATTGCATTGTGGAATCGTCTTTAATCACTTTAACATCAAAGCTGTCTATGATTTTCTACAACCTTTTGTTGTAACATCTGAAGCCTCTTCCATTTGGTATATAGCCCAAAAATATGCCCTTATTAGTCTTCTTATCAAATTTTCTAAGATTCTTGCCTTTGATTTTGATGAGACATAAGCTTACAAATAGTTTAAAATATTTTACACTTGGCTTCTTTCCATTCCACATCTCATAAGGTATTTTCTTTGTATGTGGTCTCATTAAGCATCTATTTTGAATTTGAGTGGCAATAGTGATAGCTTCTCTCCAGTAGCCATATGAGGCACCATGCTTAGCCAACATGGTCATTGCCATCTTCACTAGGCTTCTATTCTTTCTTTTAACCACTTTATTTTGTTAAGGTGTGTAGGGACTAGCATATTCATGTTTTACTCCATGCTTCTCCAAATAATTTTCAAATTCACTACAAGTGTATTCTATCCCATTATCTGTCTTGAGTCTTTTAATTATTCTTCTTAACTAATTTTTAGCCAACCTTCTATAGCCCTTGAAATTATTAAGCGCATCTGATTTATATTTCAAAAACATAATACAAGTCATTCTTGTAAAATCATCAATAAAAGAAATGAATTACCTATCACCCTTTAATGATTTTTGTCTCATAGGCCCACAGATATTTGAATGAATGAGCTTCAACAGCTTCTTTATTTGAATCTCCACATTTTTGTGGGTAGTATTGACCATTTTCCCTTTTTGACAAGTGCTGCAAATGGTATTTCTTTCTTTTCTCAGCTTGGATACATCTTTTACTTCAGAGCTATCAGTGGTTTCTTTTTCTTGTTCTTTAATTTTTAATTTCTTCATGGCCTCAAAAGCCAACTCCTTGTTTGCCTTGGGCTTATTTTCTTTCTTCATTGAGGCAATTTTCATTTTATAAGCCACCAATATGTTGTGTAAATAATCCAAGGGCATCCTATCCAAATCTCTATCTTCTATTGAGGAAACTTTGGCATTGAAAGCTTCTGGTAAGGTTCTAAGTATCTTTCTTACCACAGTAGCATCATTGATCTTCTCTCTATAGCCACTAATGGAGCATATAATTTCATTTATTCTTGTAAAGAAGGCATCTATAAATTTATTATTTAGTATCTTTATATCTTCAAATCTTCTCCTCTAGATTTATAGCTTGGCTTCTTTATAACCTTATCTCCTTCATAAATATTCTTCAATTTGTCCTAAATTTGTTTGGTTGTATTGTACCCTATCATTTTGGTGAATTTTTTGTCTGATAAGGAGGCATATAAGGCATTTATAACCTTTTCGTCATACTCTAAATTCTTCTATTAGTAGGCGTCATAGCAGTACCTTTAGCAGTAAGAGTAAAGCCACTGCTAGCAAATTCAAACACATCCAAATCAAGCGACAACAAATATAGGAGCATTCTATTTTTCCATAATTGATAATTTTGTCCATCATATATAGGAATACCCTTGCTATTAACACTATTTATGCTCTCCATGATATTAACCAGTAGTAAATGTAAAGATTTACAGTAGTAACAAAAAATTTCAGATCTAAGCAGGCATAATGGATCAACAGAGGAACCACGCTTTGATTCCAATTGATAAGGACCTCCTTGAGTCTTACACTAAAAGGGAAATGAGGTGAATCAGTGTGAGATGCTTATTTTTTACAAATCTGTCCAGATTAAACCTTTATGACTTGTTAAAGTTTATGATTCAATTTTATTTTACTTTTTTATGTGAGAACAATCGTATAAGTATCAAACAAGCACAAACACCCAAGAATAAACAAAATTTTTACGTGATTCACTCACAATGTGTAAACTATATCCACAGTATTATAGGATTACTCTTAGATCACACAATCCACTCTTACAATCAAGGAATACAGTTAATGTAATGGAAGGATCTTTTCTTAACCACTATGAAAGGATTACTCCTTAACCACTTACAATGATCTCTTGATCACCTTAAGGGTTTCCCACCCATTTTCAAAGAAGTGCATAAAAAGATTATAACAAGAACTTTCTTGAGAAAGATCTCTCCATGTGCACAGGCTAGTAGGACAAAAAATTGATCTTCTCTTTTCTTTCTACTGTTCTCTCCTTATTATAATTCTTTGCTCTCTATTGTTTTGCTCAAGCTTTTTACCGTTCTTTCTTTCCTTATTATTAGTCTCTGCTCAAGCTTTGCTGGTCTCTACTCTTTTTCTACTAGTCTCAACTCTCTACCTTTACCAATCTTAACTCTTTACCTTTGTCGAGTTTGTCTTCTACCTCTGTTGGGTTACTTTCTTGTTGTGTTTTCTCAGCTCTCTTTTTTTATTTCTACAGCTCTTTTTCATTTTGTGTTTCTACTATTGCTTTTTTGTTTTGTGTTTTTACCGCTGCTCTCTTTTTCTTTTTTTTTTTTTCACTTTCGTTTACTACTCTCTTGGTAGCTACATAAGTATTTATGTGCCTTAAGTTTAGGGTTACCCTATCATCAATAGTTAGTATTAATTCCTTGAATTTAAGGTTACCCTATCATTAACGATCAGTATTGATTCTTTGAATTTAAGGTCAACATTGACTTCTTGAATTTAGGGTTAATGGTCAACATTGACTCCTTAAATTTAGGGTTGACCAACCATCAATAGTCAGCATTAACTCATGCCTAACAAGTAACTTGCAGTGTCACAATTAAATGCAATGCAAGAGGCAGTAACAACATATGTTTTTCATAGAAATTTTATCCATGTCATATGAAGGGCAATCTTGCAAATAACCAATTACAACAATTAATGCTTTTTTTACTGCCAAAACACCATCAACAATATGAATCAACTCGTTGTTTTTGGCAGCACAAGGTAGGGCTAGCAACGTCCTGATTTCGGCCTTATTTTCTCTACTCATTCTCGTTATATTTTACCAACGCCATCTTCCTTAACCATTGAATAAATCAACTGCCAATACTTTGTAAATGTAGCAAACACATCTCAAAAGCACTTATAATATCAAATCAATAAGAACAAATATATGAGATATTATTGACAACAAATCCAACATTAGCCATAAAAAATAGGCTCAACAGAGTTGTTTGAAGTCTAATTAGGTTTCAAAATAGCAAGTTTGAATTTCATACATCTAAAAAGGGTCTTCATCTAGGGAGTTTGAGAGATTGCCAAACTTAGATATTTGGGGAAGGGCTTTAATTTTAGTAAGAGAATCTTCTTCTAGTTAAAGTTCCCAAATTTTTTTAATTAATTTTGCAAAACCTGAAAATAGTCACTTCTTTCCACATTTGTAACAAGTGATATCCTTAAGTGGTGTTTTGGAAATGGATTTGGATTAAAAAGGTTTGGGTTTTTAAATTTTAGGATTTTGGTAATAAGGTGCTTTGTTTAGCTTGTATAAAGTGTTGTATTTAGGAAATGCTCTTTTAGGTTTAAATATGGATGGCTTTGACTTTAGGAAACCCAAATCAAATTATTAATGGAAAGTTTTTACTTTAAAATGGGACAGTTACGATTCCTATTTGAGATGCTTTTGAAGTTTTAAATTTTGATAGATTTTGAATTCTTCCTTTTAGGTATAACTAACCAATTCTCTATAAGTGAGATATTCATATAAAATTGGGTTTCCAAAGAAATTTCATAGGCATTTTTGACTTTTTCTCCCAATAATGTTAGAAGTCCTATAATAAATTTTTCTTTCTAGAATGGTTGCTAGAGTCTTCCTAAGTATAATCCTAGTGAAAAAAGTGATTTTGTAATTTTGGAAATCATTGAACTTTCTATGCCTAAAGTTGCCAAGAAGTTCAACATTTTTTTTCCTTAAAATGAGAAGGGTTTCCAATGAAATGTAAGAAAATTGTAAAAATAAGATAACTTACTATATCCTTGATGAGATTACCTAAACTATCAAGGATAGAAACATTATTTTTTGTGTTTTTGATGGATTAAAGGATTTTAAATTTTTTAAAGTATGTGAATTAATAATCCCATGATCTTTTAAGTTGTTTTAAAAATCTCAAGATGAGATATTCAACAGTGATTTTATCTAAGGTTTGGTTTTGGATTCTATAGGCAATGACAACCATGTCATCTGTTGTAAAAAATTAAAGATGTTATGTTTAGATGCCATCAATATTTCATTCATTGCCAATGTATTGGGTTTATTTTGAATATTTAGGTATAGAGCAATAAAGCCAAAAATTGGTTAGGCCAAGAGATTTTGTTGAATTTTGGACTTTTTAGCTATAATGCTTTTAAGTTTGAATCTTGGTCAAGAGTATTGACAACTTTAGAGGAAGAGAGTTTAGAAGAGTAAAGTTTTCAAAATTGAAGTTTAATGGTATTAATAAATTCCTTGTTGTCTAAGTAATAGGTTTTTGAAAGACTTTGGAATTTGGTAAGGTTTAAAAATAAAATTTTTAAGGGTCAAAGAAGATTTTGGAAACATAATGGTTTTAAAGCCAATCCTTTGGAGATGATTTTTTATCCTAGTCAGTTAGGTGTCTAAGGTATGAAGATAAGAATTAGAAAAATTATTCTATAAATAATCATTTTGAAAAGCTTTTGTTGATAGGTGATTTTCAAATTTCTTAAAGGTAAATGTTCTATTTTAATGGCATTGTCATGAAAAGTAATCTATGCTTTGATTTTGTTTCTTGAAATAATAGGGTTTAAAGAATTTGGAAAAGAGTAAGGAATGTTGTTTTAATAAGCATAAATTTTAAACCAATCAAAATACAGAATGACTACTTTTTGTTTTAAAATAAAATCGTAAAATTGGTTTTGTATTTGCTAACAAGTTTGCAACAAGTATTTAAAGAACCAAATTCTTTTTTTTGCATTATGATTCACAATAAAATCATCATGTAAATATTCTTTATCAACCTAACAATCTTTTTCCAAAATATGAAATTCATGAGAAACATTTTCACTAATGACTGATGTAGGTAAGAATTTAAGGGAGATTGGTTTGTAAGATTTGTATAGTTAGATGTGGGATAGTTGTATAGTAGTCTACATTTTGTAAAAAGATGCTAAGGACGTCAAAGTTGAAAAACCTTAGGGGTAAAGTTTGAATTTAAAGTTTATAGGCTCTATTTATAACTTAAGGAAGATTCAATAAGTATCCCAAATCCATGATGGATGAGGTTAAGGCTATTTTAAAGAGTTAAGAACTATTTAACCTTCTATTGAAAGAAAGAATAACCTTTCTATCTTAAAGAGTTCATTGTTAGGTTCTGTCTGTGGTTGAGGTTAGGGTTCTACTACTTCTTTAATAATCTATTCTTCTAGAAATTTAACATCTTTTTATTAGATAACTTTTGGAATTACAGTGGGAATGAGTTAAATCTATTTGAAGAATAAGAGTTTCTCTTTTTAGATTGAAAATGATGTTTTAATATAAAAGCAAAAATTATAACTTTGTAATAAATTTTGAAAATTAATGCTATTGAAATTGATCCTTCTAGTATGTTGTAATTATGAGTTTAATTTGTAAAATAAGACTTTGTAAAATGTTTTTGCCATTTAAAGAAATTATAAAATCTAGACAACAACTAAAGGATATTAGACTAATGCCAAGATTGAATTCTATAGTGCTGAATAATAAATCTTGAAAATTTATAAATCTTGAACTCTGAAGACTACAAGGATTGAGGTATTTAAATCTTCTGTAGTAAAAAGTTTGATTCCAACATATATAAGTCCTATATAGATATATTTGCAAAACTTTTCTTTATGGTTTTGTAAAAATTTTAAAGAAAGAAGATGAACAATTTCAAAAGATTTTAAAATTTGAATATATCTTTCTTCCATTTTAACTGTAAAATCAGTTTTGAAAACATTTAATTTTGAGAATTTGTAAATCTAATCCTTTTGTACCTTAGGTATGTCCTAATTATCAATTCATTTAATAAAATTTTCAAGGGTTATTTTTTCACTAGTTATCTTATAGGATTTAAAAGTTTCAAAATAGGAAAAAGAGGAAAAAAAATGGTTTTACACAAAATTAGATTCATAGTTAAAATCAAAGATACATTATTACTTATAATTTAAGGAGTTATTAATGAATCAGAGTCCCCTAACTCAATAAAATGGGATAATATCCAAATAATCCAAGGTAAATAGTCTTGATAATAATAAAATCTAATACAAAGTGTTTGAAAAACAATGCTATGTAAAAAACACAAAACTATTTCTCTTTCACACAAACCTTAAGGCTTAATACCAAATCGATTCACCAATATATATATACATTTATTTGGTTTTATTTTTACTATAGGTATTTTCTATTTTTTTTATGACTAACTTTATTATTTAACTTAATCATTTTTTAAATTTTAACCATATATATATAATAACAAATATAATATTAGAATGTATTAGTTTAAAATTAGCTTAATGCTTGGAATGTAATACTGACCTATTTCTTTTAGTCTTTATTTGTTATTTTATGAGTTTACGATGTACTAATAAGTCTGACTTTGATCATCGTGAAGTAACAACCTCTATTTTAGCAAAATTAATGATTATCTGGTCTATACTTTTTAGTTACTTTACTCTTTAATTTTGCTGTAACGATTACTTACTAATTTATTTATGAGTTCTCAATAATTTATGAATGTATTTATTTTTTTTTTTTTGAGTTATATGGGTCAATGAATCTTAAAAGTATTCTTTTCTGTTTTAGTTAATGCTTGTTCATAAATCTTTTTCTACTTTTTTTTCTCTAATCCCTCCCCTCTTTTTTTTTTCATCCTTTTCATTAAGAAAGTGATCCCTTTTATAGGCCTTCTCAATGGTTAAGAATTATCCTATGATTGATTAGTTGGGCATGTATTCTTTCATCATTGCTTTATTGCTATTAACTACTTGAAAAAGGGTAATGATTACTTGTAGTTAGTTAAAGCTACTTTAGATAGATATTTGGTTTGGTTTAGTTCTATTCTAAATAGATATTTAGTTTAGTTTAGTCATATTTTAACTTATTATTAGCATTCATTAGGAATTATGAGTTTAAGGGACTCAGGGACCAAGTAAGGACTTTTAAAAGATAAACTTAAAGGCTTGTGGGGATAATGAACTGTTTGTATAAGGTCTTGATAAGGCCCAAAAGAAAAAGAAACTTGTATTACAAAAGTTGGCCTATTGTATTATTAAATAAATTGTATCAATTCCAAAACCCACTTAACAATATAAATGGATTTTTGTTAATATTGTTACTTATTTTCTAATAAATGAATAAAATAGAGCCCAAGTCCAATGACCTTTTAAACACTAGATTTGACCTTAGACTAGACAAAATATGGATACAACAACATATAACCTAAAAATATTCTCTATTGACACCTTAGCTATTAAAGTGGTTATAAAGTGATAAGCAAGAGCAATAAAGTGTCCATATTTGTTGAAACATTCTATAACCACTAGTATCATGACTTTCCTTTTAATTTTAGTAGCCATTGTATAAAATCTATGCTTATGTCTCTTCAAGCTTGGCTAGGAATGAGTAGTGGATAGAGAAGTCTAAGACTTTTAACTGTTTTCCCTTTGCATTTTTGGCAAATGTCACACTATCAAACATAACCATATATAACTTTCTTGAGTTTAGGTCAATAAAAGAATTATTGCAACCTGTGACATGTTACCTTGATCCTTAAGTGACCACCAATTGTAGAATTATGAAACTTCTTTAACATTTGTTATCTAAGACCCCCAGTAAGGCCAATATAAATCTTATCCTTATACTTACACGCCATATTGTGGAGTAAAAATGATGGGTTACCTTTGGGAGAACAGGTGAGTAAAAGTATAAGGTCAATTGCTAAAGAATCATTGTCATAGCTACTAATCACCTTATTGAGTCAATAAGGCACCTAAAAAGATATGGCTAAATAAGTAGTAGGTTCTTCTTCCTTTAGCTCCTATGTTATAGCATTTTTTAATATCATTTCTTCTAGAAAAGGCATTAATTACCTTGTTCTCAACTCCTTTTTTTGTATTAAATGTTATAGTCCAACCCTAATAACTTGGGGAAATCTTTAAGTTAAATGTATGTATACAATTGTTATTAAAGCAAGTACTTAAGGCTCTCTTGGTCAATCCTTATGATAAATGAATACCCTTCCAAATAATGTCAACCATTAATATAGCTAATAATTCCTTCTTAAAGATGGATAAACCTTGATGACTAGGATGCAGCTTCTTACTCAAATAAGCAATTAGTCTCACCTCTTATATCAATATTATCTTAATTCCCTTCTCACAAGCATTAGTTTATAAGACAAAATGCTTAAAGAAATCAAACATTACTAGCATAAGAGCAATGTCTTATAGAAATTGCTTGCTCCAAGTCATTGAAAAATTTCTTAATTAACAATTCATTCTTATAGATAGATAGGTTTTAATGTCTAAGATGTAGCTTCTTGCTCAAATAAGCAATTGGTCTCCTTTTTTGTGTTAGCACTTTCCTAATTTCCTTTTTACAGGCATTAATTTCTTAGATAAAAGGTTTAGAGAAATCAAGCAATAATAGCATAGAAGCAATACCCATTGCTTGCTTCAAGTCATAAATCCTAAAATCCCCCTTAGCTTCTTCATATTAGCAAGAACTAGCCACTCTTACATAATATTAGCCTTGTTAGGGTCAATAGCTACCTTAGAGCTAAAGATGATATGGCCCAGGTACTATATTTAAAACTAATCAAATATGCATTTGGATTTCTTGGCATATAACCTCTATTATCTAAGCACATGTAAGACTATAGCCAAATAAAGAGCATGGTTCTCCATGGTGGTATTATAAATTAATATATTACCAAAAAAAACCAACACAAACTTTCTCAAATAAGGCTAAAAAATGTGATTCATAAGAACTTGAAATGTAACAAGTGAATTAGTTAATGTAAAACACATTACTTTGAACTCATAATGTCCTTAATAAGTCCTAAAGACAATTTTTAAGGTGTCCTTCCTTATTCCAACTTAGTCTTACCCTACCCTTAAATCAATTTTAGAGAATATAATGGAATGATACAATTCATCTAATAGATCATTTATGATTAGAATGGAGAATTTATCCTTTATAATAAGAAAATTTAGTTACTTATAATCCATAGAAAAATGCCAAATATCATCCTTTTTCTTATCTTAAAGGATTGATAAAGCAAAAGGACTAATATAGGCTTGAATGGTGGAGTTGCTTAACATTTCAACAATTAAACTTTCTATTTTAACCTTTTAGTAGCAAAGGTATCTATAAGATCTCATATTAACTGGTTAGACTCTTTACTTTAATGGAATTACATGGTCATAGGACCTTAAAAGAGACATTCTTTATGGCTTAGCAAAGACATATGAATACTATTTCTACACAAGTTATAGCTCTTTAGGAATATATGTAACCACTTCCTAAGGTATCAAAGTACACAAATAAAATTCTATAATTACACACCTGTCAAAGCCTTGAGCTTAACATTCTGACCATGTGGAGTTCCCCATAACTCTATAATTGTCCCTTTTTTCATAAATGATAGCTTATAATTTTTAAAATCTAAAAGTACTAAATTATACTATCCCAACCAATCCACTTCTAAAATCATATCTAGTGGCCTTAAATTCATGACTCTAAGATCATACTTGAATGTTTACCTTAGCATCCTTCACTCAAATTGGCATATAAGTGTTTCCAAAGTTAATAAGGATGGTAAGGGTTCTATTCGCTACTTGGTCTTTTAATTGGATGGCATTTGATCCATTAGACCTAGTCATAACATATATAGACATGGTTCCTTAGCCCCCCACTCCTTCCTTAGTATCTAACTCATACCTTATTTATCTTTTACCAATTTGTCACCTTGTAATTCATCCTATTCTATAGTATACAGCATTGGTTTCCTTATGCCTTGATGACCTAAGTAATACCTTTCCCCACACTTCTAACACTACCTTAGTTTCTTAATTCTTTCAAATTAAACTCTGGACTAAAGAACAATGGCATTATTAGGCACCTTAATAGTTGTCTCTTGTACTCTCTTTACTACACTAATCTTTCCTACCATACTAACCTTTCTATCTCCCCTTTGACTTATCCATAGAGTTAGATTAGGACTATTTCTAAAGCTATCCTATTCCTAGACTATTCCAACCTAGCCCTTTTAGGGTAAACCTTAATGTTCTTTTCATTCTCACCATTACTCTCTTTTACAACTTAAATAGCTTATATAAGTGGTTAAAGAATTTGGGTTTCTACATCTTTATAGTAGTCTTTAATTGAATCATTCAACCTATTAATGTAACTAAACATGAAATACTCCTATAATAAGTGAGAATTAGCACTTTTCATGTGTGTCTTTAATTCCCAAAACCTATTCTAATACTCTCTTAAAGAGTCAATTTGAGTAAACTCATTAAACTCTTGCACAACATTAGAAAACTTGCTATTATCAAATCACACAAACAAATCATCAGCAAACTTCTCCTAAGTAACTAAAATTTAATTAGCTAACCACCCTTCAAACCACAACTCAACCTACTCAGCAAAATACATGGTAACCAACTCTACCTTAAATTAGCTACATTATAGATCTTAAAATACTTATTACACTTTATAATCCACTTCCTAAGGTTATAACCCTTAAAGTATTATAAGGTAACCTTAAGGTTTTATCTAGATGAACCATCAATAGATACATTCTTTTTTAACCTTAATTGAGTTCTTTTTGCCTAAAATTATTTAGGTAAAGGTAAAATTCCTATTTCATCCTTTACCATAGATGTATCAATTTCAAAGGCATCACATCCTTAAACTCATCAAGGACAAATTGGATAAAATATAGCAATGGAGTAAATCTTACAATGTCTTCTCCATCGCTCAGTTCCTTTATAGTAATAACATAGCCTTAACTTTTTTTAAGATCCCTTTTGAATTGTAAGATAGAAACCATTGATTGTTTTGTCTTCTCCATACTTTTCAAAAAGGTCACTTAAATCTTACATACATCTTATAAGGGAATTTGAAGTTAGAACAAGAAAAGTCAAGGCTTTGCAAAAGAAAGTAAGACCTAACACCATTTTAAAATCATCCATTGGGACAACTTGGACAATTACACCCTTCACCATGCCTTAAACAGACTGTACCTTTAAATTGACTAACTTGATGGTGCCAATTCCTTTGGAAAGTTTGAGACCTAAGCAATTGGCTTCTTGTATGTCCATAAAGTTGCGTGTGGCTTTCATATCTAACATCACATACGTAGCCTTGCCATCGATTGCAGCATCAACATATAACAAGCCTTTCTCCTTGGGGATTGTTAGAAAGAATAGCTTAGAAAGAGTTTCCAAGTGTTGGATAGCTCTCATGTCAACTTACAGCTCTTCTTTAGGCTTTTCTTTGTTGAGTTTTGCCATAATGGCATTCATTGTCTTCCGATTAAGACCACCTCTTACCCAATGTGGACCGTTATAAATAAAGTAAGAATTAGGAGGTTTACTAATATCACACTTATTCAAGGAACTCTTATGGTACTTAGGATTACCATTTGAGGATTTTTTGTGATCACCCTTCTTACAGCCAGCATCCCTCTTTTTCCCATTATGTTCTTCCCCGTTAGAATTAGGCCTTTTCCCCTTCAAATAAGTAGAGTAGTCGATGAGTGTCATGACAATAACAATGGCAATATCTAGAATCTACACATCACATCTATCTAATTCCACTTTTGCCCAATCCTTTAAGCCATTTTTCAAGTAGAAGAGAAAGTTCATGTTAGATAAATCATCAATCTTAAGTATAAAAGTAGTAAATTCCTTGATGTAATTAGAAATACTACCTGTTTTCCTTAGATGATGCAACTTCCCTTGAACTTTGCTATCTATATTGTGAGACATAAAATGTTTGTGTAATTCAGCCTTAAATTGCTCCCATGCGTTGATCACATATATGCTTTTCTCCCTTTTGGAATGTTTTTTCCTCCACTATAGTTGGACAACATCCCTAAAGAAGATTAAGGCATTGTTAATCTTGGCAAAGATGTCAACAACTCTCATTACCTTAAAGTATTGCTTAAGGTCAAAAAGAAAGTTTTCTATAGTAATAACATTACATGTGTCATTATACATGGTAGGTTTAGAAACCTTCAAGCCATACATAGCAGTAATGCTTGTAATAGCAATCATACTAACTAAAAGTGGACTGTTGCGATGGAGCGACTCCATCTCTCTACAAACGTCTCGAATTTCCCCTTCAACAAACTTTCGCAAGTTTGAGTTTGCCTAAACATGCGACCAAGCTCTTTAGCCATAGACTTGGTAGCCCTCGTGATTTTAACATTCTCATGAATCAAATTATCAATTTGATCATTGAGTTTGCCTACTACAGAGCTTATATTAACAATGCTCCTTTCCAAGTCAGTAACACAAGACTCCATGGGTTCTTTTATTAGGACCTTGGACTTCCTACACTTGGGCGGAGCACATTGCTCCTATTGCCCACAAGCTTGCTGCTCGATTTGTTACTCCTTAATGGCAATAACAATAATTCTTTCCTTGTTTGCAATGCTTATAGCTTACACAACAACCAAGTTGTACCTATAACTTTGTCTTTGCTCTAATACCACCTGTTATGGAGTTAGACCTCGATCATGCTAACCTATGTGGCACTTAACTCACTTTTACGTGAAAATGAATTAAATAAACCTTAAAGTGTTTGAGTGAATGAACTTAAAGCAACAATAAGCAAGCAAAAGGTTAAGAAATGCTATAAAAGCTACAAGCACAAAAGAGTTTTGTAACAAAGAGAGCTTTATTTGATTAAGTAGGGTGATAAACAAATGGGAAGAGTGAGGTATTTATATTTATTCTACTTCCTCAATGTGTAACTACAAATTGGTTATTTTAGGTATTTATATAAAACATTATAAGTATAAAATCATTCTATTCTCTTTGGGAAGCTTCTAGGCATAAACAAACTTAAGAATGCTCTAAAATTTTCTTTGCCTTGTAAAATGCGTTTAGCTTTGGCTAATTTGATAGGTCTAGCAAAATAATACACTCGGGTAGGTCATGACACAATACTTCTTAAAAGTTAAGAGGTAGTTTGAAGATTGCATGAACTTAATTGAATATATCGTAAAACATGAAAAAAAAAAAAAGGGAGTTTGACTTATATATGGAAACATATAATTTACATCTAAAAATGGTTGGGCAAGAAAAAGCAAAAAAGAAAACTTTATTGAAAAATATGCAACAAAATTAAAAATTAGAGTAATTTTGATTCTTTGACAAGTGTTAAGAATTTTAAAATTTAATAAATGATTTATATTTGAATTTTATCCTATTTGAATATATAAATACTGCATAATAATAGAAAGATGGTCAATTCAACTATACAATTTTAAATGTTTAATATTTAGCTGATTATATCAAAATGGTTGGGTAAAAAAATTTGAACAGAAATCTTTCAATCTATGCAATCGAAAAATTTGGTAACAAATTTCAAAAATAAAACAATTGGCTTTCTACTATTTGCATTAGTAATTAAGGATAATTTAGTAGAAGATAAATTATTATTAGTAGAATATATAAATGCAGCCGTGTAAATTATAGAATTTACTAATTTAATCTTTTATCTTACCTTGGCAAAATGATTGGGAAAAATAAAAAACCAATTAACATGAATAAATATGTGCAACAGGTTGTAATATTAAAATAATGAGTCTTCTAATAAGCACATTAGAATTCTAAAAAAAAAAATTGAAAGACAAATTTTAATACTTGGTTGGCTAAATATAGACAAATGGACATTTTAATCATACAAATTCGTTATTTAATCTCTATCTTAATTTTAAAATGGTGGGGCAAGACAAAAGGAACATAATTCTTCAATAGGAAAGAATTATCAAGCTTCGAACTCTATATCAATAGATTGTTACATCCAAGATTATAATAACATAACTAACTAATTAAACATGCACCAAAGTTCTGCCTCATTCCTTCAAGACCCATAAGCACGTATAGCAAGAAGGAGAAAGGGAGTCTTAGTTGGTGTTGAGATTGAGATTCACAAATGGCAAGAAATAGCTTGTAATTTTTGAACTCATACGGTCATGAACGTTTTAGTTACCAATTATTTCTCGAAAACATTGTCATCAAAACTAAGATTTCTTTTTCTTTTTAGTTGACGATGGATTTACATTTTAATTTACACTCTTCTCTTAAAATGAAATTTGGTCATGCTATGAGTTTTGACAAAAATAATTGTTGTTTCATTTTTTATCCAACTTTCTTCTAAATAAAATTTTCAAAATGAAACAATTAGCCAAAAATATCCGCTCACAGTGCAAGTAAATAAACTAGCTAATTATTAATTTTTTTTTTCTTTTTTTTTTCCAACTTTCTTCTAAATAAAATTTTCAAAATGAAACAATTAGCCAAAAATATCGGCTCATAGTGATTAAATCTCAAACACAAACTATTGGCTCGGACAGTTTTGTGAGTTATTTCCATGCAAAATCCATTTTACCCACAAATCTTTGTGATCCATTCCTTTTAATAAAGTGAATTAGGAAGTTGTCTTAGCTTAAATGAAAACTGGGGTTAAGTGTTTTTTTTTTTTTTTTTGAGGACCTTAATATAATAATAATGATAATAATAATAATAATAATAATACTCTATAGATACAAATATTATAAGCTTGACGTTGTCCAAGGAGTGCGGGAACATCACGCGTGAATACGCCCTCCCTTGAGCAGGAATCCAAAACTTTTTAACGGAAACCTTGTACCAGGAATTTGTGTCAAGGCTTTCCCTGATGGGAGGAACATAGCGAGAGATACCTTTACTTTCAAGCATCTTTTGCCAACTCTTTGACACGATGCACCAACTCAACCAAAGAAGCAGACCACATTAGGAAAATGAAAATGAAAAAAGAATCTTCCATCCTTGTGCAGCAAAGGACAGCTAAACATATGTAATGGAGTATTCACCCACAGCATACATAACTAATGGGGCAAGCATGGCCTAAATATGCAAAATACAAATGCCCCCAGCCCAGGCCAGAAAGGGCATAGTAGAATCATAGGACATACATGCACAAACCTATCCAAAGGGCCAATCAAAGAAGGCAAAACAGTTATTCTCTGTCAATAACGACTGGTCCGGAGTGCTGAGAAGCACTTCTAGCAGACTGTTCAGATGCCTTGGCAAGGCCTTGCAGCATTCTCAAGATCGCAGTTGTATCTTCCAAATAGTACTTGGCCTTGCTTGGCATATGGCCTACGGTGCAAGCAAACACTTCGGCAAGTGGGGAGAGAGAGAGGCCTTCCCTTGCACTCATTATAACCTCAAACATGTCCTCGTCGGACCGGTCATCTCCAATGCAAAGAACAAAATCGGCAAGTACACCACGCTGTTGTATTGTTTCAAGGAGACGCTCCGCCACAAGACCCTTGTTGACACCCTATTTGTGGTAAGAAACATAAAAGGTTATTAAAATCTGATCTATAATTATTGCATTATAGACGATCCATTTCTAAATGTAGAAAAACAGTGAGAATTTATCCCAAAACTTTGTCAATATAGTGGGTTCTTATATAATTGGCCCAATGTTCCAGGAAATTGATTAAAGGGTTGCAAGCTCTGCTTGAACAGCATTTTTATAGCATCCCATTGGGCAAAAAGATATATTACCTGATCGGATCATCTCATCACCATGAACATAAGAGAGCTTAAGCCACTAGGTGAGACATCAAGATGCACATGTACATTTAATCCCAAAATTTATCCACCCCTCCCATTTTGCTGAGTTACACAACTCACTGCTTAGTATAACATTAGAGAAGTCAACATAAAAGCTTTAGCATGACATGGTGAGGCAGAGGCAGAAAGGGAGTCTGAACTAATGAAAAATGTATGCAACCTTACCATTCTTTTGATTAAGAGGTTGTTTTCGCAATGTAAACAGTGACATCCAAATTACAGTAGAATACCCTTGCTATCACACTAAGACTCGTCCTTCACATCATTTCTGACAATCATGAAGATGAAATTGGCCAACTCTAAATGAAGGGCGAGGTAGCAACTAATATCCATCTCAAGGCTTGTCACCACTAATTATGGTCACACCACTTCTCTAGAGAGTCGCACACTTTTCTATTATCCTTATTCACATCATGTTAAACACAACACTGAATCTTATGTGCCACTGCTAGCTCGAATTCAACATGCATTTCAAACCATAGATCAATGCGACAATGACATAAGAGGGCATCAATGAACATATAGTGAAAGGGAAAATTTAGAAAAGAACTTCAGATTTCCCATAATTTATGCCTGCACAATTTAATCTATCTTTATACAAACCCAAAGCATATATAAATTAAATTTTGCCTTCCATTAACTTGCAGGCACTTTTGGTTGTATTTCTGACCATGTCATAACTAGCAAAGACGCCAATGCAAAACATCCTCAAAATGCAAATTTAGAAATCACATCCCAAGTAAATAAACAACCATGACCAGAACATCTTATGGTTCAATTTTCCCAAGGCTTCATGACATGAATGTCACTTTTCAAGTGCTGAGTGGTCCAAGAAGCAATTGAACGGATGCAATATAAAATTAATGCATCAAACTCAACATTGTGTTTCTAGCCCTTCCCTTCCTTTGTTTTAATGTACAATCAATCCTAATTACAAAAACTGGAAAGTATTAATCAAATGAAGACATCTAGTTTGGGGTTGAGGAATAAAAATTTTTGGTTGACACCACCATTGTGCAAAATGTGTTGGGCATCTTTTTCTTGCTCAAATGTTATTAGATGTGATGGACTGTCTTCCATATGAGCACCTTCCATGCAGAGAAAGAGAAGCAAAAGACACTATGTTTGGTTGAAGAAAGCTTGCATCATCCTTCCTTTAATTTACTTCTCCATTATTGGAATGCATATTCTAAAATACAAATTATAGAAAAGTCTGAACCGTGCAAAAATTATGTTTCACACAATTCTGCAATCTTAATTTATTTTTGTAGGTCCATAGATAAACTTTAATATTTATAGCACTGATTTGGGGCTACAAGCCCATTGAGTCTAAAAGAAAGATTGTTGAACCTGTTGATACCTATAGAAAGATTAAAGTATGATTATGTGTCATCATATTTAATTGCTACAATTACTTATTAGATAAGCATAATCTCTATTTGGATAATCATTATTTTGATTTAGACTTGCCATGAAAAGATTTTTGAAATTTAAATTTAATTTGAGCTAACAATGATATAAAGATCTTGTTCTCTACTAAATCTCTACTTATAAAAAAGTACTAAATTGTGATTGATTAGACAGCAGACAAGAGAAAATAAGCAGAAAAGTTATAAATATGGGTCAGTCAACCATATTTGTGCTTGCAGTTGACTGGACACTAAAAGAGCCGCAAAAAGAAAAAGAAACAAAGAATTTGAGTCAGTCGACCAGATCAATGTTTAGAGTCAACCAGACATCAGAAGAAGCTGCAAGTAGAGAAATTACAGAAATTTTAGATTAGTTGACCTGGTCAATGGCTACAATCAATTGAAGGTAGTTAAAGAGCTAAAAGTTTGGACGTTGCTAAAGTTACAAATAAATCAGATCGATCAAATTAACCACCAACTGTGACATACCAATAAGACTAAACAAGCTAAAAGAAAGAGCCTGAGAAAGTTATAGAGATTTTTGGTCAGTTGACCGACCAAGTGTTGGGGTTAATCATGCCTCAAAGAGAGTTTCTTATTTTGGAAATTAATTTTATTTATGAAATGAAATTAATGTCCAACTAATTTGTTGTATTTATCTATAAAAAAGTTATAACATCCTTCTATAATATGTGAAACAAGTGTGAAAAAGATTAAAAAAATGAAAAAACGTAGAAATATATTAGACTTTGTATTAGACTTAGTAGTAAATTAAAGAGAGAAAGCAAGAGAGAAAAAATAAAGAGAAAAATTGAAATTGTGAAAAAATATCAGTGCTATAATACAAAGTAATAGAGTGTGAGTCTTTACGTTGTGAAAAATCATTGGTTTTTGTGACAACTTTGTTTTTTAAGTCAAGGTAAACATTGTAAAAAGTTATCTTCGGCAGCAAAAGAAGAAAGTGTTAGTGAAGTTGAAGTCTCTAAACATGAATGGATGTGAACTCCCAATTTAAGCCGAACCTTATTTACATTACTTGTTTTGTTATCTTTATTATTGGTTATTTTATTATTATTCTTTAAAGTTGAATTTAGTGTGAGTTGAATATCAAATCGAGTAAACCCAATTCAAACCCCCTCTTGGGTTGTTTTAAGAACTACCAAAGCCCACTGGAATGTTAGAAATGAAAAAATAAAATCCCTTAATGAGAATATACATAATTATCAAAGGACACTTTAACCTAAAAATTTATTGTTGGATCAAGTCTAGGTAAGTTTTAATATATATCTCCAACATGCAACCACCTTTAAGTACTATGGCTTGATGAACATGCAAATGAGCAACTCCAAGGGTGCCCAATAGATCATCAGATTCATCACCTCTCCTTAATCTTGAGATGGTCTACCAACCCATTTTATTTAAGTTTGTTGTAGAAGTCTCATAAGATCGTTTTACCCACATTAAAGTCTAACATTTGCACATTGAGCAGGCACAATAGCTTGTTATTTAAAAAGTGAAAAACTGCATAGCTTTTATTTACTGCAGATGCTATAAGCACCTAAATATGAGTAGACAGGTAGCACCTTTGGGTAATTTTTCCTTTCGATAAACTGACCACAAAAATCAAGCATTGTTATGATCATCCATAATAAGGATTAATAGTGGCATGAAATATAACTGTTACTGACCTGAGGTTTAACTTCTACAATGTGTTGTCCGCTCTTTACAGAAACTGGCTCATTGGCAAGAACACTTTCCAGATGATCTAGAAGCTCCTTAGCCTGGCATGAACCAAAATCTGGATCTGCATACTGGTAATTCCAGACAAGAGCACTCTCTTTAGTCTCAATCGCAGAACCATCAGTTGTTTCAGTGTAGAGTTTCATTACTGGCTCAGCAATCTGTTTCCAGTCAAATTTTGGCCCAGACACGCATGTTTCCCATTCTGCTTTGTTATTTGTCCTGAAAAATAATGTCAAACTCACTAGGAATATATAATTCTAATTGCAGGGCGTTGTCTTAAATCTGACAATGTCTCTCATTTGCATTGATCCTAAAATTAAATATTCATGGTCAATTCCTGAAAGGAAATTTGGCAATGAAGGCATGAAAAACATGAATGCAGGGTTCCAAAAAAGTCACATGATTTTAATGAATTATCAGTTGCTTTGCTTCAACTGTGGAACTAGCCAGTATAGTATCTTAATCTATGTTGTTGACCTTTTCAATTTTTCTCCTATCCATTAATAAGCACCTACATTCAAGATCACATGCTCAAATGAGAAGAGCAGGAACAAATGTTGGAGCTCTAAAAATAAAAAATAAAAAAATTGTTCACCTCAGAAAATAACCATGCTCTGCTGCAATACCAAGAGTTTCGTTACATGAAAACCATTCTGTTAGGGTCTTCCTGTCTTTCCCACTAATGAGGAAAACAACATTCTTGGGGTCTCTACACAAGTTGTTTATGATTCCAACAGCCTCTGAATTTGGAGTCGCACTAATCGAGCCAGGCTGAATCATAGTACCATCATAATCCAAAAGAATTGCTCTGCTCTTGGTCCTCTTATAAGCTGAAACTATATGATCAAGTGAAAGTTTCCTAAAGTTGGGGTCCAATGCAATCACCCGAAAACCTAAACCAAAACCTATTCCCCAGCACATCCTCCTCACATGGTCCCTACAAGCCCTTTCAAGATCCTGCAAAAAGCTGTGTGCCCAGTATGCAACATCATGCGTGCTCACATACCTATAATGCTTTTCATGTCGCATCTGTTTTTCTTGCTCAGAAAGCACAAGGGCAGAATCCATAGCTTCAGCAACACAATCAATATTCCATGGATTTACACGAATTGCTCCACTCAGTGATGGAGAGCATCCAATAAACTCAGAAACAACCAGCATGCTCTTTTTTGGAACTGATCGATCAAGCCCCACTGTCTTATCCAGCTTCTCATTGCCTTGGCGGCATATTATATATTCATAGGGTATTAAATTCATTCCATCTCTCACAGCTGTAACGAGACAGCACTCTGCAATTACATAGTAGGCAATGCGCTCATAAAACTGAAGTGAGGTGTCAATAAGAACAACTGGGTCATATCCTGGTCTTCCAAATGTCTCATTAATCCTCCTTACTGTTGCCATGGTTTCACATTGAACCTCTTGCACATCCCTTCCTCGGCCTCTTGCAGGATTTGCAATTTGAACCAAAACAACTTCACCCCTCTTATCATGATGCTGCTTGAGCAATTGTTCCATGGCCAAAAGTTTCAAGCTTATTCCCTTAAAGATGTCCATATCATCAACCCCAAGCAAGACAGTCTGACCACGAAATCGATCACGTAGCTCTGAGACCTTAGATTCTGTCTCAGGGAGATCCAATACAGACTGAAGCTGACCTATATGGATCCCGACAGGAAGAATCTTAATACTGACAGTGCGACCATAATACTCGATGCCAATGTAGCCTCGCTTAGATTGATAAGAAAGACCAAGCATTCGACTACAACAGGACAGGAAGTGTCTTGCATAGTCAAAAGTATGAAAGCCAATAAGGTCAGAGTTGAGTAGAGCTCTTAGAAGCTCATCCCTTACAGGAAGTGTCCGGTATATTTCAGATGATGGGAATGGACTGTGGAGGAAGAACCCAAGCTTCACCCTATTAAACCTCTTCCTCAAAAATGTTGGCAAAACCATCAAATGATAATCATGGACCCAAACATAATCATCATCAGGGTTAATCACTTCCATCACTTTGTCCGCAAAGATCTTGTTCACAGAAACATAAGCCTGCCAAAGGGATCTATCGAACCTACCACCAAGATCAGGCGACAAAGGAAGCATGTAGTGAAACAAAGGCCACAAATGCTGCTTGCAGAACCCATGATAGAATTTACCGAAAAGATCTGGAGGGATAAAAGCTGGTACACATTTAAATGTGTCAAGTAACATTTGAGCTACATCATCTTGCTCGCTAGGGTCAACCTCTTCCCTAATACATCCAACATAGATAACCTCTACGTCTTCTCCAAGTCCATCTTTAAGTTGTAAGAGAAGTGAGTCGTCATCCCAACAAAAGCACCACTTGCCACTGCCATCCGGACTTCGATGAGCCCGGATAGGGAGCTGGTTTCCCACAATGATCATACGTTCCTGAGAGATGGAAGAAGGAGTATCAGAACCCACGCTGTTGTTGTTTTCGTCATCTAATTCCGTAAAAGCTCCAGTTACAGTTGCCACACGAGGAAACCTCTTCTTTTCATGACCAAAGGTCGGGGAATCCCCAGAGGCAAGATCTAAGAGGTTAGAATATGACCTCGAAACCATGTTAAGCATAAATTAGGAACTTTGAGACTCAGTATTTATGGTGGTTGTCTGTCATCCAAATTCCAAGCTCAACCTCTGTCAAAATGAACCAATACAACAAAGCCAAAGCATGCAAATTATTTGTGGAAGATGATGCAAGGGACGTATGTAATTTTGTGAACTATCAATCATCATCACAGAAGACGCAACGTTTAGCCTTTGTTACCACAAACCAGAATTTGCAACATATGTTTCGGTAAGCATTTATAAACGTCATATAAACGAGAAATATGATTTAGAACGACTCCAAAAGCACACAAAGACATGAAATCCTAGTGGAAATGGAAACACCCAGAAGCTAAATCTGACGAAATAACATCAAGTTTGAAATGATCACCTCCAAATCTATGATCTTCAAAAGCCAGAATATGAAGATATTGAGTTGCCCTATGTCCACAGTAAGATTAATTTAGTACATAGCTTAACAAGTCCAAATGCATATACTAGCCCAGCTCCTATCTACACAGCAGATAAAGTTTAAGCATGCGCCCAAATTCGGGAGCATCTAACGTGGTTTATGTGAGCAAAAGCAGCAAAAAGTGGAATGCAACATGGAATAACAGAAAATATTAGAAAAGATGCAATCTTGTGGCCCTCTGAAGAAGAAGAAGAAGAGAAAGCAATAAGTGGACAAGTACGGAAAAAGAGAGGTAGAAGACTAAAGATTCCTTGTCATTACCCCTCTTCCCCGATAGAGAAACGGAGGGAGACGGTTGGCAATGGTAAAACTTTAGCCCTGCTTTTCCGATTCTTGCAAAAGCTTTTCTACTCGTGGGATTTTCTTCTTTTCTTTCTTTAAGTATCGGATGACAAAAATGAGTCGCCTTTATGAAAGCATTGGATTCTCCGAAAACTCAAGCACTTCCCCTCCCTGTCTCACGCACAGACACACACAAGCAGAGTGGCAGTGAGTGGAGGAAAGATGGCATCACGAGGAACACAAAACAGTGGACTCACTCCGAGTGCCCTCCTGGTTAACCATAGTTAGCTTTTTTAATTAATTAATTGAGGGGTCATTGTTACTGACTTAAACACCTGACTTTGTCTAACATAATTCAACTTTTTGTCATTGCATCTTCATCATTTCGAGTGGGCACTCACAAGCGCCTGTAATAACCTTAACCAATCATTTGAGACAACTTTCCTTTTCCTTTTCTCTCTTCTTGGTTTTTTTTTTAAAACTTTCAGTCAGTGGGTGGAGTGTGGGATTGACGGTGCTCCATGTCATTTCAAAACAAGAGGACATCACCTTCCTGTTCTGTGGTAAGCAAGTACTTTGTATTTGCGTTGGACATTTTTGTTTGTTTTCTCACGCATTTGATGATCGAGATTTGAAACTCTTGTTGACATATTAATTTCTTCTTTTATTAAAAAAAAAAAAAGAAAAAAAAAAGAAAAGCAAGAAAATGCTTAGTGACACAGGTGGTGCCCATGTTCTACAGTACCACCTATATACATTCAGGGTAGAGGTAGACACCCAAGCAATTTAGTAAAGTCAAATTCAGACGCCAATAGCAACAGAAGAACCCAAATCCTTGAGTTGAACAGTAGCACCCAACTTTCCTTTTTTGATTTAAAAAAATATAAAAGTACTATATGCCATAATAATGAATCAAGCTGTCAAATTATTAGTCAAATTTTCCTCATTGCATATTAGAATATTAAAAACATGACATACAAAATTAAATGTTTGAGGTTAAATAAGAGATAATAATTTGCACGATATTCATTGAATTTGTTCCAAATCATGTAATTTGCTTAATGTTTTAAGTAATGACTCCAAATGATCTACCCTTTTTTGCATTGTGAGTATATATAGATTTGTCATGAAGAAGGAAAAAAAAAAAAAGAAAAAGGGCTGATTTGGTGCATGCACTCAATTTTGCAGATCCTCACACACGAACTCTCTAAACCAAATAAGACGGACTAGACTCTGACCTACTAAAAAAAAAAAAAAGAGTTCGGTTGGTCGGGTCTTGAGTATGACCATCAAGTCGTTGGTCAGATTGACGGATAAAGGATTTTATTTTTTTTAAATTAATTAATATTTGTATTATATAAAATCAATTATAATATACCAGTAATTTTAAGTAAAATAATAAGGTCATATATAAACTTTAAAAAAAAAAAGAGAGAGAGAGAGATCAAAAAGAGTACAATTTAATAATTTAATTTAATGGTCAATGATTTAAGACAATCTAAATTAAAAGATTTTTTATTAATTTATTACCTTATCTTTTTTTTTCTTCTTCTTTTTTATTAAAATGTTAGTAATTATGTGATAAAAGTAATCTTATTTATTTTTATATATTTTATATTTTTTCTCAAATTTAAAATATAAAATTTTAAAAGTAAAAATTTAAATTTTTTATTATTAAAGTATCTTTCAATATAAACTCTTATCTAATTATTCAACCAAATAAGATCATAACCAATTCACCCATTTTTCGGTAAAATAGTCTAATCCCATTCAATTTGAAAAACTATGTTCTAAACAATATAAATCTTCTTTTTATCAATTGGTGCATGTTATTACGAGTGCATGCTATTTAACTCTTACATTATTGAAAAAGAGAAAATTACTTTTTGATAAAAAGGTATACAAGTAGTATTAAATCTTATCCTGTCTTACCATGGAACACACTAACTAACTCCTACCTCCTCAAAAAAATTGGAATATATGTACAAAATCTGGATCAGGGCCCTGTTAAAAAAACAAAAACATGCCTACAGCACCAAATCCGACATTAATTTAGTCTTAGAAATTCTCAAACTAATATAATTTGCTAAGTTAATTTTGCATTTTAGACGTTTTCCAAGTGACGTGCACTTGTTTTATCTTTTTAGCACACCGGCTTAATTTTTTGTCGGTTTGGTCTGCCTGCAATTCGCAAAACATGTGAGCCCAACTTCTGCCACGGCCGGGATAACGGGGGAGGATGCTTGAAAGGCAGATGGAGATGGGAGTTCCAATAATGCCGCCCCGGATCGGATAACGGGAATGATTTTGTACAGACGGGGACGGGAGCACATGCAATTATTTTATTATTATTTTTTTAAAAAAAAAAAAATTTCGGGACTTTAGAAAGCATACAATTACAAACAGATGTGTACAATAACCATCGACGTCTGTACTCCAAAATGAACTAAACGGACAAACGTGTTGGTTTGCTCACACCAGATTAGAGCCTCTCTTAATTATTCTAATCTGGGATATTTGTGGCAACGTTTTTTTTTTTTTTTTTTTTTGTAAATAATTAAGGAATGAAGCAAATACACCACAGTGATAAATATAGCTAGACAAAATAATATGAATATCATTATACTAATGCAAAAGGTAAGGCATTGAACATGATCATTCTCAAATAGTGAAAAAAAAAAAAACAGCATATTATATAGATATATATATATATATATATATATATGAATAAAGGGGTTTCAAGAAAAAAGAAACGAATACCTACTTATGTTAGTTTGACTAATCACCATTAAGATTTTTCTTTTCGGTTGAGTAACACCATTTAAAAATTAAGAGTCTTAAGAAAGTTCAAATAGAAAAAAAAAATCTATAAAATATAGTTTAGTTTCAGTATGGTAAATTTTACTAATCTTATTTTTACATTCCTTTTTCATTGTACAAAATTATGTGGATCACTCAAAGTATTTTTATACCTTCTGTATTCAAAGTTATTTAATTGTCAATATAGCTTGTGCAATCTTTAAGTTTACGATCCAAAATTCAATGTGTGCATAATAAATGAGGGAAATTGGAAAAGATTTTTGCACATCAAGATCATGGGCAAACCCCAAAAGAAAAGACAAAAAAGGATCGGTGGTCACCAAGTTGACAACACAGAAGTTGACTATGCCTTTTTTTTTTTTTTTGTTTGTTTGTTTGACACCAACGACTATGCGTTTAAAGTTTAAAGTAGAGCACTTGAATTCCATAAAATAATATTAAATGGTTTCTTCTCGAGAAGACAAAGTCATCGTCATTGAAAGCGATTATTTTCCTAATAAAGCAGCATTGACAACTATATAATATAATTAAATATTTAACCTTTGGCTCTGATCATAGCGTAAGAAAGCATCCACAAAAATGGGCTCGCGTGGTGATGACATTAACAACACACTTATGCATTAATAATCTATGGGTCTCTAAAGTCATTTGCACTTGTGCATTCTTTTAAACATGCTCACTTTTTTATATATATATATATAGAAAAAGAGAGAGGTAGAGAGAGATAAATTTTACATTTTGTAAAAAGTTGGGATTTGAATCGTCAATATCTCTCTAAGATCTTTGTTCTTGTTGTAAAAAAAGATTTAACCTAAGGTGATCATGGAGACATAATTCTTTACTACATAAAAAATTATTGCTTAAGGTGACGAAGTTCCACGTTAAAAATGATTTAAGAGATTTTTAAATTTTATAAACGTAAGCATTGTATATTTAATAAATTATTTTTTTTTTAAAAAAATAATAATATTATAACAAAGTGATATCAGAGTTATAAGAAAATTCAGTTTATGAGGAGAATTTCGATAAATTTAGTAAAAAAAATATGATAAGTTATTTTAAGAAAAAATAATCACCTCGTGACACTAAACCGAGAAAACCATTGCACATTGCGTCTACAGCAGCAATTTTTTGACCGCCACATTTAGCGGCACTGCTATAGCCCTTAGACAGCAATTTTTTATTTTATTTTTTTAAGAATTTGCGGCAAAAATAAAATTGTAGAGTATAATATTTTATGCAGTGGTTCCCATTTTTATACATTATGTTCGGCAGTTTGAGGTATAAAGGCAACGTTTTTTTTTTTTTTTAGCTAAAGAGAATAATTTGCAGTGGTTTTAAGAGAATTGACAATGGCTTTTAGTTATCTTTATGCGGTGGTTTTTAAAGGACAGGCAACGGTTTTTCCTTTTTTTGTAGAGATTTTTCCTTTTTTATACAGCGGTTGTTAAAAAATAGACAACAATTTTCATTCTTGTGTAGTGATTTCTTATTTCCTTTTTATACAACGATTGCAAGACTTTATTAAACTTTATGGAACAGTTTTCACATAATATAAAATGCTTTTTCTATTTTCAAACAAGCATAATTATACTACGAAATCTTCATAAATAATTGACTGAAAATGTCAAATTCCAGAATATAAGTGTTTAACTTGTACAATACAATCAATTCAAATATAGAAAAATATATAAGTTATTTTTTTTTTCAACATTGAAATCTCCTCAAGATATTACCATTTCCTGAGAATTCTGAACAACTAATAACATAAGCAATACGTATACCTTATAGTCCTTGGCTTTGGATTGTTTCTATAGATCAAATTGTGGGATTCGTTTCTTTAATCATTAATTAACAAACTTGTCCTAAAATCTCTTTTGCTAGAAATGATTTTGATTTTTTATTGTGTCTAAATTATTTTACTTTGGATCGGTTCACCCTTTATTAAAAGAAAGATAGAGGGAATTAAAACTCCTTTTCCATTATAAATACATGTTACAATCTACAAATAAAATGATTTAACACTTTCAAAAAATAAGAGACAAAAAAATTTTAAAAAAAATGGTTAAGATCTCACACTCTAAAATAGAAGAATATGGTATTTTCATTAATTCTCATTGTAAGAAATTCTTACTCAATGAACAAGATGTTATTTGATACAACAATGTTACCTTGATTAGAAGAAAAGCATGAAAAGTATTAAAAGTAATTATCATCCTAACTTTTTTTTTTCTTAATATTGGTATTAGAACCTTCTTAAATTGATTTTGGTATAAAAAAAGTATGAAAATTGCTATTTAATTTTTTTATATGCACAATTTTTGTATATATTTTAAGTTGACATATTTAGAAATTTGTTTCTCTCACATACATTGTTATCTTCTTATAAAATTTTGTATGTGATAATATACTAAATTGTACAACATGTTGTAAAAATTTCATAATTTTTGGTTGTGTATTCTCTCAAAATTTTTTTCTTGCTATAGGTTATTTTTCAAAATTAACACTAAAAACAATAATTTCATGATACAAAATTTATATGTATAGAATGTATTTATGTAAGCTTTCCAAACATTTATTATTTATTAATTTTAAATATGTTAATTAATAGTAATTGAGTTTCAAAGTTCTAAATTAAATCTTACTTTTTGAGAAAAATATGAAAAATTGTAAAGACAATTTTCAGTCTTTTATATTTAGATGGTTTTCAAATGTACATTTTTATATATTATTTTTTACAATTAGTCACACTAATGAATTAAAGACGTTAAATTATGGATGATTTAAAATTTTGCAATTACTAAAGATTTTGATTATGGCAAGTGCACTACACACTCTCTAAGTAGGTAAGTGAAATAAGGTGTTTATTTGACTAATTTAATGTAGGAAAGACCATTAATGTACATAATAATTACTATTAAGAAGATATCATGTGGTAAATTTAACAAGATCAAAAAAGGTTATTCTAATTTTATATTTCATCAACTAATTAAAAAATACCACTCACATGTCAGCTAATCAAAATATGTCATTTAATATTATTTTTTAATTATTTTAAAAATACATTATTTTTAAAAAATTTATAATAATTGGTAAGAATATATAAAAAAGAAATTTGTATTAATTTTATTTTTATTTTTGTGCTTTTACAAGACTTTGATATTTTATTTTAAAAATTGATAAATTATAGAAGTAATATTTTTTATGTTACTAGTTTTTAATATCATTTAAATTTTATTTAAAAATAAATATAACTCATATGCTACAATCTCTAACTAAAGGATAATTAGAGAGTGCCTTTAGAAAAATGAATTTTAAGCTCTCTAAATAATTGAAAAATTTGCATAGTTAACAAAATTTTTTTTGCACTTTTAAAAAATACAAAATGAAAAATGATGAAGAGCTAATAGAATATATCAAATATATGAGATTTTTAATCAATCATTTTGAAACCTCAATGATTAAAAGGCTTTAAGAAGAGGTAAGGATTAATATTGCGTTTAAGTCGATGAACTTTTGGAGAGTTGAGGTTTATCGTGAGTTGGACATTTTCCTTGCCACTCAAGTTGAGGGTCATATAGAGGATTATGACTTGCAGCATTAATTCTAGAAGTGGACATTATGACTACTTAACTTTTTCTAATAGGTTTTAGTTGACTTATCTGTTAAAGAATAAAAAGTTTAATTAGTTGAAGCATATGATAAAGTGATTAAGAAAGTTAAGAAGGAGTTAGTTCATAAGTTCCCTAATGGAATGTATTTAAATTATTTTCTTATGAAACTTAGTATACCTATTATTAAAAAAGCCCTCTTTAATGTCATATTGTGTTAATTCATTAGTGCTACTATGGTTAAATAAGTGTATTTGGTACAAAGTAAAAGTAAATGGTCTATATTGTTAAAGGAATCAAGATTAATTTTAAAGTCATCAAGTATAACTCTTATACTAGCAAATTCTCTCACTCATCCTCTAGTATCCATTAATCTTTATATGACTTCCTTAACTGAGAAAGTTAATGAGCTTAAGGTGAACATGAATGGACTCAAGGATGATACAAATGAGATTAAGGTATAGTTACAAGACATTATCAAAGAATCATGTGACAACTATGCCGCTATCTTTGAACTATTGAAAAAAAAAAAGGTTTATCTAAAGAGAGCTATAAGAAGAGAAAACAATGAATGATTAATGAGACTTTGATCCACAGTCCTTGATTCCATTGAATTTTTAATGATTAAACCCTTTCATCTCCTCAAACTTTAGAACTTCTTTTATCTTTAAATAGTTTTATCTTAATTTCTACCTTAATACTTATGTTTAATTTTCACTTTGATATTTATGATATTTAAACGTATGCTTTGATTTATATGATCCCTTATTGATCATTAGTAATATTTTAATCTATTTATTGATTACTTAATTAATCATTTTCTTATTACTTGAAGTGCATTAGTAATGGAAAAGGTATACATTCAAAGGGAGTTATTACATTTCTTTTCATTACTTTTACTTATAAAGCAATTATGATTGTTATCATAAAAAAAAAAAGATTGGTGAGACTAAAAGAGAGATTGTTATGATTAATAATAAGCTTACAAAGTTTAATGGGATCATGTATCATTGCTTTATGTTTTGAAGCTTTCCTTATACTTAATTGATATAATTACTTATTAAGCAAGTATTATCTCTATTTATATAGTTATTATTTTGATATAAGCTTGCTATGGAAGAATCTTTGAAATTCGAATTTAATTTAAGCTAACAATGGTATAAAAATTTTATTATTTATTACATTTTTATTTATAAAAAGATACAAAATGAGATATTGATTGATCTCAATAAAAGATAAAAAAATCATGAAGATTCAAAGTTGATAGAAATTTAGGCTAGATCAACATATGGTATTAATTGATTAGACAATAGATAAGAGAAGAGAAGTAGAAAAATTACAAATAATTTAGGTCAATTAAACAAACTTATGCTTATAGTCGATCGAAGTTTGTAGTCAATCGAATACTAAAGAAGTTACAAAGAGAAAATAAACACAAAATTTAAGTTAATCAATCAAACCTATACTTGTAGTCAACTTGATCTATGTTTATGATTAATTAGATACCAAAAAAGCTATAAAAAGAGAAGAAATACAAAATTTTGGTCAATTGATCATACTAGTGCTTAAAGTTGATTTTATATTAAGAAAACTTTAAAGAAAAAAGTTATAGAGATTTTAGGTTGATTAACTTAACTATCAGTTATGGTTGACTAATGATATTGAATAGTTGAAATCACAAAAACATAAGAAAGTTACAAAAGCTTTAGGCTAATTGACTTGTTTAAGTGTTGCAATTGATTAATGCCTTAAAGAGAAAATTTTCTATTTTGGAAATTGATTTTCTTTATTGAAAGAAATCAATGTTGAATAGTTAATTTGCTGTGTTAGTTTATAAAAAGGTTGTAAAACCATTTTATAGTATGTGAAAAAGGTTTGGAAAACATAAAATATACTAAAGGCTTTGTATTGAATTTAATGATAGATCAAAGAGAAAAAGTAAGGAAAAGAAAGATTAAGAATAAAAGCTTTGAAAGAAAAAAAAAGTTAAGATTGTTAATGAGGAAAAGTGCTATAGTTAAGATTACAAAAGAATAAAAATGTTATAATAAGAAGTAATAAAATGTGAGTCTTTAAATCATTAGGATTATTGGTTCTTGTTAAAATTTTGTGGAAACTTTATTAGAATTAAGGTCAAAGTGACTTAGTGTAAAAGGTTATCTTTCCCTTGTTAAAAATATATATATATATATATATTAGTTGAGTTGAATTCTTAAGGGATAGATCTTTAAGGAGTAGATGTAAACTCTTAGTTTGAACCAAATCACTATATATTACTATGTACACTCTTTCTTCTCTTATCTCATTTATTTTTAACTATTTTTATTGCTTGTTTTGTTATTTATTATTGGTTATTATGTTATTACTTTTTGAAGTTGGGATTTAGTAATCAAACTAAAGTTCCTGACTTTTCCCTAGGATCTACTAGTTTGTGATACTGAGAGGGGGGGTGAATTAGTATCACCACAATTCGCAATTCGCAGGTAAGTGAACAACTTCAACCTCTTCTTAAAAGCAAACTCTTTCTTAGACTCGACTAAGGTAGATCTATTGCCACCTACTAATCACAATAGTCCCCAAAGTCACCTTTCAGACACCTTGCCTAATAGACAATACAGATGTTCTTGTTTAGGTCTTCGTTAAGTTATGGGTTGGCTGATACTTTAGCTGCGTTCACAACTCAATTCAAAGCACAGAATGTAAAGCAAATTAAGGACACACGAGATTTAGACGTACATCCACGGTGGTAGGGACTCTCCCTTACTGAGACTATCCACTATACTTAAGAATTCAGGTTACAATGAATGTCTTTAATTCTCTGCTCCTTTCACTATTGCAATTACTAAGCAAGTACAATATAAAGAGTGTCACTTACTATGTCTACCCTTCTTTTAACTTGTCTTGCCTCTGTTGAATTGAAAGGCTGCTCCACTGCCGCTTAGAAGTTCATCGCAATGATCTCTAACCTCTCTTGAAAAAGTCTGGAAATACGTTGAGTTCAATACTTCGCCAAATTTCTACGTTGTTTCACACAACTCCTGCTTTTACCGTCTTACGGTCTCACCTGTCTCCTTGTCTCACGATCTCACTGTTTCACGGCTCGCCTGTCCGTTTCTCTCTCTCCTGCTGTCCAGCCGGATTTCTCTCTCCTACCGTCGGATTTCTCTCTCTTCGCTGGATTTCTCTCTCTTCACCGGATTTCACTTTTTCGTTCACCATCGGGTTTCTCTCTCTTTCCATCGCTCTGCTCCGGTTTGGCCGTCGAGTTTCTCTCTCTTCCCTCCGGTCTGCTTTGATTTGGCCGTCGAGTTTCTCTCTCCTTCCGATCTGGCCGTATAGGTCTTCGCCATCCACCCCGTCCAGCCATGTCGTCTCCTCGCCGACCGCTAATGTACCGGTGGTGTGCCGTTCCTCACGGGTTTCTCTCATTCTCCGGTCTGCGTTTTCTCTCTCTCGTCCGTCGATTGCGTTTTCTCTCTCTTGGTTCGCCGATTTGCTCGATTTTTCGACCATCTGTTTCTCTCTCTTCCAACATCCACTGGATCTCTCTCACTTGTTCCCGATCTGGTCTCGTCTCGTTCCAGTTCGGATCTGGTCTCGCTCATGACTCACCTTCCTCAGCCTTTCAGTCGTTTTACGTTCAACGTTCAGCCCCTTTCGGCCGCCTCCTTCTCTCTCAACGGATTTGCCTTTTTGCTCGATTTTCCGACTGTTGATGGTTGCGTTTTCTTCTCCTTTCTGTCGACGGTTGCTCAATTGTTTCAGCCGCCCACTCTCCTCGCCGATTGTCTCGCCGTTATATCCGTTTCTTTCCTGTCTCTAACGACGGCTTCACTGTGCGGTACTGTTCACACGACGTTACTGTTCACGACGTTACTGTTCACTCGATTCGTTCGTTGGCTGCACTGTTTTCTCTCTTAGTCCTCGCCGGTGGTGTTCTTTTGGTGTTCTCTGGTCGGTTGTTTAGGTTTTTCTGAATGCTCAATATTGTCGACACCTTGTTCTTTGTCTTCCAAGACCATTATATACTCTACTCCATGAAACCCTAATAGGGCTTACGCGGTGAATTTACTTTCTTATCCTTTCATGTGGCTTTACTTTCTTGCACATTTAAACCTAGTTGACAACAATTACAACTCATACAAGGCTGTGGGAACAACAATCTCCCCCTTTGTAATTGTTGGCAACACTCATAACAAAAGCCATTATGCAGTAGTTTCAACTCCCCCTAAATATGCACTCCCCCTTTCTTAACAGCTCCCCCTGCACTGTTGCTTCTCTCCCCCTTTGCCAACCAATTACAAATTTGAAAAACTCGCAAAGTAGAGATGGAGGATTCACATGATTTTCAGGCTTGAGGAGTCATTCGCACAGACAGACTCATTTTGTGCTTTTCAAATAGCTTTGTGGACAAAGATTTAGTTAGATCTTGTGTAGCCTCTTCAACAGATATATGTTCAACTTGTGAGAGTAAAGTAGTAGCTCCCACAATTCTTCTTCTTATTGTAACTCCTACTGATGGGTCACTTGTGATCTGATTTTCTTGATGAGCACTAGTCCACATTTTCTTTGGCTTTCTTTCTTGCACAGTCTTAGTTGCAAGAGGATCTTTTTCTTCATCAATCACATACAAATTTCTAGCTGTTCTCTTCCCAGCTGCAACAATATTACCTTCTTTACTCTTTACCTGGCAACCTGTTTTTGTGAATATTACCTTATGGTCTTCATTGCAAAGTTTGCTGACAGATGCTAGATTATATCTAAGTCTTTCAACATGCAGAACATCTTTTAGCTTTCCTCTTCCAATGTTTACTGACCCCTGACCACTGATGTTGAGTGAATCATCATTGCCAAACTTGACTCTGCCTTCTCTTGACTTGTTTAGCTTTGACAATTTACTCTTGTCTCCCGTCATGTGTGAAGTGCATCCATTGTCAAGGATCCACTGCTTATCCTTATAATCAGCTTTGAGTGCAATTTCAGTTATATTAGCCACCTCCCTTTTTGCTCTATATTCCTTCTTTTGAACTGGCTGGAAGATAGCTTTCTCCTTTTTCTCAGCTTTGACTGCATCGCTTGTTTTCACTGTGCCATTAAGCACCTTCTCTTACTCAGGGAGAAGTGTCATGCATCTCTTGGCATTATGGCCATCTTGCCCGCACCTTTCACACTGTTCCAAGTCTGCCAATATAGCAAACTTGTTCTTTGAACCTACTGGTTTAGGCTTTCACCAACAATCCTCGTCAGTGTGTCCTCGCCTTTTACAGTATGTGCAAGAACTCACGACAGGTGTTCTCTTCTGAATTTTGTACTGTCTCCCTCTGTACGCAACATTGGATCTTCTCAAGTTGGAGACATATACTGGCCTTCTCCACCAGCAGTTACTCGCCTTATGACCCCAAACTCCACAATAAAGGCAATGACCTTGAAACTGCCTCTTCTTGGGTCTACTCACAGCTTGTTTTCTTTTGTTCATTACTTGTTGTGTAGGCAAAGTTGCTGGCTTCTTTGTTTGTGTGGCTTTCATTTTAGCCATCTTCTTCTCCTTCTTCTGTTCAGCCATTGCCCTTGGCTAGTTGACTTTCTTTTCTTCCTGAGACGTAGTAGCTATGGGTTGCTGCTCTTTAACCACATACATTTTTTTCGGCCCTGGCTTTGGTTTGATAACTGTCTTATCTTTTTCAGTTATCTTCACCTGAGTCACAGCCTTCTCTTTCAACTTCTGTGGCAAAGTCTCATTCTTCTTTTCTCTTACAAAGCTTGTTTCTCCTACCACTTTAAACTTCTGCAAGTTCTCCTCACTCTTTTTGAGTTGTTGCTGAAGTCTCAGCAACTCTATCTCCATTTCTTAAATTTTTGAAGCCTTTAAGCCAAGCTCTACTGTAAGGTCTTCACATATTTTAATCTGTTCTTCAAATCTTCTCTTCAAGTCAATATGCTCAGCCCTTATTTCATCCTTTTGACTTTCAACTTCCTCAGACTTAGCTTCAACTTGTTTTATATGGGCCTCCAACCTTCTTATGGTTCTACCCCTTCTGACTATCTCTTTTGAAGCTGCTTGCAGCTCAGCTTCAAGATTTACCTTTTCTTCATCAACCTCCTCTTCCTCTTCAGAGGTTGAACTATCACCTTTAGTTGATGCCATAAAGGCATGCTCATCTGATGATTCTTCATCTTCCTCTTCATCAACTTCTTTTATCTGACTCACATAACTCTTAAATGAGTCTCTCTTCTTCCTTTGTGGGTTGACAGTCTTTTTACTGAACTTCTTTGATTTGAATGATGATCTTCTCCATCTTGAATTCGGCTCATCATCATCATCCTCATCTTCATCATTAAGCTTCACTTTGCACTTAGAAGCAAAGTGTCCAGTCTTCCCACAACGATAACATCTCAAGGCCAGTTGTCCTTTTTCCTTCTTGGACCCCTTTTTGAATTTCCTTGTGAAGTAACCCAATACTTCACCTTCACTTTCTTCCTCATCATCATCATCATCATCCTCCTCACTGGATGATTCTTTCTTTTCTTTTATTTTCAAGTGCTTTATAGCTTTGAAAGCTGCCTCCTATGATACCTTTGTTGATGTAGAGTTTTCAGCTGACTTTATCCTCATCTCATATGCAATGAGATTGCACTGGAGATCATGCAGAGACATAGAATTGAGATCTCTACTCTCCTCTATGGCTGCTACCTTTGAGGCAAACCTCTCAGGCAGAATTCTCAGAATCTTCTTCACAACAGATGAGTCCTTCTTGTTCTTCCCATGACTTCTCAGGTCGTTCACAGCATCAATAACCCTGGTGAAGAACTCTTAGACTATCTCATTTTTCTGCATTCTGAGAGATTCATATCTCTCCTTGAACACTTGAAGTTTAGCCTCCTTCATTCTGCCATCACCTTCATAGATTTTCTGCAATCTGTCCCATATCTCCTTGGCAGATTTGTAGTCCATAACTTTAGCATACTAAGCATCTGTCAATGCTGAAATGATGACGTTTGAGGCCTCCCATTTATCTCAAACTGCCTTAATTCCTCTGGAGTTGGGTTTTTACTTTCTTCCGGAGCCACAAAACCCTCTTGTACGTATTTCACCACATTCATGCTCATGGTTGCGAATACCACTTGCATTCTCGCTCTCCACATGTGGTAGTTGGTTCCGTTGAAGATTGGAACCTTCTTGCTGTAAGTAGTGCTAGTGTTGGTACTGACTTCCATTTCTCAGTATGCTGAACAAGTCAAACTTTTAGATCCCTTCAAACTAGTACACCAAGCTATTAAGCTTCAAATTGGTGAACCTGTGCTCTGATACCAATTGAAGTTCCTGACTTTTCCCTAGGATCTACTAGTTTATGATACTGAGAGGGGGGGTAAATCAGTATCACCACAATTTGCAATTCGCAGGTAAGTGAACAACTTCAACCTCTTCTTAAAAGCAAACTCTTTCTCAGACTCGACTAAGGTAGATCTATTGCCACTTACTAATCACAATAGTCCCCAAAGTTACCTTTCAGACACCTTGCCTAATAGACAATACGGATGTTCTTGTTTAGGTCTTCATTAGGTTATGGGTTGGCTAATACTTTAGTTGCGTTCACAACTCAATTTAAAGTACAGAATGTAAAGCAAATTAAGGACACACGAGATTTACGTGGTTCCGTCAACGTGACATACATCCACGGTGGTAGGGACTCTCCCTTACCGAGACTATCCACTATACTTGAGAATTCAGGTTACAATGGATGTCTTTAATTCTCTGCTCCTTTCACTATTGCAATTACTGACCAAGTACAATACAAAGAGTGTCACTTACTGTGTCTACCCTTCTTCTAACTTGTCTTGTCTCTGTTGAATTAAAAGGCTACTCCACTGCCGCTTAGAAGTTCATCACAACGCTCTCTAACCTCTCTTGAAGAAGTCTGGAAATACATTGAGTTCAATGCTTCGCCAAATTTCTACGTTGTTTCACACAATTCTTGCTTTCACTGTCTTATGGTCTCACCCATCTCCTTGTCTCACGATCTCACTGTTTCACGGCTCGCCTGTCTGTTTCTCTCTCTCCTGTTGTCCAGCCGAATTTCTCTCTCTTCGTCGAATTTCTCTCTCTTCACCGGATTTCACTTTTCCGTTCACCGTCGGGTTTCTCTCTCTTCCCGCCGCTCTGCTCCGGTTTGGCCGTCGGGTTTCTCTCTCCTTTGGATCTAGCCGTATAGGTCTTCGCCGTCCACCCCGTCCAGTCGTGTCGTCTCCTCGCCAACCGCTGGTGTACCGATGGTGTGTCGTTCCTCACGGGTTTCTCTCCTTCTCCGGTCTGCATTTTCTCTCTCTTGTTCGTCGGCTGCGTTTTCTCTCTCTTGGTTCGCTGGTTTGCTCAATTTTTCGACCGTCTGTTTCTCTCTCTTCCAACGTCCACCGGATCTCTCTCACCTGTTCTTGATCTGGTCTCGTCTCGTTCCAGTTCGGATCTGGTCTCGTTCACGACTCAACTTCCTCAGCCTTTCGACTGTCTTACGTTCAACGTTCAGCCCCCTTCGGTCGCCTCCTTCTCTCTCAACGGATTTGCCTTTTTGCTCGATTTTCCGACTGTCGATGGCTGCGTTTTCTTCTCCTTTCCGTCGACGGCTGCTCAATTGTTTCGGCCGTTATATTCGTTTCTCTCCTCGCCGATTTTCTCACCGTTATATTCGTTTCTCTCCTGTCTCCGACGACGGTTTCACTGTGCGGTACTGTTCACTTGACGCACTGTTCACGACGTTACTGTTCACTTGATTCGTCCGTCGGCTGCACTGTTTTCTCTCTTTGTCCTCGCCGGTGGTGTTCTTTTGGTGTTCTCTAGTCGGTTGTCTAGGTTTTTCTGAATGCTCAATATTGCCGACACCTTGTTATTTGTCTTCCAAGACCATTATATACTCTACTCCATGAAACCTTAATAGGGCTTACGCGGTGAATTTACTTTCTTACCCTTTCATGTGGCTTTACTTTCTTGCACACTTAAACCTAGTTGACAACAATTACAACCCATACAAGGCTGTGGGAACAACACAAACCAAATAAATCCAATTCTTCCTCCTCTAAGGTTGCTTTAAGGACCAAAACGACTTTTTATAAAAAATTCTCTGGTTCTCACACTATGATTAAAACACTTTCTTTCAAACTAATAATGATGCTTAACTTTGGTTGAAATAATCCCACAATTTGTCATTTTAGGTCATAGTTTTTATACCTAAAACATACTTTTTAATGTTAAGGCTCATAATAAGCCTAGTAAATCTTAACTTAACTATTTCAAGTACAGCTAATTTATGGATATTATGATTAAGTTAGAACTAGTATTAATAAAAACTAATCCCTAAAGTTACTTCTCTAATCTTTTAGTGTTTCTAGTTTATAAACATATAAACCAATTTTAAATAAAGGAAATCATAATGATTGTTATACTACATCTAAATTGTCCTTTTGATTGATGAAAAATGAAAACAATAAAGAACAAAGATTAATTAATTGAAAAGAAAATGCTTAGGAAAAAAAGAGAAGAAGCTTAAAACAACATAAAAATCAAGAAAAGAAAGGAAAAGAAATGGAAAAAAAAAGCACAATATACTAGTAAGGACAAATCAATCATAATGTTTTGAGAGTGATTAAATAATTGAGTGTATGATAGCACAAAGCGATTTACTTCTAACTTCTATTATAGACTAAAATTAATTTATGTTGCTCTTAAATCACATATCTTTCCTCACTCCTTTGCCATCTTAGTTCCTATTGTTTCTCCAATCCTTGTTTTCATTCCTTCAATTTTCTTTGACTCCCAAAGATCAATTAGGCTACTAAAGGTTAAGGGTTTAAGGTTAGATTAATTTCCTTTTCCATTTGCTTGTTTAGATTACCAATTCACTTAAATCTCCCTTACAGTGCCTCAATAGTTTGCAAAGCTCAAGAGATTGCAATTAAAGGTGAAAAGTCTCTCTTTATTCATCGTCTCTCATTTTTTATTTCTTTTACAAGTTTTTTTTTAAATTCCTTAATTTTTGATTTTTTTTAAATTATGAAATTTAAATAATGTAAAAGTTAAGTTGTCAAATGATTGTTGCACAAATATTTAACAACTGTTATGAAAAATTAATTATGAAATGTATACCAAAAATGTGATGTATATAAACCATTGTTTTTACACAAAGATTGCCATTTATAATTTTATTTAGGGATTATTAATAACCATTGAATAGGTTGCTATTTAAAGGTACTTATTATTACACTTTTTTCCAAATATCTTAAGTAATGATTAAAATTGTTATATTATGTGTTTTTAGGCAATGTTTAAAACTAGTCATAGAAAATTGTTGCCTTAAGTATTTTATGTTGTAATGATGGTTAATAACTATTATTTAAAAATTTATATGATGATGATTACTAATTAATGTAATATAAATCATTACTTAATATATATATATATATAATAGTTTTTAAAATTGCCACATAAAAATCTTTGCATATAATGCTTATTGTAATGTAATGCACAATTTATTTCATATGGCAATTTAAACTGTTATATTAAAACATAAAAGTAGCAATTTAAAACCATTGCCATAAAAATGCTAATATAAAATCATTTTGGTTTAATCATTGGATATGAAACTAAAAAAAACAAAAAGTTCTTTTTCTAACACTAGGATCCTAATTACCAATATCTTGAATGAGTAATCATAGTTATTGTTCCCTCCTTTATAAGCACTACTTTTCATTGTAGATATTATCATAGATTCATTAATAAAAATAAGTTAACTAAACTCAAAAGAAACTACTTTTCTTTTGAGTTTTATTAGTTAGGTGTGTAATTTGTAGATTGTAAATTCCTAAAAATGCAATAAAGCATCAAAATAACACTTCATATCCAAGAAAATGCAACAAGACATCAAAATACCACCTTTAGTCAAAGTAACAAAATTTTTAAAAAGCTACCTATCTTATATCTAAATCTTAAATTTCCTTTTTGAACAATTAATTTCTTTTATTGCTCAAAAAAAGGTAATAAGCACAAAATTGGTGATCATAATTAATTAATTAAATCAAAAAAATAAAAATAGTAAATTAGATAAACACTTAAAAGCATTGACTATATGTACTTCTTAAAGATAAATGATTCTTCTACCAATTTTCTATGTTTAAAGAACTAAAGTATCATTAAGTGAAGTAAAGTAAACCTTAATAAAAGAAGACAATTACATATAGAGAGATAGACACTGAAGGAAGAATATATGAAAAAAGTTAAAAATTTAAAAGTAGTAAAAAATTTATATTGCAACATTCTTTTTCTATTATGTTATGACTATTTTACAACATAAAGAGATAAATTAAGGACTTTAATAGACATCTATTTAATTTTACAAAAAGGATAATTTATGAATAACTCTTTTATTATTTTAAATTATTAAAAAATAAATAAATATTTTTTTATTTTTAAAGAGGTGAAAAACAATATGTATGTTATTTGTAAGTAGTGCTTTCTTTTTAAAGAAAACCTAAATAGTATAATTTTTTACCTTTATAAAATAAAAGAAAAAATTAAAAATATAATAAGAATTAAATTTTGCATATTTTATCTTTTTTTCATTTTTTTTGGGAAAATTTGGGAGAAGAATTTTTTTTCCTTGTATCTCTTAATTTTCTTCATTAATAAATTAAGGAGGAGTCACCATGTTGTAAATAAATTAAGGAGAAACGACTAAATGATAGAATGAAGAACAACTAAGACTTTTTTTATTTTTTATTTTTTATTTTTGATAATATATATATATACATATATAGATATCATAATATTAATAAGAAAATTTAGTAAAAAGTGTATTTGGTTGTATTTTATTAAAATAAAAAATAAAAGGATATAACTAATGAGAACTTTTTAGAAAGTAAAAAAATAATTCGAGAGTTTTTTATTTTAAAAAATAAAAAGAGAAAAAAAAGACTCAAATTATAAGTATTTTTATTTTTTTATAAGTAAACTTGAAAATATTTTTTGGGCTTAACTAGGTAACAACTCAATGAGATACATGTAGGTAGCATACAATTTATCCAATGTCCTATATGTTATTTTTTTAAAATTTAACAAATCTTTTATCCAATTATTTTATATTAATGTCTACCTATCACATTATTCATAATTTTCTTATATGTTTATTCTCTTTGAAAAACAAAAAAGAAAATTTTAAGATTATTATTATTATTTTTAAATTATTTTTTTTCTTTTTATTTTCTTTAATTATAAGTATTTGAGTTAAAAAATTTTATTGACTTTCTCTTAGTTTTGGAAATAATAATATAATGTTTGGAACTTTCTTTTTCATAAAAGCACATTTTAAATCATGTCTCTGTAATATAAACTCATTTAATATTCCTTTTCTTTAAAAGAAGAGTTTTGTTACATACAAACATGAATAAAATTTTTATATCCACTTGATAATTATCTTAAACATTATTTTGTTAATTTGATTATTATGATATTTATATTGTGAAATATTTTTATTGACAGAGAATTATTGTAACTTAAAATATTTAGAAAAATAATAACAAAATATAAAATAAAACACAAATTAGTTTCTAGTCAAATAAATAATTTAAAATGTACAATCAACAAAATGAGTTGAATATGGTTAGGAATATTAATAAATTCGAATTAAGTTATAAAAATATTAAAATTTTTAAGGTAAATAAGATATTACAAAAGTTGATATAAATTAATAGAAAAAGCTTAAACTTTAGAGGTTGAAAAAAGAATAAAAAATAAAATCTTTGACCTAAGTAAAGAAATTTTGGATATTAATGGTGACCTAATAAAAGAATCAAGTAACAAAATATTATAAATATAAGAACAATCAACTTCAAAATTATAAATTAGGGCCAGTTCCATGGACAATCAACCACGATAATGGTTGTATATTGATAGGTTGAAATAGAAATTAAGGTGGTGGCAAAAATAATGATATACAAATAAATTGGAATATTATAGAAATGTTTGTGAAAAGTGGATAGAATATACTAAATATGATATATCTTAAGTAAAGGAAGCACTTGCTAGTTTTTTAGTATCTTGGCTCTAAATGCTTACAAAGATCAAAGCTTTTAAGATAAGCCTTCATTTTCACAACCTAAATTTAATGGTTTTCTCTAGAAAAATAGTAGGGGCAGGAGATGGTGAAATGCTAGAAGACATCTTCAATGGTGGCACTTATCTTGTTGGTTTCCCAAGTCCTTAAGGTTTAAGGGCCCTGATGCCACTGAAAGCTCTAAAAAGAACAAGGTTTTTGCATCCTATTAGCTACTGCACCTTATTCCTTTTTAACCTCTCAGCAAAACATTTGCCAAAAGCGGTAAAAGTAAATGTTGTACCACATAAACATAAAAATAGATAAAAGGCTGAAAGCAAACAATACTTAAAATTCTATTAATTGAGATTAATTTCACTTTAGTCAAGTAACATGTCACATAATTAGGCTTGCAAGGTAAAGCAAATTAATCCTTTTTATGATTGAATTCATTGATAAAATAGTCTCGTCCACTTTTCAAACAACTGTAACTATCTGTAAAAAATTATAACATTAAATACTGACAATAATTTAATAATAACACAATAATAATAATTTTATTAAGTAAATGAGTGAGCTTACTTGTGCTTTCATTCTGATACATAACAGGTAAAAAGAAGGCTAAGGGGGGGGGGAATTATATCCAATAAATATGAATATCAAAAATCACACACCAAAGATTATTTCCCACGATAAGAACCACTGGTTTCTTGTTCCAACAACTTTAATATTTCTTAGTGCCAAAAAAAAAAAATCACAGCAAATCCAACAAACTCATTATTTGAATGAAGAATTTCAGATGCTAAAAACAATGCTTTCAAATAAGCATGAGTAAGCGATTAGCATCTAGATGAATTTTATTCTAAGAACATTCCTTTGAATTTGGCTTCTATAACTGTAATATAAACCAGCGGGGCAATTTCTCCTTACCACATAGATTTCCCTTCAATTTTCACTTGTTGCCCATGAAAATCTACTTCAACGCATTATGATGGAACCATACTGACACAGAACCAACGGAACACAACATATCCCACGACATTAAAAGGGCATTTTGACTGCCAAAGTGCAAAGTAAAATTGGCTCTTCACAGATTTCTGTATTTAATCGTATCTGGAAACTTCATGGACATTGAAAAATGTTAACAACGTATGATTGCAGCTGCCCAGGATTGAACTCAATTATGTTCTTATTATGGACCAAATCCTGACTTTTCTTCGTCCAAAGTATATTAGGAGTTATCCCACAGTGTGCTGCTTGCAACCCTTGGGTCCATAATGCTGAGAGCTGCGCCTTACGATCTTCCTGCACAAGTAACAATAGTGCACTTTGCATGCTATACAGAATATATGGTTGTTATTTTCCACCTGCAAACCCATGAAACAATGGGCAACAGAGAACCAGTCAGCAGATGCAGAGCATAACAATACTATGTATTTGACAGCAAAAGAAAATTAGAAGCTTGAACACGGGCTTGTAGCGACCTATTGTTTAATATCTCATTTTTTTGTCAAACCCTATATTTCATCTTGATCCTCAAAATGCCATCAGGTTTTTAAGATTACAAAGCAACACCAAACATTAATTAAATTGAAAAGTATAGCTTGATCATGGGTGTGGCACATCTTATGAATATCCACTCGCATTAATTTCCTGATTTTCAGGTCTTGCAAGGCCACTTAGCAAGCACAGGTATGCATAAGGCAATTCCATAAAAAAAAAAAAATCAATGGCAATGGCTAGAAATTGAATTCACCAGTTTGACACACCAGAATGAAGCCAATATTCCATCCAGATCTTCACTCACCTTTACATTACGTTGATGGCAATTGGGGCAAAAATGAGCAATCACATGATAAAGATCTTCTTGAATCCGACCCACAACTTGGTGAGCATTCATTCTTTCCCAAGCATCAATTGTTTCTTGTGGGAATAGTTGGCAAGCTCCTTCCCTTCAATGAAAGCAATAGTAGTATCATACCAAGATTTACACGACAACACAAGTGAAAATATAAGGCACATATTTCTCTTCAATTTGTTCAAGTCAATCATTACCTAAAATGTTCGTATCCATCAATTTCTTGATTGCAACGATAGCAGAAGTACTTCCCACAATTACTACATGTCATCTTGTTGCAGCCTTCAGTTTTTGAGATTGCCATCTTACAGGATGGGCATTGCTTAGAATCACGGTATATTTCCTTGAGACTAAGAAGTTCATTGATTCGATCATGCTCCCTACTCCTTTGATCAGCCCTTAGATTAGATGAACTTTGACGTTCCTGTAGGCCAAAATTAAGCAATATCATCAATCCTCACTTCACTAAGAAATCTAGAAAAAGTTTCACCATATAGGTGTTATCTTGCAAACAACAAAAACAAAGCCTTAATAGCAAACATCAGAAACTGGAAGTCAAACTAAATGTGAATGATAGAAAAGCATTTCATTGGCAGATTTTGAAAATAACCTAAAACAGTGGAAGGAAACAATGATGCCATGCCCATGGCACTATGGAACAAGTTAGGTTGTCTTTCCTTTTCTTAGGACATGATCAAAATGAATGGCTGATATCTCAGCTGAAGTGATACTATGAGTTAGCCACACAATGTAAACTTCACATAGATGTTACAGAGGGCTTCTTTAGGATAGCTAAAAGAACATCAGAAATTACATTAAAAAAGGGTCAAAAATCAATTTAGCATCTTGATTATCAACACATAGTAATCTGTTTTGCCTTTGAAACATAATTTCAAAAATCATCATCTTCTCAGGAGATAAGGAATGTAAACCTAAAAAGACACTATCTGATGTTAATATTGCACCACCAATTCAGGGGATTAGATCTTGAAACAACAAAAGTGATCAACAGTTAAAGGATGGTTTGGTTATAAGTAACATTGCCCTTTTCCTTGAGAATCTAAAATGTTAAATACATCATCCGTAACTCAAAGACAAAAGGCAACAAATGTTCTTTGAAGGCACAAGGAGCAATTTTAGCTTCAAGTAACTTTTACCTTTTCAGAAAATTGATACCTATGCTCTTTCAATTTTGAAATTCATTCTGCTGTGCTATGTGTGTGTTTGTATGTATGCACGCGTTTTAGCAAAACAAAGTACAAGCTCATAAGCCAAAGCAAATTGCTAAGACAAGCACAGAGCCCATTATGTGACCCTCAAAATGTATATCATTGATCTTTGTCACTTCAAAAGAATTGATGCACAAGTCAACACTTTCAATTTATGTAATAATCTAGGTTCTGAACATGCCTCAGGCTGTTTCCCATTCTAAGAAAGTAGACATAAGGGTTTTCCCAATGTGCAAGGCTCCCTTTTTGTGATGATCATCTATTATTCATATGTAGTCTTTTTGATGGGAAAGTAGTTGACTGGTTAGAACTCCTGCCTCATTGAACAATATGGATTTTTCCACACAAAACTGGCAAATCAACAAAATACAGGGAGAAAAAAATATTCATATATATACACACACATTTACCTGCAGGATCTGCAGTTTTAACTCCAGTGGAAGACATGCTGTGCCTATATGGCGTCGCTCCTGGCAAAGAGTACAAAAGCTAAAGAAGCACTTGGAGCATTGAGCATGTTGCTCTTCATCTTCTATGCATGGCATTTCACATCTTGGGCAATAAACAACATCAGACATGGAATCCAGTGTCTTCTGTAACATTAAGGACTCCCAGCGTTCATATTCTTTATCACCAAGCAACCATTTCAATAAACTGGGTGGGAGCATGCCCCCACATTTTGGGTCTGGACACTGAAGCTTGTTCACAGTGCCTTCTGAAAAATTTATGTCAGAATAAGTCTTCATGCATGTCCTGCAAAAGAAATGCTCGCATGGTAGCCTGACGAAATCACTGCCTGGTAAGGTAAATAAACAAGGAGGTGACAAAATATTCTTTCCAACAGGATTGGGAAACAATACTTCTGGAACAAGACTATCAGGAAATGTTAAATTGACATGACTAACAAATCAAGGGGGATGCAAACATGTGGAACATAGGAAAGTATAAATTTAAGGGATAAGCAACATGGATATATTCTGCATTCATCTCACAAGACAGTAATAGTGAATTTCACAAGAGAAAAGCATCTTAGAGCCCTCATCATTGGTCTCACAATCTTCTGATTTTTTGTACAATTCTTTTCGCTGCATAGATATTGGATTAGTTTGTCCACTATTGCTCCCGTCACACATATCACCCCTCTCCCTTTCATAGTTTCTCAAGACAGATTGCATCTAAGCACAAAAAGAAAATTTGACAAAATTTTAATGGTAGAACTGAATCAAACTTTATATTAGCAAGGTCTGAAGACTACCAGCATACTCGTTGTAACAGATGCAGCACTCATGCAAGTTATTTTGGAAGTTCTCATGGCATTGCTGGTCATTGTAATTCCTCAGTGAAGGAATATCGACATCAGGGCTGATACTTCTTGAAATTGCACGGCCATCTCCAGTGTGTTTTATACCATAAGGACCAAGCATGATCTCATCAACAATCCCCAGATAAGAAAGAGAAAAGTCATGTAGCCATTCTGCCCATTGATATATAACTTCCTGGCCTGGTTGTTCCATCCATATGGAGTCCAATGTGGAACAAAGACTAGAAATCCTAATGGAATCCAACCACTGAACCGAGATGGTAAAATTAGGAGGTAGGTGACTAGGGTATGATTTAGGCAACAAGCATGTCAACACAATTGGTGGAAGATACTTCAGTTTAAAAGAGTACAAGAAGTCATGTGATGTATCACTTTTCATCTTCGGACCACCAGTTGAATTAAGGTTTGTCGTTACAGTAAATGAGTCAGGAGCGTCAATATGTATTTGAATCTGCAACACGGCAAACAGTTATTGGACTGTACATCTTGCACCAGGAAAACATAACTTCAAATAACAGCCTAAAAATACAACCTGAAAAGCTCTCAAGTATCTTTGTCTGTCAAGAACAAATGCATTGTCTCCATAGATGGATTCCAGTGCAAGCAACTGCACAAAAGGTTAAGGATGAAAGACGGTATAAAAACCATGCACTACACAATAAGATTTCTCAACAATAACTAAACCAGGAGAAAGATAAAACCAGAAAAATTCAATACTAACTTCTTAACACTATAGCATTCCTTCTTTTTCAATCTTATACCTTTAGATTCTAACCTCAAAGCCTCAGCCAATTTTTTCAAAGCTCCAAAAAAAAAGGGAAATGATTGAAAAATGTCGTCCACCTTTAAATCCAACTTGATGTATGTCTACAAATGAATACCAAGAGTTAAGATGATGCACATGAATCAAATGACAAAAATGCCTATGAATTCAGCATGTAAAAAATGTAAAAATAATATCTATGATTCCTTAAAAAGAGAAAAAGATTTTTTTTTTTTTTAAAGAATTACTCATCATATAGTGTTCACAGGTACTTTAGCTAGGAAAATAACTTTACAAGTCATCAGAAAATTGAACCAACAATCATCTTTATGCACACTCTAGATTCACATCTTACAGGTATCCCATCAAAAGAGTGTGCACCCCACCAAACATAATAAAGCTAGAAAATGCAAATCAAAATACTCTATAAAACACAACATAACAAAGGAATCAAGCTAAACAACAAAATCAACTCGTCTTCCAAGATAATCAGATTACCTCATCCTCCTGCAATTGATCGTTGATTTTTAATAGCTCCTCGGACAACTCCGGCTCCACTACACCCAATTGCAATCCTTCCAATCTAGACATAGCATCATCTACCCCCTTCTCATCTTCACAATCCTTATTGGCATCATCATTCTCGTCTTTCTTTATTTCAAGACCATCGTCTTTGACTTTTCCCATCTCCACATTCACTTGTTCGCCAAAACTCAAAGAACCCATTTCAGAATTTGGCATACTGGGCTCAGAATTTTTGACAAACCGTTGCTTGTGCACATGTTTGCGCTGCTTACGCAATACCCACTCAGGATTTCGCCGAGATTTAGGGGATTTTTGGTGCAAATTTTGTTTCTCGCAAGTAGTTGCCGAGGAAGATGGCCTTTCAGGACCAGCATGTGCTTCTCGTCGTTCACCTTGGGGTCTTTGGAGATGGGCTTTGAAGTTCCGATCCCCAGCGACATGGTGGCCTTGCTTACTACCATCTGCTCTTCTCGTCTTTCTCATTGCTTGGTCACACAGATGGATCACCAGCTTCGAGCGGCCCTCCAAATGGCACAGCTGATTGAGCTGATCAGTGTATAAATATTTGTTTGGCTTGTTCGTCCCAAAAAGCGAGCATTGGAAATTACAAACCAATGATTTATTTGCCAACTCAATATGGCCTTCGACGTTAATTTATATGTATAATTTTATAAATTGAAAATATTAAAATATATTATAATTATGAAATTTTTATTATATTTTTAATAATATTATATAAATTTTATTGTAATTAAATAAAAATTTTATTTATTTACAAAATTATATCTTAATTACATTTAAATTTTTATGATTATAAAATTAAAAAAAAACCCTATAAGAAGGGAAAAAATCTCAAATTAAATTATTTTTTCTTAAAAAATTACTCTAAATTTTCCTTAAAGTAAGCAAAAAATAAAAGGGTCATAACATTTTCTTTTCTTTTTCATTAAAAGAAAAAACTTTTTCTTTTAATTTCTTAAAAAAGATTTGAAAAAAAAATCAATTTGATTTAACTAATTATTTTTTTAAATCTAAATTAACATAAATTCTCAAATTTTATTATTTTAACATTTTTAATCAAATATTTAAAACTTGCACAATAAACAGATCCCATCTTAGTTATAATTATAAAAAAACTTTTATTTTATTTTTGAACATGTAAAAAATAAAAATAAAAAAACCTCATACAAGTCTATGAGTTTGTAGGATTGATACTTTGCATTTAATTTACTTCTTCCATTATACCAATTACAGTTTAACTTTTGACTAAAAGTTAATATTCTAAATGTAGGATTATAACTAAAAGATCAAGGCTCCACAAGTGGCTCAAATATGCTTAGTAATTTGTAAGTAACTTTTTTTTTTTTTATTTTTGTTAGATTAAAGCAAAGATTTAATTGAAGAGGGTTTCTTGACATAGAAGTTACAAAGAAAAGGAAAACAATCAAAGGATTAGAGCAAAGCTCAAGCCATTTTCTAATGTAGCATGAACATGATATATAACTAAATTTTAGGGTCAACAGTTAACATTGACTTCATAAAATTTAGGATCAATGGTTAAAGGTCAACGGTCAACCTTGACCCCTAAAATTTAAGGTTAACGATCAATATTGACTCATTGATTTCAGAGTTGACTTGCCATCAACAGTTTTGTCTAACGACCTCTCTACATCTAAATGACATTCATAACATCAAATTAACAAAAACAACTATGTGAGATGTTGATAATTAATGAGAATTGTAGAGATGATGGGTGGAAGGCTTCATTGGATGCAAGAGGTCCATCACACATTCCGGAAGGCCTAATAACACGAGCTAGAGCTTCAATGGATGTAAGAGGTCCATTGCACATTCCAAAAGGCCTAATAACACAAGCTAGAGCCAAAAAGATTGAAGAAGTACTAAATGGGTTGATTGAGGACATTCATGCCAACCAAGCTTTAAATGGTGCGAATTCAAGTTTGGCAAAGAGTCTAGGCCTAATTAATATAATTGGAATGTTTAATGGTCAAACTAAATAATAGCATTCACTCCTAAATAGGAGTTTATTGTTTGTATTAGAATTTGTCCATAGTTAGGAATTCCTTTAAAATAAGGATTTGTCTTAAGTAGGAAATTGTGCCTCTTTAAGATTGCTATCTTAGCCTATAAATAGGCACCCCTTGTAAGCTCTGAAAAAAAAATTAGACAACTTTAAGTGAAATAGAAAGTAAGAGTGCAAGGGTTTTTCTCCCTTGGTTCTTTTAAAGACTAAAGAACTTATTAAAAGTTACTTCTTCTTGTGGCGTTCTAATCGACTTATCACTCCTATTTCCTTTCTTTTCTGAAGTGTGACGTCCATATCCTTCTTAAATACCCTAGGTTCGTGTTCGTTCGAAGGGTAAGTATAAGGTTTGTGATATTAAATTCTGGTTTAGCTTTTCTAGTTGTTCTTTGATTCCTTGCGTGCGTTGGGTCTCTAAGTCACGCCTTTTTGGGGTTTTCCACATCAGTTGGTATCAGAGCCTGGTTCTAAATTAGGTTGATTCCACTCACTCTTTAATTTTTTACCTTGTGATTTATTTATTTCTGTTTAATTTGTTTATTATGTGCATTACCATTTAAATGTACAAATCTGTTTGTTTGCAATCCTTCTCTCTTTGCTTATTTGTTTAAGTTCATAAACGTGTTATTTTCAATTCCAATTTTTGTATCTAAGTATTTTACTATTGTTTTGTGTTGAGAAAAAAAAAGAAAAAAGAAGGAAGAAAAACAAAAGAAAGAGAACATCAAATTCAAGTTATTGATAAGGTTAACAGTTTAGTCATATTAGCCACAATAATAATAAAGTTTTCTTACTCAACTCTAATTCTACCATCTATTTTCCTATTTTGTTACCCAAGTTTGTCCTCTAGGTTATATTACCCCTGTCTTGATTTTGTGAGTTTAGTTCATTAAATTCGTTTGCCTTGATATCTTTTTTTCATTTTTGATTCCTTATTCTCCAATTTGTTCAAATCTACACCTTTTATCTTATTCTGTTCAAAATCAATACCCTTGATTTACATTGTTTCATTCTTTATAGAATTGAAAGGGGAAATCCGAATGGTGAAAGGTAAAAATGAAAGTTTATATAAAGAAAAAGCTATAAAGAGTGTAAACATGAGGGAATGTGACACCATTTTTTGAGTGACACATATGAGGGAGTGTTCTGTGAGGTATCCTCATTATTTTGTGTAGAAGTAATACTATGACGTCCAAAGAAAAAGGTGCAGCTTAGGAGGGAGCTGGTGATGTGTCCTTTATGATCAAAGCTATGCAACAACAAATTAAATGCATGAATACCAAATTTGATGATATGAGGGAGAGGATAGAGGAGCAAGCTAATGTAATAATAAAGTTGTAAAAGAGGCATGGGGAATATGAGACTCCTAAAGCAAGAAGGCAGTTGAGACATACTTATAACCATGAAGATGATGTAGAAGATGATGAATTTGACAATCAAACTACTGTGGTTAGAACTGTTAACAATAAAAGGGATCGAAGAGAATTTGGGAGGTAAGGCACCTATGACCATAATTTAGGCAGTATTAAAATGACAATTCTTTCATTTTTAGGTAAGAATAATCCTGATGTATACCTAGAATGGAAAAAGAAGGTTAAATTTGTTTTTGACTGCCACAATTATTATGAGGAGAAAAAGGTAAAGGTTACTACAGTTAAATTTACTAATTATGCTATTATTTAGTAGGATCAACTTGTTTTGACTAGAAGAAGGAATCGTGAACGACCTATTGATACATGGGATAAGATAAAGGCTATCATGAGGAGAAGGTTTGTCCCTAATTACTATTACAGGGAGTTGTACCAAAGGTTGCAAGGGCTTACTCAAGGCACTAAAAGTGTAGAGGACTACCACAAGGAAATGGAGATTACCATGATTAGGGTGAATGTAAAAGAAGATAAAGAGGCAACCATGACTTAATTTACCACAAGAAGATGGAGATTACCATGATTAGGGCAAATGTAGAAGAAGATAGAGAGGCAACCATGACTCGATTTCTGCAAGGGCTAAATAGGGACATAGCAAACGTGGTTGAATTGCAACACTATGTGGAATTAGAAGACATGGTACACATTGTAATAAAAGTTGAAAGGCAACTTAAATGAAAGGGCTCCACATAGTTTAGGCAGAATTCAGGTTCTACCTCATCTTGGAAGCCAAATTAGAGTAAAAGGGACGAAATGGCCAATTACAAGTCCAAAGTTGAGCTACCCAAGCACAAAAATGTGGGTTCTAGCAAGGAGATAGGTAATTTTGAACCCTAACCAAGTAGAAATAGAGATATTGAATGTTTTAAGTGTTTGGGTAGGGGTCATATTGCATTTTAATGTCCAAATAAGCATGTAATGATCTTGAGAAGTAATGGTGATGTTGATACTAAAAATGAATCAGATGATGATTCTATGTCATCATCAGAAGGTGAAAGTGATGGAGAGGAATATCCAGTTAACGAAGTAACTCTCATTATAAGGCAAGCATTGAATGTGCAAGTAAAGGAAGAAAATGAGGTGTAACGAGATAATATCTTTGAAACAAGGTGTCTTATCAAAGATAAGGTATGTAGTATGATTATTAATGGTGGGAGTTGCACTAATGTTGCTAGCACAACTATGGTTGAGAAGCTGGATTTACCTACTATGAAGCATCCTAGGCCATATAAGCTTCAGTGGTTAAATGAGAGTGGTGAAGTCAAGGAATTTGAAGACATATTCCCTGATGATGTCCTAAGTGGATTGCCACCTAATAGAGGAATTAAGTATCAAATTGATTTCATCCAGGGTGCATCTATCCCTAACCGACCAACATATAAGAGTAATCCTGAGGAGAAAAATGAGCTTTAAAGGCAGGTTGAGGAGTTTATTTTCAAAGGATATGTGAGGGAAAGCATGAGTCCATGTGCTGTTTCTGTCTTACTTATACCCAAAGAAGATGGGACTTGGAGGATGTGTGTTAATTGTCGAGCAACTAACAAAATCACTGTAAAGTATCGTCACCCCATACCTAGATTAGATGACATGTTGGATGAATTGCATGATTCATGTGTCTTTTCTAAGATTGATTTGAAAAGTGAATATTATCATATTAGGATAAGAGAGGGAGACGAGTGGAAAACAGTTTTTAAAACTGAGTACGGTTTGTATAAATGACTTGTTATGCTATTTGGTCTCACTAATGCACCAAGCACTTTTATGTGACTAATGAATCATGTTTTGTGTCCATTCATTGCTAAATTTGTAGTTATGTATTTTGATGTATAATAAAACCCTAGAAGAACATCTTGATCATTTATGTTCTATTGTAAGTGTTTTATGTTCTGAGAAATTGTATGCTAACTTACAGAAATGTTCTTTTTGTATTAATCAGATCACATTTCTTGACTATGTTGTTAGTGTTAAAGGTGTTGAGGTTGACGAGGAAAAAGTTCAGGCAATTCGTGATTGGCCTACACCTAAGTCAATTAGTAATGTGCATAACTTTCATGATCTAGCTAGTTTCTATAAACGCTTTGTTAAGGACTTTAGCACCATTGCTGCACCATTCACTGAGCTTATCAAAAAGAACATGAGTTTTAGGTGGGGTAGTGACCAAGATAAGGCTTTTAATTGCATTAAGGAAAAATTAAGTTCTGCACCCTTACTTGCTTTACCTAACTTTGCAAAAGCTTTCAAGATTGAGTGTGATACATCAGGTATTGGTATTAGAGCTGTTTTGATGCAGGAAAGACACCTAATTGCTTACTTTAGTGAAAAGCTAAGTGGAGCAAGCCTTAATTATCTTACTTATAATAAAGAGATGTATACATTGACACGGGCTTTGAAGATATGGCAACATTACCTTTGGCCCAAAGAGTTTGTTATCTATACTAACCATGAATCTTTGAAGTGCTTGAAAGGACCAGGAAAGTTGAACAAATGACATGTCAAGTGGATTGAATTCATTGAGACATTTTCCTACATCATCAAATATAAACAAGGTAAGGAAAATGTGGTAGCTGATGCATTATCTCACAGGTATGCCCTTATCTCTATACTTATTGCAAACTTATTAGGATTTGAACATATTAAGGATTTATATGTGAATGATCCTAACTTTACTAATGTGTATGAAGCATATGAGACGTCAGCCTTTGAGAAGTTTTATAGGCATAAGGGTTTTTTATTTAGGGAAAATCGTTTATGCATGCCTATGAGTTCTTTGTGGGAATTAGTTGTAAGAAAAGCTCATAAGGGTGGTCTAATGGGTCATTTCTAAGTTAGAAAAACCTTAGATGTCTTAAATGAACATTTCTTTTGGCCATACATGAAATGAGATGTTGAGAGGATATATGAGAAATGCATAATATGCAAACAGGTTAAATCTAAAGTTTTACCCTATGGTTTGTATATCCCTTTACCCATACCTAGCCATCCTTGGGTTGATTTATCTATTGACTTTGTATTAGGATTGCCACGAACAAAAAGGGGTAGAGATTCTATATTTATTGTTATTGATAGATTTTCAAAGATGACACACTTCATCCCAATGCCATAAAACTGATGATGCAAACAATATGGCTGACTTATTCTTTAAAGAAGTAGTACGTTTGCATGACATGCCACGAAGCATTATTTCAAACTGAGATATAAAGTTCTTAAGCTACTTCTGGAAGACTTTGTGGGGTAAGTTAGGTACTAAGCTATTTTTTTCAACTATTTTCCATCCACAAATTGATGGGCAGACTGAGGTGGTTAATCGAACTCTTTTTACTCTTTTACATGCTATTATTCAAACACATTTGAAAACATAGGAAGATTGTTTACCACATGTCGAGTTTACGTATAATAGGAGTGTTCATTCTGCTACTAGTTACTCTCTATTTAAAATTGTATATGGTTTTAATCCGTTAACTCCTTTGGATTTGGTACCTATACATGTCAATGAGTATGCCATCTTAGATGGTGAACGCAAAATTGACATGATAAAAAAAATTACATGAGAAGGTGTGACAATATATTGAAAAACGAACTGAGCAATATGCATCTCATGTCAACAAGGGATGAAAGAAGGTGGTGTTTAAACCTGGTGATTCGGTTAGGGTGTATATGCACAAGGAACGATTTCCAACTCAGAAGCGTTCAAAGCTATAACCTAGAGGAGATGGTCCCTTTCAAGTTGTAGCATGAATTAATGATAATACTTATAAGTTGGACCTTCCCGGTGAGTATAATGTGAGTGCAACATTTAATGTTTCTGATCTTTCCCATTTTGATATAGGTGATGATTCGGGGACGAATCCTTTTAAGGAAAGGGGGAATGATGAGAACTGTAGAGATGATGGGTGGAAGGTTTCAATGGATGCAAGAGGTCCAATGCATATTTCAGAAGGCCCAATAACACGAGCTAGAGCCAAAAAGATTGAAGAAGCACTAAATGGGCTGATTGAGGACATTTATGCCAACCAAGCTTTAAATGGTACGAATTCAAGTTTGGCAAAGAGTTTAGACTTAATTAATATAATTGGAATGCTTAATGGTTAAAGTAAGTAATAGCATTCACTCCTAAATAGGAGTTTATTGTCTGTGTTAGAATTTGTTTACAATTAGGAATTCCTCCAAAATAAGGATTTGTTCTAAGTAGGAATTTGTGCCTCTTTAAGATTGCTATCTTAGCCTATAAATAGACACCCCTTGTAAGCTCTAGAAAAAAAAAATCAGCTAACTTTAAGTGAAATAGAAAGTAAGGGTGCAAGGGTTTTTCTCCCTCGGTTCTTTTAAGGACTAAAGAACTTATCAAGAGGTACTTTTTCTTGTGGCATTCCAATCGACTTATCACTCCCACTTCCTTTCTTTTTTGGAGTGTGACATCTATATCCTTCTTAAATAACTTATGTTCGTATTCGTTCAAAGGGTGAGTCTAGGGTTTATGATATTAAATTCTGGTTTAGCTTTCCTAATTGTTCTTTGATTCCTTGTGTGCATTGAGTCCCTAAGCCACGTCTTTTTGGGGTTTTCCACGTCAACAACAAATCCAACTTTAGCCATCAAAGATAGACTCAACATAGTGGTAACCCATTTGGTAACTCTTCTGGAGTAATATCACTAAATTCTTTTAACAATGGTTTGATTACTTTTGGGAGCCTATCTTTGAACCATTAGATACTTCACCTTTTACCACCAATATATGAACTTCCTTTGATTCTTTAATAGCTACTTCAATTTCTTGATTTGAATGGGTGATTGTTAGAAAAGTCCTCCCTTCCATTTAAGAAGTTTTAGGTCAGGACCCTCCTTTCATAGGCAGTAATGTATATTTCACCCTATTCTTCTCAAGTTTGTAGATATTTTTTCAACCTAAGTGTTAAGTATCGACATCAAATTGTCAGGGTCATTTAAATAATAAGTGGCAAGTGTCTATGTCTATAACATTGCAGTAGACCTCATCTATGTATTAGCTAATTAAGAAAGGAACTTTACACCGTTCTGTCACTCGGAATTCATCTATTATTTTCATCCACCTGATGATGTATGAATTTAAGTGTTTTTCCACTGGTAGCAATAATTTCTTAACAATTTCTATCCTAATAATATTTTCTTGGCTACTGCTATTAATGATCAAATTATGCAAGGTATTGTTAATTATGCACTTGGTACAGAATAACTTGTTTCGTTGAGTATCATCCTTTGGTTTAAGAGCTAGCATCAATTTTCTCATCACATCCATAAATCTATCATCTTCATAATCACACTTCTCTCTTTTTGAGCAGTAATAAACTTCCTCGCCTTCATCTTCAACATCCTCTCCTTTCTCTATTACATTTATTGTTTTCTGCCTTAGGCAATCATTCAAACAATGACCTACCTTATTGCATTTAAAGCACTTATCTAGTGCAGACTTTTCATAAGAATTAACATTTCGAACGGTAGTTTTCTCAGTATATAGTTGTTTGCCTACAATTTTGGCAATTATTGCCCTCTCTGGTTAACTTAATGTCTTTTGCTTTTCCTTATCTATAATAAACTTATTAGAGTCAATATAAAACTTACGAGATGATTCAAGCTTATATTTTTCCTGTAATATCATCTTAGCTTTTAATGTTATATTCTTAACCTCAAATATGTTCAACAGCATTTGAATCCTAATTTTATTTCAGATGGTTGGTTTCAATCCATTAAGGTATCTTGAAACTTGTTAGCTTTCTGATTCCATCAAGTGCTTGCGCTCAAAAAATTTGAAAAATTTTAATGAATATTCATGAATTGACCGGTTACCTTGGCTATAACATTGATGTTTTTGAAAAAGGATCTACTCATAATCTGGAGGAAGAAATGTTTATCTTAAAAGTTGCTTCATTTTATATTAGTATCTAACCAGGGCTTTCCCTTCTCTTCTCCTACTGTCTTCTGTTCATTCTCACTAAGCAGAGGCTCCTCCTTTTAGTCGACAAGCAACTAATTTAACCTTTTGTTTTTTAAGTATTTTTATGTAATCAAAGAATCTTTTTACTTCAACTAACCAATTCATAAAATTTTCAATATTGAATTCACTGTTAAAGATAGAGATATTTATTTTTAACCAAAATTCTTCTGACATTGTAGGATGTCGAGGTTGTCATTGCTCATACCTAACATGATTGGAATATTCGTTAAAATCACCATTCTCATTATTAGAATTTGTTACATAAACCTAACATATAAGCAAATTTGTTTCTTCATCATAATCCATTACATAAGGTTGATGCCTTTGTGGATTAGTAGGGACTGGTCGAGCAAGAGGTTAACGATGAGTAAAATCTCTGGCCTGATTGCTTTCGTCTTTCCAGTCTTTGTTGGCACCTCTCACCTGGAAAGATTCAAGTCAATTGTTGATGGCTTGTAGTCCACATTCTAATTGATCAAGTCTTTAGTCAAGGTGTTGTAACGCCACCTCTTGGGCACGGATGGTTGTTCAGATCGCTGACATCCCTTGATCTTCGTTGGCAGGATGGTTTCTATTTCCTCCGTCTCGTGTTGCTATCAAAATAAGCAAAACCTACTATGATATTACTTGACACAGTGTTTAGCAAAAACAAAGCTAATACTTCAATTAAACCTAAGAGAATAATATTTCTTAAAGAGAAAGATAGAGACAAGACAAATACTTTATTGAGATATAATTTTCTGAATGCTTTAATCTCTTAGACTTACACTTATTTATAAGTAAGACTGGTTAATTAATTGGGAAAATACTCTAATATAAATGAGAAATACTTTAATAACTAATTAGAATACTATATAATTAAATAAGAAATATTATAAAAAGAGAAAATAAAATTTTTCTAAATAATTTCATAAGAGTTTGAATAACAAAATAATATCATATAGAGTAAAATGATATTTTAAATTGTGAAATTGATCCTAAATAGTAAAATGGTATTCTAAATAGTGAAATTACATGTGAGAGTCAAAATTTCTAGATTTTTCCTTTGGACTTCTAACAATTCATCTAGTTTATAAAATTTTGGACTAACTGTTTTATGTCAATACATAATATATTAATAGTCAACACAACACAGTATCAAATGTGTTTACTAATAAGTAACCTTATACAACTAACTGATTACATAGATCCTATACAAAAAGTTAATTACCTCTTATAAAATTGCATTAAATGTGTTTAACTATTGAGACATTTAAATGTCTAAAGTGAAAAAAGTCCGTCTAATAAAACCAATAAAAACTCTAATTCCAATAATTCATTACAATGATTTGCACACTATGTTAAAACTTATGTTAAAATTTTAAGTTTGTCAATTATTGTATCTATCTTAAATAATTCTTTGTTAAAAACGGCTATTACAAAAAAATGCAAGTCTAATGGTTATAATCTAAAAGAAATTTTTTAATTTTTGCACTATAGTATTGTCGAAGTATCACATATTATTCTTTTATTTTAGAGCAATAAAATCCTATGAACTCTAATTATGATAATATGGATTAATTATTAAGCAATTTAAAATTGTATGAAGTTGTACAATTTGAATTATAAACAATTTCTTTTTTGGGTTGAAAAGTGAAAATTGGCTTAATGCCTATAAAATTATTTTTGAAATCTAATATGTTTGAAGCATAAGTAGAATTATAGGTTAGCTTGAGTTATTCATTATCTTGAAAGCTATGTCTAAAATTTATGATTGATCTCACCTATCAATTTAATTTGAATTCATTGAAAATCTTATAGTGAAAATATTAACTTCTATTTATAACTAGTCTTTTAAAAACAACTAAAAATTAAATGACTACAAATTTTTTATGTCATGCAATGGTAAAGGTGAAATAATGTAAAATTTTAGATCAAATATGAAAGAAGTTATGTCTTATATCAATATAACAAATAAATTATAACATCATTTTCCTTTCTTACTCTTTATCTATGTATTATAGATAAGATATCTTTTGTCCTTTTGATATTGATAGCAGTAATATTTTTGAATTAACTAAAGAGGAAATTAGTCTTTTAATTTTAGTATAACTAGTTGAAATATCTTTTTTTTTTCTTTAACCTCATGTTTTATAAACAAAAAGGAGAATCCATACAATTACACTAGGCTATGAATAAAAAAGCCTATTATACCGAAAAAAAACACAAAAAACAAAAAAAATCATAAATATAGCACTTATATCACAATAATGAACACAGATGACCTCTCCTGATTTATAACTTTTGGCTAATAAGGTTCCTTAGATCCATGCTACTAAGTTCATATGGTGGGTCTTGCCCTATTTAGTTAAAGCATTTGTAAATTGGTTACATTCTCAAAATTGTAAGACAAAGGAAACTCAATCTTTGATTCTATTATTGATGTCATGAAACATTGATAAGGGCTTTCAAGGTCTTCCTTCCCTATTGTTTATCCATATAACTATAGTTTAAGAGTCACTTTTGATGATTAGTGGAGCCCTTCTTATCTCATTATGTTGACTTTAAAGGTTGACTATATCTTTGATTACAAGTAACTCTACCTTATTAATAATGATGGCCCAAATCGCCTTAAAGAACATACACGCTACCTTTTCATCATCGCCACATAACACACCTTCTATACATATCATCCCACATGCATCAGTCATTGCAACATCTATGTTGAACTTATATATACCCTTTAGGGGCCATGACCAAGTCAAGTTTTATGGTCGTATCTTTCCTTTCTTTATAAGTTAAAGACTTCTAATGTTCATTATGAACTCGTTGAGCGTAAAATTGCATTACGACCACTTCACCCTTGATCACCACCACAATTTGACACAAATCAAATTATAAATTTTATCAACTAAGAAAGGCTTACTCATAAAGATTTGTTCATTCCTCCATAACTAAATAAGCCATGTGATTGCATAAAACCCCATTAGTCATATGTCTCTTGATATATATCCTTGACCCAATTCACACCATGACTCCTATATGTCTTTAACCAAACTTAGAACCACCCATGAAATTCTCCACCATCTCAAACATATACACTGAATTGCCCAAACATGGTGACAATAAAGAAATAAATAAGCAGCAAACTCTTTCCCCATAAAGCAAAGTAAGCAAGTGACATCTTGATTATAACTTCTAATTAGACAGATTTTCTTTGACTAAAAAGTGATCTATTATTGACTATAACCCAAAAATCTCCATTTTATGTGGAGCTAATTCTTGCCATATATATGTCGTACCACCCTTATATGGTCCACAAAGGCAATCCTTGAAGTCACAAAAGGATTTTATAAAAAAATTATCCATATTTCTCCCATCGCCATATAAACTTGTCCTTCTCCTCTCTTACTGGCTAATAGGTTGATATAAGGTTCATAAACTCAGTATGTAAATCGTTCTTCCAATTGAACAAACTATAACCTTAACTAAATTTCCATACCAATGGTTATGCTCTCATTTATCAAAATTATTAACAAGGCCTTTTTTCTTTACTAATAGTGCAAAAAACTTTAAAAATCTTATAAAAATAGTATCTCACCTAGCTAAGTTTAATTCCATAAGTCTACTTTTTCATCATCCCTTACCAAATAGTTGCAATTAGACTTAATTGCTTCTATGCTCTTATCCTTTTTCAACCATGACAAGTACATACATCTTCATATTAGAGACATCTATAAATGCCTTTCCCATAACTAGTATATTGCTATCATCATAAACATAACTATGAAGTGGATTGACCCATTGAGATTAATAAAAAGCTCTTTCTTTCTGTATATATGATTGGTACACTTGATATTAATGAACCATGTATTATAATTTGACATTTCAGTAACTATAATAAGGGTTTGATTTCCATTATTTTGATGAGGACCTTCTTAGGTCTCATACTGAGAAGGGGAGGGGATGAATCACTGTAAGATATTTACTCTTTACAAATTTATCAGGATTAAAATGTATGGATATCAAGTAAGTACAAGTACTCGAGAACACATAGAAATTTTACGTGGTTCACCTACAATGTGTGAGCTATATCCACGGTGTGATAGGATCACTATTAAATCACACAATCCACTGTTATTATCAAGGATACAGTTGATGTTGTGGAAGGATCACTCCTTAACCACTTACAATGATCTCCTGATTTCTAGAAAAGTTGATCTCCTTATCACTCCAAGGGTCTCCCACCTTTTTTTAAAAAGTACATAAAAAGTATATGAAAAAACTTCCTTAAAAAAGATCACTCATTGTACACAAGTTGCTATTGCAAAACACGAATTTTCTCTTTCCTCACTGTTAGTTTCTCTTCTCAAGCTTTACTGGTCTTTCCTTTATAGGTTCTCTCATCTACAGGTTCTCTCTGCTGCAAGTTATCTCTACTATAGGTTCTCTACTCTGCAGGTTCTCTTTGTTAACGGTTCTCTTCGCTGCAGGTTCTTTCTACTAATGGTTCTCTCCACTATAAGTTCTCTCCTCTGCAGATTCTCTCTGTTAACGGTTCTCTTCGCTGCAGGTTCTCTCTACTAACAGTTCTCTCCACTATAGGTTCTACCTCTTTTTGCCTTGGCAGGTTCTCTCTTTAATTGTCGGTGCTACCTCCTTCTACCTTAGCAGGTTTTCTCCTCTACTACTAATGTTACCTCCTTCTGCCTTGGCAGGTTTTCTCCTCTACTGCCGATGTTGCCTCCTTCTGCCTTAACAGGTTTTCTCCTTTGTTGTTGGTGATGTCTCTTTCCATCTAGGCAAGTTTTCTCCTTTGCTGTTGGTACTGCCTCCTTCTACCTTTTCTGCTACTGCCTCATTCTTCCTTTTCTGCTGCTACTACTGTAATTTTTTTACTTCTACTACAATCTTTCTGCTTTTGTTGTAGCTGCTGCCTCCTTTTTTCTTTGGTGTTGCTGTTGTTTCCCTCTGTCGCTGCACTCTCATTCTCTTTTGGTGCTACTATGGCCACTGTAATCTCCTTCTTCTTCTCATGCTGTTGTTGTTTCCTTTTGCTGCTGCACTCTCCTTCTTCCTCTAGTGCTACTGCTGTTTCTTTCTATCGTTGCACTCTTCTTCTCTTTTGGTACTACTTTTGTCTCCTTCTGCCTTTGCTCTCTCCTTCTTACTATCTCTATAATGCACAACTTTTTGCTATCTCTATGTCACACAACTCTTTATTTCTCTATACTGTACAGCTTTTTACTGTCTTTATGCCGCACAACTCTCTGTTTCTCTATGCCACACAACTCTCTTTTATGTTCTACAGCACTCAACTCTCTTGGCATTTTGTAACTAACTCTCTTGGCATTCTATAACTAAATCTCTTGGCATTTTACAGCACACATGGTTTCTTCCTCTTGGCATCCTCTTTTATAATCTACATCACACAACCTCTTGTCATTCCCCTTACCTATTCTTTTTGGTAGCTGTTCTTTATTGTTCTTTTTGTTTCTCTATTAAATTTCTGTAGCACACACTCCTCTTAACAGCTATATGGATATATTTATAAGTCTTGAGTTTAAGGTTGCCCTATCATTAACAATCAACATTGATTCCCAAGAGTTGTCCTACAATTAATGATTAGCATTGATTCCTAAAAGTTACCTTACAATCAACGGTTAGCATTGATTCATAAAATTTAGGGTCAACGATCAACATTAACTCCTAAAATTTAGGGTCAATGGTTAACATTGACTCATTGAATTTAGGGTTGACCTGCCATCAACTATTTTAACTAACAATCTCTCTACATCTCAAGCTTCTTTTCCTTGTTTATAATGCTTTCGAGAATCTCCTTGACAAATACAAATTGCACCTATGGGTAAGCCACAACCTACATTGCCAAATCCTGAGCAATTTCCTTGGCTTCTGCCTTAACATACTACTCATTAGCTAGTGTAACCATCACTCTATAAATGCAACAAACACATCTTAAAGGCACTCATAATATCAAATCGACAAGGACAAATTTATAAGATGCTATTGACAATAAATCCAACATTAGTCATCAAAGATAAGCTCAACATATTTGCATCTCCCTCTTGTGCACAATATGTTATCTGATTATTCTCTTTAGACCTATTCTCATTAATATAATGGTCATGCTTGTGACATAAGTAATACTTAACATTAGATTTGTCATACCACAGCCTCAACCTTAATCCCTATATATTTGGTCTAATTTCTTTCAGTCACTGTATTGATTATCTCTATCTCTATAATTATTATAATAAACTTGTAAACCTTAATTATTGTAATAGTTAACACCACATCCTTGTATTCTACCACAAGAGAAACCTTACTTCTACTTTGATTGCTTTTGGTAGGAGTTTGACTTCAAAGCACTTACTTTATTGGCTTCTCAATATGCTTCTCGTTCATTTGTTGTTCATAAGCTTGTAACATGCCCATTAATACATCAACTAACATTGGTGACAAATCATGTACTTCTTTTATTGCAACCACGATATGCTTATACGACAATGTAAGTGTCTGCAAGATTTTTTCAACTTTCACCTGATCATTCAATTACTTTTTATAGATTTTCATTTCATTCATCAAGGAAAGAGCTCAATTTCCATAAATTAAAATAATTTTTGAAAATTCCATCTGCAAAAGCTCAAATTGATGTCATAAAGTTTGAAATTTCACCTTTTAAACTTTATTTACACCTTGGAATAACGTTATCAAAATATCCCATGCTTACTTTAATAAGGTTATATTTGTAATTTTCTTAAAAATTTCATCATTTACCCCATGATAAATGAAATAGAATGCGTTTTTATCCTTCTTTTGTAACTCTTAATGAGCACTTCTCTATGCTTTTGTTGCATTTATGATAAAACTTCATTTGCACACACCATTAGTTGTAATTTTTCTCATCCAAAACAAAAATTAAAAATGAGATCATATCATTTATATTAAAAGTAATGATTTTTCACGTTTACTTCCAAATTTTTTCATTTAACCTTTATATATTTTAATTTTATGATTTTACCTTTAAATTATTGTCATTTTTAATATGAAACCTTTATATTTTATTTTTATAATTGGACCCTAAAATTTTGTTTCTTTTTTTGCTCTGCTTTATCGTCGCCAACAACTAAAAGGATGGACTCTAGTGAGATAATGGTGTGTTGATGGACTAAGTAAAGAGAGTGGTGATTGGTGATCACAAAGCTAATGGTTCAATGCTATGGCAACGAATGACAAGTGAGTGATTAATGGTGGAAGGCAACAAAGGGGTAATTTAATTTTTGTAGATTTATGGAGTTTGGAGCTATTTTAGGGTGTGTGGTGGCTAGATTTAGGTTAAGTAGTGTTTGAAGAGTTGGGAGATGGCTTTCGATGGCAAAAATGGTGAAATTTGACAGCACGTGCAACGACACTTGGTGTTTAGCAACAAAACTCTAATGATCTTGTGGCAATTTAACGATGAAAAATAGTGATTTTGACCTCTTTTGTAACTCCGATGACTTTTGTAGTGGCTTTAACAAGTTTAATGAAACTTTTACACTTCTCAACCCAAATCAAAATACCTACTCTGAGACTATTATTAGACAATTATACAAATACTCTATATTTTATTAATTTAATAAAATGTCATACAATAATTTAGAAGCACACACAATAACTTATACCATATGTCCTTATATAATAACAAACAACTAAGTCTACCTAAATAATAAAACTCAAATTGGGTTCAACTAAACCAACTTCTAATATAGTTTTAATTCTCTTTTTATTTGAATTAACATCAATAACTAAGACAATATTGACTTTAATTTTTTAGGTTACTTATTACCTATCTCATTCCTATGTTTATTTTCAAGGTCTAAAATTTGCTACTTTCTCCTTTTCAACAATTAGTCCATGTTCTGAAGAAAGAGGGGATAAGAACATTCTTAGTTTAGAGCAAAGCTTCCCTTACTTGCTTTTATACACTAGTAAAAAAGAACAAAAAAAAAATGTCTTATTTTGGACTTTATAGCAAAGTCCATAAAAATGATGTTTGCACATAATATAATTAATTTGTGTAGACTTGCTAATTGAAATATTACTTTTTCTAAGAACTATTTCCCCTTAAATTCTAGAAATACTAAAGTGAAATGGCATAGTCATATATTTTCATAATGTTCCTTTCCTTTCCTTTTATTAGTAATGGTAAGTGATGTTTACTTTTCAATTCTCAACTAACTCCTGTTGCCTTTAGTGATTAACCTACAGGGGTAGCTTGATAGTCGTGACATTATTAGTACTCAAAATTAGCAAGCTAGAATTACTTAATTGTTACAATGTCCCTTTAGACACTTTATAAATCCTTAATCACCATCATTGCATTAGTTTATTGCTTTTTTTTTATGCATTATAGTTTTGATTAGGAGTTGATTATTGCATCCTAAATTGAATGCTACAAATGTCTTATTTTTGTTGGTAATAGGCATATTTCTATTGATTTTATCATTTTTTTATCATACTTATATTATTGGCTCTATACTTAAATAAAGGAGTTACAATTCCAAAAGCAAGGATAAGATTGGGAGATTGCTTAAACCAAACATTCTAGATGACCTCCTTCCATTATTAAAAAATGGCCAACAAAAGGACAAAAAAAAATACAGTTTCAATTATTTTATTGGTCTAATTTTAATTTTAGGTTAATATTTTTATTCTATAATGCTTAGTAATAATCAATCCTTTTAAAATCCAACAACAACATTTTTTATGGTGCCATAATATTTAGTAATTTTTTTCCTTTAAAAGCATACTCTAAATCATTCTTCCATAATAATTACTCATTTGGTATTTTTTTTCTTTAAAGGAAGATTTTTTTTTCATATAGGAATGTGACCAACTAAACTAACAATATTAATAATGACAATAAGTAAAATAATATAAAAATTAGCTTTTGATTAAATAAATAACAAACTAGTTTTTAGTTTAACAAATAATCTGCGTGACCAACAAAAAGAATGAAAAAGAGTTTGAAATATTAATAAATTTAATTTAAATTATAAAAATATTAAAAATTTTATTTTTCTTACAAATTTTTAATATTAAGGTGAGTATCAATTTTAATATATAGTTATATTATTATTACATTAATTACAATAGTAAATAATTAATTTCATCTGAATTTATATTAATACTTTTTAATAAAATATCACAAATTCACACATAGTACAAGTCTAGTATCAATATATATCTATATGTAAGTATATATTGCCAAAACTTCTCCTTATACAATGTTGTCAATTTTTCTTAAATGGCAACATTTGCTTGATTTTAGGATTTTTTTAACAAATTCTTATAACTTGTAATATTTAATATTAACTTAATAATTACCTTGTTATGTTTTCTTAGTATTTAAATAGAATTATATTTCAATATGCATTCAATTCTCTTTTTCATATTATAAAATCAAACATACCTAGCTTAAATGATTATCTTTTTTTTTTCTCTCAATTATATTTCTCAATTTTGAATATTAATTTTTTTCATCTAAATAATTTTTCTTCTAGATTAGTACCTAAAGTTAATTATAGTTATATTATTGTTCAAAATTTTAATTATAAATTTAGTTTTGAATAAAATTAGAATATTACAAACTATTACTTAAAAAAGGATTTCCATAACTACATAACAATCATAATAGTTGGTGATGCTTTTGATATCAAAGTTGCAATTTTATAGTGAAAACGATGATTGTGATCTCGATCTTGAATTGTTGTCTTATCTAATTTATTGTAAAATAAGAAATTTGTTATTTAGTTAAAATCATTCTTATCTCTATTTTGTATTTGGCCTATATAGTATATGCAAATGAAAATAATTTAAAGATGCGAAGTCAACAACATTATCAATAAAAAAAAACATACATGTATTAAAAAATATGGCTACAAATTTTAAGTATGTTTAATTTAAATTATAGTTTTTACAAATCCATATTTAATTTAAATTATTATGAATAAAGATATCTATTTATATATTGAGAAAGTTGATTAAAAAATTCAGTTTATTCTCCCTCAATTATATAATTGATTTTATTTATGTGATGATTTTTCTTTTTCACAATTCACAAATTAAGAAAAATAAAAAAAGGAAAAAAAACTACTCCAAAATTTCTTTTTATATTTTCTTGAAAAGGAAAAATATTATATCATATTCATCTTTTTTCCTTAAAAAAAAGCCATTTTTAAATTCTCTTTTTAAAAAATGAAAAAATGCTTCTAAGTTTCCTTTTTTAAAAAAATAATTTAAAAAAAAAGGAAAAAACTCCCAAATTTCTTGTTTTGAAAAAAAACTTAATCATAAATTTCTCTTTTAGTTTCTTAAAAATAAAAAAATAATAATAAGCATTTAATCCAATTTTCATTTAAGCTAATAAAATTTCCTAATTCACTTTAACAAAGTAATTAGGGTAAACAAAAATTAAAAAGCATCATTATACCTCATAAGGAATAAATCACTAATATTTATGGATAGAATGTATAATAGTTCATTAATTTCGTATGAAGACAAGCTTTTCATTAAATTTAGTGATTATAATGGCCTTATCATAATGTATGCTAAGTTTAAGTCAATCACTATGTATGCTAAGTGTTGACTTTAGTAAAAAGATTGTTGTGATCTATAAGAAGATTATAGTATGATTCTATATTATACTCTATGACTTTATATTTTGATGTATCACCTATATTTAATTGATATAATTACCTATTAGGAAAGTATCATCACTATTCATATAATTATTATTTTGATTTAGACTTGACATAAAAAGATTTTTGAAATTCAAATTTTATTTGAACTAATAATGATATAAAGATTTTATTTTCTATTAAATTTCTATTTATAGAAAAGTATGAAGTGAAATCTTGAGCAATCTTGATGAAAAATAAGAAAAATTATAAAGATTCAAAACTGCCAAAAATTTGGAATAGGTCAACTTATGGTATCAACCAATCAGCCTACCAATTAAACCATAGATAAAAGAAGAGAAGCAAAAAATTTAGGTTAGTTGATCAGACTTATTCTATGGTTGGTTGGATATTGAAAAAGCTACAAGAGAAAAGAAATAAATAATTTATATCAATCAACTAGACCAATGCCTGCAATCAACTAGATACTAAAGAAAATTGTAAAGAAAATAATTATAGAGATTTTAGTTTAATTGACCTTATTAGCAATTGTGGCTAACCAATGAAACTAAACAATTGAAAGTGTAAAAACTTAAGAAAATTGCATAAAGCTTGGACTAGTTAATTAGTCCAAGTATTGTGGTAGATTAATGTCTTAGAAAGAAGTTTACTCTTTCAAAGATGGATTTTCTTTATGAAAAGAAATCCATCTCCAATGGTTAGTTTATTGTGTTTGTTTAGAAAAAAGGGTGTAAGACCTTTTTGTAAAGTATGCAAAAAAAAAAAAAGGAAAAAAGTTGTGAAAAAAGCTATTCATTGTATACATCTAGTAAAAAAAAAAAGAAAAATAATCATAAGTGAGAGATTAAGAGCAAGAGTTCTAAGAAAAAAAATTTAAGATTTTGTAAATAAGGAAAGAATGCTTAAGTGAAAAGTGAGAGAGCATAAATCTATAAGTTGTGAAGAATAAATGATTCTTGTAAAAGTTTCATTGAAGTATTATTGTAATTAAGGTTAAGATGACCTAACATAAAAGGTTATCTTCACCTTGCAAAAGATGATAGAGTTGGTGAAGTGAAGCTTGTAAGGGACAAACCTAAAGGAGTAAACATAGAATTCTCATTTGAGCTAAATCACTATAAATCATTATATATGTTCTTTCTTTTCTTATCTCTTTACTTGTAGTTATTTACATTGTTTTCTTTATAATCTTTATTTATGGTTATCTTATTATTATTTTTTGGAATTAAATTTAGTGTGGATTAAGTGATCAAACTAAATAAACTCAATTGATCCCCCTTTTGGGTTGCCTTAAAGACCAAAAAGTGATATATCTCTAGTAAACCACTATAAGTCAATTTATGACAACCTTTTCACCTATGTGTCATATTAAAAGTGGAAACATCCTTGGACCTTTCATCCTTAATAGTTAAAACTACAACTATTGGAGAAATAGCATGACTATATATATCTAATTTCATATCTATGAACTTTGAAAAATAGTTAAAAGTAACCCTAAGAAAGCCTTAGCAACAAGTATTAGTCAAAAAGAAAATAAATCTACCATAGAGTCCAAAAGATTCAAAACTCTTAACTCTAAAGCTACTTATATGCTTCATTGTGGTTTAAGTGATAGTGAATATAATAAGGTATTTTCATATAAAGAAATAAAGGAGATTTAAGATGAATTTTAAGTCATTCACAAAGGCATAATAAAAGTAAGGAACATAAAGATCAACTTGTTTATGTGTGAATACAACTCTTTAAGATAAAGAGTGATAAGATAATCTTAGAGGTGTATACAAAGTTTACCAACATTATTAATCCACTTAATAATCTCAGAAAGAATATTGGGATGAATGATCTTGTAAAAAAGATATTAAAATCACTTCTAAAGCCTTAAAACCTTAAGAAAAAAGCAATCACTAAATCTAAAAACCTAAACATTTTAAACTTGGATGAATTGATAGAGTCTCTATTGACCCAGAAATGACCTTCATTAAAAGGGTTATTGAAATGAAAAAATGGGTCACTTTTAGTTCCTTATCTTTCAAAGAAAGCAATGATGATGATGAGAATGATTAATATAATTAAAAAGATGAAAAAGAGATTATTATGTTAACCAAAAGGATCGTGTAACTTTGGAGATAAAAGAAACAAAATAATAAGAAATCTTTTAAAAGCAATTGAGACAAAAGTGATATCATTTGTTATAGTTGTAACAAATTTGGTCACATTACTTAAAACTATCCTACAAACAAGAAGAATGATAGAAAACTCTCCAAATTGCTTAAGATAACTTAAGTGGCTCAGAAAGTCGTTCTAACAATGCTAGAATTAACTTAGCATTTACGGCTATAAAGGATAAGGTAAACTTTGATTATGTTACTTTTAACAATAATAAGTTTTGATTGATGAATTGTATAACACTCTAAATTGTATGAATAAGAATTTTAAGGATATGACTATCAAGAACAAGGCTCTTTATGTTAAGAATGTATATATAAAGAATGAAATTAAATCCTTAAAAAGTGAAAATATTTTATGTAAAAATAAGAATGATTGTCTAAAAGATAAGAATACCTCTTTAAGAGATGAGGTCAAGTCACTCATTAAAAAGGATAATGAGTTGGGCAATATTTATAATAAAGAAAGACATGTGAAGCTCTCAAAAAATAAAATTCATCTAAATAAAGAAGTTTTCAAACTTTATGAGTCTCTTTTTAATTTTATTACAAATAAAGACAAACTAAACATGTTATTTAACTTTTAGAGACCTTAAGGTAAGAACAATAGTTTGGGCTATACAACTCATACATATCGACTAAAAGCTTATTAGGGTAAGACAGTTCATGCTTATCCAAGTACATAAGCATATAGTATTACATCGTATAAGAATGCTAATGTATTATATCATGGTAAAAAAACAAATCACACAAATATGCATATGTATATAAGATACATACAAAAGGTTAAAGCATCTCATAAATATGTGCACTCTCATGATAAATAACATAATCATGATGAATACAATACTTATACATGTAAATATCATGCTAGATGTTAGATATTATTTCTGTAGTGACTATGGTTATATGAAATATTTGAGTAATTTAAGATGAAATGTAAATGGTTATCCTCGTATAGGTATAATAAGCACTAAAGTTAACACCTAAGGATCCAAGAAAATTTGAGTACCTAAATTCAAATAAATTGTTTATGAGTATGTTTTAATAGTAATGTAAGGAAAGATAAATAACATCTAAATAATAGCTACTTTATATGCATGACAAGGAATCCTTATAATTTCATTTTTCTTAAGAAAATTGATAATGAAATGATAACATTTGGAGACAAAGTCAAAGGTAGGACCATTGGCATTAACAAGATAAATAAGGGAAAATCCACAATGATTAAGAATGTCTTACCTACTAAGAGACTCAAGTTCAATTTATTAAGTATTAGTCAATTATATGATAATAGCTATAAAGTATCATTTGAATAAAATGCTTGTTGTATTACTCACTCCAAAATAAATGATTCTTTATTTCTTGCTAAGTAGTCGAACAATGTTTATATTATTTATTTACATAATTTGGCTAACCAAGATGTTAAGTACTTTACGTTTGTTAATGAAAAACCATGGATGCGGCATTAAAAGAGGCAAATTTTAAAATGGATAAGGTGTATAATGCATGCCAAATGGGTAAAAAAAGTAAAAACTCTTTCAAAAGCAAAATGGTAGTATCAATTTCTAAATCCTTATAACTATTACATAAGTACTTCTTTGGTCCTACTCATATTTTATATTTAGATAGTAATTCATATGCATATATCATTCTAGATGATTTTAGTAAGTTTACATAGGTTACATTCCTATCTAATAAGGATAAGTGCTTAAAGACTTTTAAGCGGTTATATAAGCAAGTCCAAAATGAAAAGCGGTATCGTGTCAAGAAGTGATCATGACTGTGAATTTAAGAATGAAGGCTTCAATAATTTATGCAATTCTCAAGATATTTCTTTAACTTTTTAACTCTAAAAACTGAAAAAAAAAATAAAGTAATTAAAAGGAAGAATAAAACCTTGTAAAAAATGACTAAAACTATGTTAAATGAGTATAGCCTTCCTCAACACTTTTGATCAAAAACAGTCCATTGAACATTTTTGGTTAAAAGTAGTTTACATTGTTTATTATATGTCTAACAAAGCTTTCATTCATCCAACTCTTACAAAGTTCTCTTAGGAGTTGTGGAATGAAAGAAAGTCTAAAATAAACTTTTTATAAGTCTTTAGTTATAAGTTTTATATTTTAAGTACAAAAGACAACATAAACAAGTTTGATTATAAGGAAAATGAAATTATCTTCTGGGATAATCTTTTAGTAGTAAAGCATATAAGGTGTTTAATAAGAAATCTCTCATTATAAAGAACTTACATTTGATGAAATTAATCCCTTCCCTCTTAGAAAGAAAGAGATGAATGACCTTACAAGGACAAGCAAAAGCTTAAAGAAGGCAAATGAGTCATTAAGGAAACAACAATAACCTAGTGATGTTCAAATAGAGCAAAATAAACAACTTAAAGTGAATAAGTCCAATCTTTCAAAAAATGATAATCTTAATATTATTCAATGAGTTCTAAAAGAATATAAGCATGTAAGAAAAGCATTTCAAGATTGAATCATTGGTAACCCTTATGATCCTTTAAGAACTTAATTTGCATCTAGGAACACTAGCATTGTAGCATTTGTTTTACAAATAGAACGAATACATATAAATGACACATTAATTAACCGGTCTATGGTACATATTATGAAGGATAAACTTAACTAATTTAAGAAAAATAAGGTCTAGACTTTGATATCTAGACCTAGTTATCATCTTATCATAAGAACTAAATAGATCTTTAAAAACAAGTTTGATAAAAATGGTCAAATTGTGCAAAACAAATCAAAGTTAGTTACTAAAAACTAAAATCAAGAAGAAAGCATCAATTGTAATATAACCTTTGCCCCTATTGCTAGGCTAAAATCTATTAAAATGTTGCTTGAATTTTCAAGTTATACCAAATAGAGATGAAGGATACATTCTTTAATGGTTACATACGTAGAAAGTCTATGTTGATTAACCTCTTATTCTTGAAAGCAAAAATTCCCTTACAATATCTACAAGCTTTCAAAAGTCTTACATAGATTAAAGTAAGCACAAAGAGGTTGAAATAAAAGATTAAACTCTTTCTTGATTGATAGAAACTGCTTTAAAGGTAATAAGTCATTATGCAAAAAGTTGTTAATGATATAAAAACAAAGTTTAAAGTTAGTACGATTGGAGAACTAATTTTTTTTTTCCTTTGGCTTTAATAGAATTTTCATCAACCAAGCCAAGTATGCAAAGAAAGTTCTAAAACAATTTGGCATGAATGATTCCATCAAAACAAATAATGTTTTTTTTTTTCATCTAGTATGAAATAGAAATAATGCCTCATGGTCATGCCAAGGAAGATTACACTATATTCATACTACACAATAAGCCAAACCATTACATTAAATTTATTAAGAAGCAAACTCCATGATACTAATCAAAAGTCATTAATTATTATTAAAACTATTAAAAGTCAAATATACCTTTAATTTTATTGAATGTCTTAATGATGATTCAAATTCATTACCTTATGATATAAATACAACTTCTAAATGCTAAACCAAAAGAGACTACATATTATTACTATTTTATTTTAAAAATGGAAAAGTATGATAACCCTATAATCTCCCCCAGATCATCATACCCATTGAAGAAACAACTTCATAAGTAGAGGTTTTACTCCATCAACAAATGACTTCTATTACTAAATCCATATGATTGGTGGTTGTTTATACGAGTTATCTACAAATGATTATAAGCACTTATGAAATCTAAGCCAAACAAAAACATTTTTGTTTAATTTTTTAGTTTTTTTGTATTTTGGCTAGGCCATTCGCCCATTATGGAACCCATTTCCTTGGAAGCCCACCTACAAATTGAAGCGAGGAGAATATGTTGAAAAATTTGACCAAAATGAAAGAATATTTTAAAATATAAAAAGTCGCCAAGAGCAAAATATTATACTTCTTTGAGTTTTCATCATATTAGCAAGGACTCTAAATTCATTGTGCATAATTTAGCTAATCAAGAAATTGCTACCCAAAGTATCTCATTGGTTGATTTCACTTTGGCTGTCTATCTCTCCCCTTTTCTATTGTGACAACTTTGTTTTATCTTTTAATAAAATATCACGTTAGACTTATACGAAAAAAGAAAAAAAAAAGGGAAACTTTATTTAGATTTTGAGTTTTAAAAGTTGGCACAAAGATGAGAAGATGGTAGGCATCTGCCACCATGTGGTCAATGACTAGTTTTTGACTTTTTGATTGATCCATGTTTAGTGATTATTCTCGGACTAAGTTCTATAATATATGAACATTCAATGACATTCTTAATTTTTTTCCCAAAAAAAAAAAGACTTTCTTAATTTGAGAGTTGAAAATGACAATTGAAATTGAATTAAGAGAGAAACAAGATACAAAACTATGATCACGTTAAAATAGCTAACAAAACCACCCAAGCCATCTATTTGTCCAAATAGTCTAAGATTTAAGATCTAATAATTGATAGTGATCACAACTAAATGATCTCTGTCCTACATAAAAAATAATAAATAATGAGCAACAAAGAAGGAGAGGAGATTGATGTAGATGAAAGTACGTAACATTATAATTCTGTCAAATCTATGGATGTCTCTAGATGGCACAAATTAGACCAATTATTTTTGTTATATATAAAAAAAAATCTTTTCTAATAATTGTAAGCTGCTTTACTATTATTGATAGAGATTATAATTCACTTTTCCCTCTAGGATGATAGAGATTATTTTGGCCGGACCTCATCCCACCACACACCAATGCCATGATTTTAGCAAAAAGCCTCGACATGTTTGAAGCTGAAGCATCCCAACAATACGGACAAATTGTTCTTTATTGTATTACTAACCAATAATGTTCTTGCTCATTTTTCATTCGATGACGTAACCGCTTTCCAGATCGAGTTCTTTACTTTTTGTTCTAACGAAAAGTTGGAAAAAACTTTGCAATTGAAATATCACACCAAAAACTATACACTTGGTAAGAACTATAACAATAATTCAAGCTTCCATCCAGTTAAAAGAAGATTGAGTTAGTAAATTAAACTCTCCAGAAAGCGCCTTAGGGAGAACACGTAAGCTCGAAAAAGTGTTGAATCTCCACATATCGTTGTATTTTCATGCCATCACGTACGACCATACATAGCATATAAATCCCACTTGAAAAGGGTGGACAATTAGCTAGAGTTCCCTGCAAATCAAAACTCAAAGATCGATGAGAAGCCCATTTTTCACTAGCCATATTTAGTCATACTTAATTGATAATCAAGGCATTACGATTATAACTCTCAAGCGGAGCAAACCTAATATGGTAAGGGAAGGAAAAAAAAAAAGAAAGAAAAAGAAAGTATTATCCCCATTGAGCCCTGATGAACTTTACATTTAGTGTGAATTAAAACACGAGATTCATTACTTAATAAATGAGGTTCTGCTCACAGCTTGTCATTAATTCTATAAACCGGTTACCTTTCTTACAGCAAACAATGCAGACTCGTTCATGCTAAACGCTTTCGACGACAGTGAAAGTTACCTTTAGGTCCACGATTATTTCTTTTCTTTCGGCTCTTGTAGATGATGGATGGATAAGGATGATTTTGGCAGGGACTCGTTCTGTCACTCATCAATGCAACGCTATTACTCCTTAAAGAAAAGCCTCCACGGGTTTGAAGATGAAGCATCCCAATGTAGACGAACTTGATAAGGACAGGCTTCAAGCAGAAGTGTCAGAATCTCCCCACTGCATTGATTCCACTTTTGACAAATTCTCCTACACGACAAAATAAGTGTCCTATATACTGAGCTTGACATGACACAAAAAACGTCAGTTCGTCAACCCCAAGCTTTCAACTTTAGCAAGGGCAAAAACCCATTTATATCGAACGTACCGATATTTGGTCCATATATACCATTTTTTATATTTTTTTTGGCCATATATACCGTCGTTTACTCTCAAGTTTGATGTAATACACTTTAATTGACGTATGTGTCCCCTAATGTTTAAACATGTAATTATTATTAATTTTACTTAACAAGCTAATGTCAGAATCATTATAATCATGAGGTCATGAATTCAAACTACGTTATTTTCATTTCTTGCATTTAACTAAACGAATAAAGAGAATTTGCGTTTTATTCATACGTTTAATTTGAAGGGTTTGTATCTGAACAGGACATGTTAAAGTTTAACACTTCATCTATTATTGAGACTTATCAATCATTCTAATTTTGAAATTAAATAGTTTATTGACAATATATAATCATGTTTTTAACTTAGAGGCTACGAAGCTATAGCCGATGGATCATACAAGATTCTTTCTGTTCTCACTTGAAGCGAGAAAACTACAAGTATTGTCATTGTCATCCACAGCTCCTATACTAGAAGGAAGGATGGGATCACCGGTGAGCAAATGAGTCGGAGATTATTCAAAATGCAATCCTAGTTATTATGTTGCCCAATAAAGTAGTTGGGGTTGAAAAACTTGTTTGAAGCCAATCGAAATGGACCATGGACCATGGACCATTTCTTTAAGGTTGAGACTTGAGAGGGAAAAATAATTTCCCACGTATTTTGGGAATTCAAGAGATTTAATACATGAACAGCTACCTTCTTTTTTATTTTTTTTTTCTTTGTGTTATTTTAGTCAATTACGTGCTAATTTCGCTAGTCATCAATCCATATCATTGACCAAATTACGATAATATTTAAATTTTTAGGTATGGCTATATTCATTAAATGCCACAAAACCGCACTGACTTTATGGTGGAGTGAGGGGGAGGGGTTCAAGCGACGCTGTAAGGGACTGCGATTGACGTTTTAATTCATTATGCTATTTTTAGTTTGTTTCATTCCCTAAGAAATTATGACTGACATCAAGCTACAACGCTGATTTTTTTTAAAAAAATGTCAAAAATAAGTATAAATATCGAAGGGCCAGGGGTAGACCACGAAACGTTTAATAATAATAATAATAAATTACCGTACAAGAGACGATTGATGGGAGACATAAGTTACATTTATCAATACATAATTAGACTTCCTAAGTTTATTTTGCGAGCAACTAAGTTCCCCATATTTCCCATTTGAGCTAAGGCAATCTAAATCAGTTGATAAGTAAATTGGAGACTACGATCTGCCCAAGAAGGGTAACTAGAGACAGATTAGGTGAAAGAAGAGATCTAAGTGATGGCCAGTTTAGCCGATAAAGTCTCTGTGTTGGGCTCAAATCCTGCGCATTGGAACCCTAGCTAATAATTAAGACCATATAAAACGCAATAAAGGGCCCGCCATTAACAACATTGACATATACAGTGAACGAGTAATAAAATGTATTAAACAATATACTATATGCATCGAATGCATTATCGCATACATCTTATTTATCATACAACTGAGCATTGTGTAAATTAGATGCCAATATTATGTCGTTCAATACACTTTAAATATTTGTATAATTCATGCAAGCCATGAGTAAGGTATGAGCCTTTTACGTTCGGAGAAAAAGAGGAGGTGGAAGAAGATTAGTACCGTGGTATCTTAAGCAACATAATAAGATTGTGGAACGGACATTAATATAGGCATACATATATATATGTAGTGAAATAATAGTTTAATTATAAGTAAAGTCTAGTGTTTGAACTCAAACCTTATCCTCCTAAATTTTTACATTAGGTTGTGCAGCTTGACAAGGTGACAAGGATGGACAATGGGACTGTACTGTATCAAACAAAAAGGACAAAGGACTAATTTGAATCACATCAAATCGTTTTCTATTGTGAAAGCCGGAGAGGTACCGTTTTTGACAGGCTGTTTTAGTGCTCACCATGTCTACATGCATTGTTTCGCGGATTCAATTATTGAGCGGGTCACAATAGTAATAAGAAAAAAAAAACAAATTAACAAAATGAAAATTTAGATTTCATATTATGGGTATTAGAAAAGTTGATTTGTATTTACCGACGTACAATCAGTACGATTGGCAGTAGGGGTTTTTATTTCCAAAAGTGCAAAATTTGTTGGTATAAATTTATAACAGCAGTAAGTAGCAATTTGGGAGTCGCATCTTGATTCTCAAGCTTCGCGGAAAGCTGTTATTTTCATGTTATTGTATGTACTCTCGTGAAGTTGCGTGGAAAAGCTGAATGAACAGGGAGTTTCGTGAGCTTCACACCTTTTCCAAGGAGTGGGACATGTCACCATCAACTATGCTTTCAAATGGCTGACGATTTTAAACCCGTATGTTCTAAGACAGCTAATTCTCATATCAAAAGCATTACCAAGTTAAATCCGTTTTATATCTAGTCTGATTGTTATCCAAAAATTTAACCACAACATTATGAATAAATTTTTATTTATTAAATTTCTAAAATTCTCTCTTATAAATATCTAAATTATTCTAAAATAGTCTTAATTTAAAGAGTTTCATAGTCATCTGGAACAAACAATTGTAACCACACGTTAAAAATGTAGAACCAATATAAATGCTCAACTCCTCTCAATTATAAATCACTATTAAATTGAAAGTTCTTTTCTTTGCAAAGTTCTCTCTCTTGTGCCTTCAGTTTCCTTGTACCTTTCTAGCCTCTCTCAATTCCAAGTCGATTCTCTCAAACTCTCTAAAGTTTACTTAGTTCATTTTTTCTCACAAGGTGTCTAAATGTCACGCAGGTTAGTACGATCTAAGCCTAACTTCGTGACAGGTGGTATCAAAGTACGGTTGAATCCTAGTTTGAACTTGGTTCTTGCTTGAGTTGTGAGTATGACAAATGAGGAAGGAATTGTTGCTACCGCCATTGAGGAGCAACCGAGTGAGCTTCAAACTCGTGGGCGAGAGGAGCAACGTGCTTTAACAAAACGTGGGAAGTCCAAGGCCGCTACAAAGGAGCTTGTAGAGTCTCGTGTTACTATCCTAGAAAGGAGCATCACGGATATGAGTTCCTTAGTAGGAAAATTAAGCAATCAAATCAACAATTTGATCCATGAAAATACTGAAATCACCAGGGCTGCCAAGTCTATGATCGAGGAATTCAACTACTCATTTAAGAGAGAACTGAACTCCCTTAGCCAAGAACTATCTGATCTACAGAAGTTCGTTGAAGGAGAAATTCACGATATTCGTAGGGAGATAAGTTCACTTCGTCGAAGTAGTCCACTTTCGACAAGTATTGTTGGGCACGGTCTAAAAGTCCCCAAGCCTGCCATGTACAATGGCATTCGCAATGTCACTACTATGGAAAACTTCCTCTTCGACCTTGAACAATACTTTAAAGCCATGGGAGTTATTGATGACATTGCTAGGATAAGCAATGCCCCAATCTTCTTCCAGGATACTACTTAACTATAATGGAGAAGGAAGCATTCCAAACGGGAGAAAGGCCTGTGTATGATCAACACATGGGAGCAATTCAAGGTTAAGTTGCGCAAGCACTTCGTCCCTTACAATGCAGATAGCGAAGTTAGAGGAAAGCTGCGTCGTCTTGAGCAAACAGGTAGCGTTTCTGAATACATTGAGGAATTCACTACTTTTATGCTTGAAATTGATAATCTGTCCGACAAGAACTTCCTCTTCCACTTTAAAGATGACTTGAAGGATTGGGCAAGAATAGAATTGGAAAGGCATAACGTGCAGTCTTTGGACGATGCCATTGTTGCAGCCGAAATGCTGACCAACTCCTCGGCCCATTCCAAGGGTAAAAAGCCTAATTCTAATAAAAGTGGGGGAGAGAAGACTGGACAGAAAAGAGAGGCAAGCCACAAGAAGGGAGGACATAAAAAATCCTCAAATGGCAAACCCAAGAACTCTTCGGGTAAGCGTGATGGACCTCTGAGACCTTGCTTTATTTGTGACGGACCAGATTGGGTTAAGGATTGCCCTAATCGCAAGGCGATGAATGCTATTGTGGCAGAACTCAACAAGGAGAGGCCTAAAAAGAAGCCTCAAGTTGATTTGGGAGCTATCCAACACTTAGGTAGTCTCTCCAAGCTTTTCTCTCCAATTGTTCCTAAGGAGAAAGGCTTACTGTATATTGATACGTCCATTGAAAGTAAAGTTGTAGGTGCTATGCTAAACACGGGAGCCACACACAACTTCATGAACGTACAAGAGGCCAAACGTCTAGGTCTCAAACTTTCCAAGGGAGTTGGCACCATCAAGGCAGTCAATTCCGAAGCAAAGCCGATTTATGGGATAGCAGAGGGGGTAGTTGTCAAGATTAACAAATGGAAAGGTAAGCTAAACTTTACCATGGTCCTTATGGATGATTTTAAAATGGTTTTGGGTCTTTTTTTCTTTTACAAAGCTTTAGCTTTTCCCGTTCCCGTATTGAATCCCCTTATGATTCTCGATAACCACAAGATCTGAGTGATTCCATTGAAAAGCATGGAGAAATCTAAAGCATCAATGATTTCTGCCTTGTAATTCAAACGGAGTCTCAAGGTGGATCAAAGTTACGTTACTACCATAAAGGAATTAAGGGATGAGGAAGACGTGACAAAGCTTACTCCTACACTGCCACGACCCATTCAAGCTATCCTTGAAGAGTTTAAGGACGTGATACCTTCGAAGTTGCCTAAGAAATTGCCTCCCAGGCGAGATATAGATCATCATATCGAGTTGGAACCGGGCGCCAAACCTCCTGTCATAGCCCCTTACCGTATAACACCTCTCGAACTCACAGAACTGAGGAAGCAACTTAAAGATTTGCTTGACTTAGGTTACATCCAGTCATCAAAAGCCCCTTACGGTACTCCAGTCCTATTTCAAAAGAAGAAGGATGGATCGCTACGAATGTGTATAGACTATTGAGCCTTAAACAAGGTAACCATCAAGAACAAATACCCAATTCCACTGATAGCCGATCTCTTTGATCAATTGGGGAAGGCAAGGTACTTCACGAAGTTTGACCTAAGGTCGGGGTACCATCAAGTTCTTATAGCACCTAACGATGAGCCAAAGACTGCGTGCGTAACGCGTTGTGAAGCTTTTGAGTTCCTAGTAATGCCCTTTGGTCTCACTAATGCCCCTATTACCTTCTGCACATTAATAAACAAGGTACTTCATCCCTTCCTTGACAAATTCGTGATAGTTTATTTAGGTGACATAGTGATCTACAGTAACACTCTTGAAGAGCACAAAGATCACTTGAAACAAGTCTTTCAAGTTTTACACGAAAACGAGTTGTATATAAAAAAGGAGAAGTGCTCTTTTGCGGAGCAAGAGGTGGATTTCCTTGGTCATAAGATCAAGGATGGCAAGCTTATGGTGGATCAAGCAAAGGTCCATGCCATTCAAGAGTGGTAGCCTCCAACACAGGTCCCTGAATTGCAATTATTCTTAGGACTGGTCAACTACTATTGGCAGTCTATCTAGGGATATTCTGCCATAGCTGCACCATTGACGGATCTACTCAAGAAAAACATCACATGGCATTGGTCGAAGGAATGCCAATCTTCTTTTGAAAGATTGAAACATTTAATCTCTAAGGAACCCGTCATGGCGCTACCCAACTACAAGAAGGCTTTCGAAGTTCACACGGACGCATCTAACTTTGCCATTGAGGGAGTCTTGATGCAAGATAGGCATCCCATTGCCTACAAAAGCCGTAAACTGAATGATACGGAGAGGCGGTACACCATCTAAGATAAGGAGATGACTGCCATCATCCACTGCCTACGCACATGGAGGCATTATCTGTTTAGAAGTCAGTTTGTGATCATGACCGACAATGTCGCTACAAGTTACTTCCAATCACAAAAGAAGCTTAGCCCTAAGCAAGCTCGTTGGCAAGACTTCTTCACCAAATTCGACTACAAGCTTCAATATAAGCCAGGTAAGGCTAATGTTGTTGCTAATGCACTAAGTCGAAATGCGGAATTAGCATCATTATCCGCCAGCATACCAATGAGTGACTTCCTTAAACGAATCAAGGAAGGCACGTCACAAGACAATTTGGCTAAGAATTTGCTAAGGATGGCTAGTGAAGGGAAGACTCAATGGTTTTGGCTAAACAATGGGATTCTCATGACGGTTGGCCATCGAGTCTTCGTACCTAAGTGGGGAAACTTATGGAGGGACATTCTCAAGCCATGATTCTTTATGGGCTGGTCACCCAAGTATGGCACGAACCCTTGCCCTCGTCCAACAAAGTTATTATTGGCCATAAATGCAAGATGATATTGAGGCTTATGTGTGGACTTGTCTCTTTTATCAACAAGACAAGGTGGAACAACAACGCCCTACCAGTCTACTTGAACCACTACCAATTGCCAAAAGACCTTGGGAAAGTGTCTCAATGGACTTCATCGTGGCTTTACCCAAGTCTGATGGGTTTGGAACCATCATGGTGATTGTTGATCGATTCAGCAAGTATACCACCTTCATTCCAGCCCCCGCTGATTGCAAAGTCGACGAAACAGCTCGCTTATTCTTCAAGAATGTGGTGAAATTGTGAGGAATACCTAAAAGCATTATAAGCGATAGAGATCTCTGCTTCACAGGTAAGTTCTAGCGCAAGTTGTTTAAATTATTGGGTATTGATTTGAACTTCTCAATTAGCTTCTATCCCCAAAGCGATGGCTAAACCGAACGCATCAACGCTTTGTTGGAACAATACCTATGGCACTATGTCAGTGCCCATCAGTAAGATTAGGCAAAGTTGCTTGATGTTGCCCAATTCTCCTACAACCTCCAAAGGAGTGAAGCAGCAAGCAAAAGTTCATTCGAAATTGTCACGGGACAACAGCGTCTAACCCTAAGTATTGTTGCCTCTTCTTACACAGGAAGCAACCCTGCTGCCTACAAATTTGCAAAGAAATGGCACGAGGAGGCAGACATCACAAGAGCCTGCCTTGACAAAGCTGTCAAATGGATGAAAAAGTGGGCTGATGCCAAGCGATGCCTAAAGGAATATGAGGAGGGAGACTTGGTGATGGTAAAATTGCTACTTAACCAATTCAAGTCCTTACACAAAGTGCACAAAGGCTTGGTGAGGAGATATTAAGGGTCATTTCCCATAATCAAGTGGATAAGGAAGGCTACCTACTAAGTCCAACTTCCCCCAAGACTCAAAATTCACGATGTCTTCCATGTAAGTCTTCTAAAGACCTTTCATAAAGACACTGAAGATCCCAGTCATGGGGAATCCAAACGTGTACCAACTGCCGTCATCACCGAATTCAATAAGGAAGTGGAATGTATCCTTGCTGATAAGGTGATATGAAAAAAGGGAGTTTCTAACTATACCGAGTACTTAGTCAAATGGAAACATCTACTAAACCAAAAGGTTAGTTGGGAATGAAAAGATTTGCTTTGGCAATTTGTTGACCACATTCAACGTTACAAGGACAAAGGCGTGACGAGGACGTCACGAGATCAAGTGGGAGAGGATGTCACAGCTCGTCCCAAGAGCATTGCTAAACTAGGCCCGTTGGACGCCTAGCCCAATCGTTACCCAAAGACTTAGCCAGAACATTCTAGACGAATTCTTATGTGTCAAGTCTCTAGAATTCTCTCTTATAAATATCTAACCTATTCTAAAATAGTCTTGATCTAGAGGGTTCCATAGTCATCTAGAACAAACAATTGTGGCCACACATTGAGGAGGTGGAACTACTATAAATATCTCACTCCTCTCAATTGTAAATCACCATTGAATTGGAAGTTCTCTCCTTTGCAAAACTTTCTCTCTTATACCTTCAGTTTCCTTGTCCCTTTCTAACCTCTTTCGACTCCAAGTCGATTCTTTCAAACTCTCTAAGTCTTACTTAGTTCATCTTTTCTTACAAGGTGTCTAAGTGTCGCGCAAATTAGTACAATCTAAGCCTAACTTCGTGACATAATACCATGTTCAAGAGGTATAGATAAATTATTTACATGTATTGTTAATCCACTTGGACGGAGCCAATGATTGTAAGCTTGCAACTGGGATAGATAAAAATGCACAAGGACACAAGGTCTTTGAGTTCAAATTTTTAAAATGCTATGATGGCTTCCAAATTTATTTATATTTTCATTTTGCTCATCCGATTTTTCTTTTGTTATCATCTCAATCGCTTTCAATCTTATTCATTCCTGAACATTGTCTCCCATCTTTTGACTAAGATGGGGACCTAGTTTTGCTTGCAGAATTGGTGAAATTCCATTGTCAGATTTTAATCTGTAATGTAACAGTAGGCTAAGAGCTTTTTATGTATCGAATGATATTCTACGAGACATGCACAAATGGACGTGTTAAAAATAGAATTACGATCATTGCGGTTGGACCTAAAAAGTACCAGACCTTACCAAAAGAACAAAAGATGCACAAATTGTGTTACAAATACCATTGGATTCAATAGAGCTACAAGCTTACCATTAAAAGGAAAACCCAAAAGTTAAACAATAAAATCACAACATTTGTCAATTCTCACTCAACACCAAATATTAGGCAATTTAATGCTAAAATTAACAAAACAAAATCATAAAAAACTAATGATTGGATTGCATAAAACACGAATTGATGATATTTATTGAGAAAAATAAAATTAATAAAAACACTCATGTCTTGAAATAAGTTTTTCAATCCTTAAAGGATATGTCCCTCTCTTGTTGGAGAAGCTCAACATTTTCAATCATCACTAAAATTTTGTCTTATTTTTTACTACGATCAAGATTGTGAACGTCTTTGTCCAAAAGCATGTGACGCATGTTTTCCTCCATCGAAAGGGGTGGAGGGAAGGAGAAGTTAGCCTCGGGAGGGAGAGAGAAGGTTTTGCTTCCGCAAGACTTCGAAAGATAATTATTAGACAATGACTTTTGCAAATGTGCTCATTGTATCGGAGAAGATTTCTTATGGTTTCATATTTTAACTATGGAGCTTGTGGGTTCCTTCGATCTTACTTTAGTGATATTATAATTTATTATAAACATTATGATTATAAACTTTTGGCCCATTTTTTTCAGTTTTGGGTATTGAGACATGAAAGGACTGAATGCTTAGTTTATCTTTTTATTATTTATTAAAATATCTGTCAATCTATGATTTAAAACTCTCGAGAGAAATGTCTAAATTTTCAATTACCAAAAAAAAGGCAAAAAGAAAAAAAGTGTCACCGTTTCAAATTCATCTTTTCTTCCTTTTTCGGGGTTCTTTTTTTTTTTTAATCACAATACAAACATTTATTTTTCACTTTTGTGCTACGATTCACCATAAACGGATAGCGTTATCATCGATAGTTAAAAGTATAAAATATTTTCATATTGGCCTTGCCCGTTGCCCCCATAATTTTGTTGGTAAGATGACTCGAGATGATTAGGAATGGCAACGAGATGAGGACGAAGAGTGCTACCTTGATCTTTGTCTTTGCTCTTATTTCCTGTTAGAGAAGAATTAAAATTTTAAGTTTAAATACATAAATTATGTGTTTAAAAATGTAATATAAAAAAATAAACAACATATAAATAAAAATAACCAATAATTTTTACTCCGTTAAAAGAGCAGCAAGATAATGAGCCGCAGAAAATGCAGCAAAAGGAAATTACAGAATAATTGCATTGCAGCATAATAAATGAACTTTGAAGAACAGATTTTGAATTTTAAAGGAGTAAAATGAAGACAGGAAAATCAGAGAGAGATTGGAAGGCTGAAAAACGGGATTTTCAAAGGTCCCTCAAGATCATTGAACGCAATGATACCTAAATAATTTTTTTTTTTTTTTTAAAAAGCAAAAAGAGAAGGAAACCATTTGTGACATCTTTTCTGACAAAATTGCAAAGTTGAAGTCATACTTTCTAACTTCTAAACATACTAGTTAACTCAAAATAAAAGCAAAGCTTTGTCTAAACGCTGGCTCCAGCTCTAATCATGGCATTGAACCTGTAATACAATAGAGAATGCAGTAGGAATGAGCTGGACAGGTTAAACTTCAAGAGCAGTGTCAAGCATCAATTTCCAACAAGCACTAGGAAGTCAATGATTCTTTGACTCCATACCCAATCTTGCGAATGTTTATTGTAAGATAAAGTAACGTTGCTAGTTTAAGGGAAACAAACGTCATAAAAGAAAAACAAAGAGTGGTGGGGGTAAAGAGAGAGCATTCTTGTTGCAATAGAGAAGCCGTAGAACTTGCTACAACTGGAGGAGATAAGAGTGGGCTAGCTGCTCAATCCCAGCAATGGGTCAAAGGCAAAGCAAAAGGAGCAAATTGACTGGTACCACTATCTTGATTTGATGGTGAGATAAGTTCTGCATAATCTATTTTGGTGAAAGAACTCTTAGTTTCTTTGATAATTAAGATATTAAATTATTAAATCGGAGCAAACTTGGGAACAGGTTTAGGGCAAGAATTTTGTGGATTTTGTCAAATTGGTCACTAACTATTAATGCGAATAATGAAGTAATTTGTATGTTTTCTAAAGTAATTGGGATTATTAGCATTAATGAAATTGAGTTTCTTATTGTTAAATAAGTAGTCAATCTTTTGCAGCAAAAAAATGACAAATGCAAAACTCTATTAATTATCAAGAGCAATTCACAAATAACAATGACATATATAAACAATAGGGTAGAAAGATTGTAAAAATTTTGCGTATATATTCAATTATATTATTAATATAAATAGGAATTGATTTTTTTTATTTTTTAATTTCAAAAATATAATCATCTTAAACAAATAAGAGAAATCCTCAATCCACTTAAATCTAAGGAATTTATTCACTTAACTCTCAAAGATATCTTTTATATTTTTTACGTGTTTTTTTATATAATAAACTTATTTTTTGTGACTTAATATATTTATGTAGTTTTTACACTTACAACAGTTAAACTTGATATTAAAAAAATATATATCAGTGTGAACAATTGCTGACGCCAACTTTCAAAAAAAGAGAAAAATCGCAAGCCATCCATCCAATTCTATTAATAACGCACCAGTTATCCGCTTGACGTCGATGCATGGAAAATGCGACTCATAATGGTATGTACTTTTTGTTCGACCAACGAACACTTATTTTGGTAATTCTTCAAAAGTTAATGATCTGAATTGATAAAAAAACGAATATACGGTGACACAAATTAACAAAATTCATAACGTCGGTGGTGTAACGATGGACTTTTCTCTGAGTTTTCAAGTTGAGTTTAGACCCCTTTTTGTATTTAATCATTTGTAGTAAAAACAAAATTTCAGAAACAAAAATAATAACATACTGTCAAATATTATATTATCAGATTAATATTGTGTCAAATATTACATTAATTGTATTAAATATTGCGTTGTTAAAAATAAAATATAATATTGTACATTAGGTCAATATAACAAAATCAATAGTTTGATACGTTTTAAACAAAAAATACTTGATATTAGACGAAAACAAGTGTCGAACAAAATGGACACCCATCATAGATAGAAAGTCCAAGAAATCTGCTGTAATCAATCACTCGTCAAATTTGCACGATTGACCTCTCCCTACTTTATTATCACTAGCATAAGATTTTAAAGTATTTTGATGATATCATTAAAAACATGCAATGGTAATACTGAAATCAATTTTAATGATTAAAGATAATTTACCTAATTTACTTACTAACACTATACTACCACCATCTCTCTTATTCTCGTCATAACTTACCTTGATTACTTTAAAAATAATTAAAAGAATGTCATTCTGGAACTTGACACTCTTCCAATACATCATTCGTGTGCAACAATAGTGTGCATATAGTACTCAACAAGACGAAAAATTCTGATTTGTACCCAATGCAGCATCATGCAAAAGCACTCAAGAACAAATGCTTAGACTAGTCGTTTGACCGATTCTGTGTTTAACTGGTTGGACAAACCTATCAGATTTAATTTTAGAGCACCATTATCTACACTTCAAGACTTGAAATTTCTAATGGACTTCAATTGATTTTATATATGATCGTCACCCGGTGACCAGTCTTGCCGATTACTGACCACAGCGACCAATTCCCTGCTTTTTCTCGGTTCTTTTTCGTCTAGATGGTATTGCTTTTGTATTGGTCTATAATTGCCACAAGGCTGCTCTGGTGACAACTTGCTTTATTGATACGATTTTGAGCTATATAAACCAAAAAAAAAAAAAACAATACAATACGAAAATAGCTCTTATTTTACTGGTAAAAACTCACCAAACCAAGCTTCTTTAAATGATGTAGCGGTGCTCCTACTTAAAAGTTGCCGCAGGCAACTTTGAAAAGCATCGGGAAATAATTAAGTCAGCAGGGTAGGGAAAGAGAGACATCACAAGTTTGGAGTGAGTCTCATCTTTTTTTTTTTTTTTTCTCTTTAAATGTAATTTACTACAATTAAATTAAAATATGTAAACAGGCAAAGTAGAATGCATATACATCTATTAGAATGTCAAGTATGTATAAAATTGATATTTGTTTATATATATATTTTAATTGAATGTATATTATATATTTATTTATTTTATTTTATTTTATTTTTTTTTAAAGAAGGGAGACCTGTGCCCCGTCTGCACCCCCATTTACAAGAATTCGTGCTTCTGACGAAGACCAGGGCATTAAGTGCTTCCTCTACCTCTACTGTATTTAATGTCTTTATTTTTTTTTGAAAACTGTTTAATAAAACCTGTGCGTTCTATGTCTTTTAATGACTGATCTAAGAGTATTCCTGAACAAAGATTTACCCTTTTCTTTTAGTGGCCTCCCTAGCATTCACCTTAGTAGACCTATTTAATTTGAAATTTCACCTGTACAAATGAACAGAAGCAAAATATGGCAGCATAATTGTGGATTGCAGTTTAAGTGAAAACAGTAAATGAATTAACACCTTCAACAAAGTCACTGCATCATATTATATATCATATAGACCCTCGTGTGTGCAGGAAATAGGGATTTTGCCTATTTTGGTATTTTTGCATCATATATACAGTAATAATATACTATTTTTTGAACATCAAGAAAAATAGAAAAATAACAAATTAAATTACTATAACACTCGCAACAAGATCAATCTTTTAATATAAATTAACAGTCAATGTTTTTTATATAGCTCCAATGGGGTTCAAATTGTAAAAACCAATCTCAGAGACGATTCGAGTATTCTTCCATACTCAAACTTCGTCGGTGTGTGATGTGCACACTAATTGCTGGGAATCTTTATATGACACAAAAGTTAACTAATGACGTGTGATGTGTGAGTGTGAAAGAGAGAATTTTGGCTTGTGATGGTGTGCAAACGTCGTAGGTAAGTGCCTGCGTATGGAAGAAAGAAATTCAAATTAGCAAGCATGTCTTAAATCTCAAGAGTAAACTAATGACGTTCTCTCTTTCTATCTCTCTCCTTACCAATAACCATTGTGGACATGCATAGACTGTAAGTTGAGTCATTATAACCCCAACCGTCACTCACAGGATAATCTTAAGATATATGGCCAACCAGTTTACTTGTTTAGTTTGCACTAAATGTAACCCCATCTACCTCCCTTCTCTTTCGCTGTCTCTCGACCCGCCTCATTAATTATGCAAACTCTTCTCCCCCTCCTCCTCCTCCTCCTCCTCCACCACCACCACCACCTCATCCACATCTATATATCTTCTAAAGCCAGCTTAAATTCCTTAACATTAATTCTTGATTTTTTTTTCTTTGAGCCAGAAACTTTTTCATTCTTGGGCCAAAATTCAGGCAGGCAGCAGAGATGAGTTCATTTTCATCCAAAGAAGAGACAGCGGATGCCATGAATGAGAAGAAAAAAGAAGGGAAACAGAAGCAGCAGAAAGTTCCGGTTCTAAAGGTGTTTGCTTTTGCGGATTTTTATGACTATGTCTTGATGGGGTTGGGATCCATTGGTGCCATTGCTCATGGAGCTTCAGTGCCTGTGTTCTTCATTTTCTTTGGGAAGTTGATAAACGTCGTTGGAATGGCTTATCTCTTCCCTAAACAGGCCTCTCACAGAGTTGCCAAGGTGTGTGTAGAAGTATATATATATATATCTTAAATTTGCTCTTTCCTATTTCCTATCTGTCAATGCTTGTTGAGTTTGTGAACACCTTGTAGCGCCTTCCTCTTGGCTGTTTTAACCCGTTCCTTCCCCCAGATTGACTGTTTTGGTCATTGGCCATGCAGTTTTGGCCTTCCTTTCTTATAAGGATTTTCAAAATCCATCTTAATCAATTTGGGATTGGATTGTGCATAGTACATGACTCATTTTTGTTTCATGTTCTGCTTTCAGTACTCACTGGATTTTCTGTATCTCAGTGTGGCAATGTTATTTTCTTCATGGATAGGTAAGGAAAAATACTTGGAACTCCTTCAACCCATTTAATTATAATTAATTATTTACATAGATAGTTTTTGCTTAGATAGCTAAACTATTAATGAAGACAATGATATTATATAGAGGTGGCATGTTGGATGCACACCGGAGAACGGCAAGCAGCCAAGATGAGAATGGCCTATCTAAGGTCCATGTTGAATCAAGACATAGGTTTATTTGACACTGAAGCATCAACTGGAGAGGTCATAGCCGCAGTTACAAGCGATATCATTGTTGTGCAAGATGCCATCTCTGAGAAGGTAATTTCACAATTTTGTTACGTTTTTTCAAGTATCATTTTTTTTCTCAAAAAGCACTGCTTTTTTTCTTTTTTTTTTTGGAGGGTTTTTTTTTTGGGGTACTTTCTGTATCCGTTGTTGGGACGAATAGGCACTTTCGTTCATTCAATTCTAAAAGTCAGAGATTTTCCAATCCTTCAAAAAAAAAAAAAAGGGTTCAAATATTGATGGTTTTGAATCATCATTTTCTTTTATTTGATTAAGAAGATTTCAAAATATCCTCATTATAAAAATTTTGATAAAATTTATAAACAACTAAAAGAAAAAAGGGTGAGTGGCTTCAAGGTCAAAACGATGAGGCGTGGGTTTTGTAAACAGGGCCATGAATTCCAATATTCCCATTTCAAGAAAATTGTTGCGTTTAAATTTACACTTGCGACTGCTTTTTATTAATTCTTGTTTGCCTCTACCACCCAAAATTTTAATGAGCTGTCTAGATGTGGTCCAGAGCAATAATGGGAGCCGGTAGCATTTATCGGCCAGTTGGTTGTTGGAAGTGATTTGTGTTCCTCCTCCTCCGTAGTAGTACTAGTAGTAGTAGTAGTAGCGTCGATTACTATTTTCACTTTCCTATTTTCCTTGAAAAGAAGAAAATAATAATAATAATAATAATCCATTGGGTGCACAAAGCTTCCTCCTTGAATTTGATAATGATGTTATTGAATATTCTTTTGGTGGGGGGGGGGTGTTGGATGCAGGTGGGTAACTTCATACACTATTTTAGCCGATTTCTGGCCGGCTTTACCATTGGGTTTGCGAGAGTGTGGCAAATCAGCCTCGTGACACTGTCAATTGTCCCGTTAATAGCGCTCGCCGGTGGCCTGTACGCCTACGTCACGGTTGGCCTCATTGCCAGAGTACGTAAATCTTATGTCAAAGCTGGCGAAATTGCCGAGGAGGTGAGACTTCCCACTGCTACCACCATCACAAGTATCCCGTTCGTCTTTTGATCAACTTTTGCCTTTATTTTATTCAATTGGCTCCCCTAACTTCCGAGCTTGAGACTTTCACACACACACACACACACACACACATATATAGTTTTTATTCTTTCCTCCGGACAAGGGATTCTAAAATTGGCCCAACATATTTTCACCTCATGCTTCCTTTAATTATTCTCTACCAAATTAAGAATGTCTTTCGAAAAGTCGACTTCCAGTGGAACTTTCCTATAACATACAAAACATTTGTTAAGTTAGGCCACGGATCCAGAGATTTAGTGAGTCGGGGGGGCTCTATATATTTACACGCTCATACACATAAACTATATATATATATATATATATATATATGTCATATACTCACGAAAGAAAAAAGAAAGTGTGCCTAAACAAATATAAACTTTTATTTAGAAAAATTTTTAGTTTAGAGTTAAGTTAAGAAAACATAAAAGTTGATGTAAAATCTTAATAAAGAAGGCACCAAGATTATCTAATTTTGCTAATTTTTTAATTAGAATATGGATTAAGGATTTTAATTTCAAGATAAATTAAAAGCTAAAAATTCAGAAAAAAAAATGTTACTAAAAAACGTCTATATTATTAATTTTTTTTTAGCTAAATAATATATTCAAAAATTCTCAATTTCATGAGTACCATTTTTCTTTTCTTTGAACGTTTCAAAAAAGATAAGATAACCTAAGCTTAAAAAATAAAATATGTTAAGACAACACAAATAGTATATAAACATTAATGAAGAGAATTTAGAAAACATTTCTGTGGATAATCTTATCTATCTTAAAGAAATCTCATTTCAATTTAGTGTTTAGATTCAGTGGGGGGGGGTAACTGCAAATTTTCAGTTGGGGGCAAGAATGATTTTTAGAAAAAAATATTTCATAGTTTCCATATGAATCTTGTATTGTTGCTAATTAATTGAGGGGGACTAATCTATCCAATTATCAATGCCCTTGGCCCATGTTAATAGGGCCAATTTCCACAATAACATAGGCCAGGGGTTGTGCATCTCACTATTTTCAAGGAAATTGATTATCTTAAAAGCCCATGGAATAATCTTAAAACTCAAAGTAAAAACCGGCATGATTTATTATTAGTAGTAGTAGTTGGATTAGCAATTTAGCTTCCTTTTTTTTTTTTTTCTTTTTTGCATTGGTTTGAGTTTATTATTTTTTTTTTTTAATTATTGATTGCTCTAACAAAAAGCATAGGACTGGTGAAAACAAGGCAACATGATTTTAACCATACTGAAACTTGATTTGGTTTAATTCCTAGAATCAAGGTAACATGCCTTTTTAATGCTTTCAACATTGGATTTAACTTTCAGGTGATCGGAAATGTTAGAACAGTGCAAGCATTTACTGGAGAAGAAAGAGCAGTGAAATCATACAGAGAGGCACTGAAGAACACATATCAGTATGGGAAAAAGACAGGCCTTGCAAAGGGTCTGGGTCTGGGGACAATGCATTGTGTCCTTTTCCTGTCATGGGCATTGCTTGTGTGGTTCACTAGCAAAGTTGTCCATAAGGGAATTGCCAATGGAGGCGAGTCATTCACAACCATGCTCAATGTTGTCATTGCCGGCCTGTAAGTCCTTCACTTTTGATTCTATTCACGGCAGCCTTAACATTTCACTGGGTAACTCTGCTCTCTTTGACACTCGATGACCATGTTGATTTGCATTTTGTTTCTCATGAATCTGAATAACGTAATTATCACCAAAATGATTGTAGATTGGCAATAATTCTGATTTTTCTATTGAAGAAGAGGATTTTAACATTATAGAACTTGTGATTGCAGCTGAAACTAGTAAATTTCAACAGAGTGCATGTGTAGTTTTCTGTCCATATTCTTGGCATAAAAAACATCCATGCAATTGTGTCTGATGTTTCTATACGTGCATTGTCAAAGGAAACATCATGGATGTTATTGCTTTTCAGGTCACTGGGGCAGGCAGCACCAGATATTTCTGCATTTGCCAGAGCACGGGCAGCAGCCTACCCCATTTTTCAGATGATAGAGAGGAACACCGCGAGCAAGGCCAGCTCAAAAACTGGCAGAAAACTAAATACATTGGAGGGTCACATTGAGTTCAAAGATGTGTCTTTTAGCTACCCATCTCGTCCTGATGTATTAATCTTCAATAAACTCAGTCTTGACATTCCCTCTGGGAAGATTGCAGCTCTTGTTGGGGGAAGTGGGTCTGGAAAGAGCACAGTCATATCATTGATTGAGCGATTCTACGAGCCTTTATCTGGACTGATACTGTTAGATGGGAATGATTTTAGGGAACTTGACCTCACCTGGCTTAGGCAGCAAATTGGGCTTGTTAATCAAGAGCCTGCCTTATTTGCAACGAGTATAAGGGAAAACATTCTGTATGGAAAAGATGATGCCACGCTCGATGAAATCACGCGTGCTGCTAAGCTTTCAGAAGCTTTGTCTTTTATCAACAACCTACCTGACAGATTTGAAACTCAGGTAGAAATTCTCTCTCTCTCTCCTGGTGCACAAAAGCTCCAACGTTGCAGCATCTGGGAGGGTACATAGGCAAACTTAATCATGTCTTACAGAAAGCCTGTCTCGAACCTATATATACACGTGCACATATATGTGTGTGGGTGTATGAATGTCTGTATGTGTAAGTGCATGAAACTCAGCTTTAGATTCACTAATTAATCTTGACTTCTTAATTTGTGACATACTACATACAGTACAATGCTTGATTCAGCTTCTACAGTTGGCCTATTTCATTTGTTTCCAATTCTGTAATTTTTCGAATGCATAAGGTGTCCTTGCATAGTATGAGCCTTACCTTGATTTCATGTTCTTGGTATTAAATGGAGGCCAGAAGAAAAATAGAAGTTGAAAGTGCATTTGATTGACAGTACCAACTTGTGTAATTTCGCTCCACAGAAGGAAAGATACAAATTTCTCACTTAAGGATTCACCCTAATAGTTATGCGAAAGCAAATTGCCTTTAAACAACAGTATTTCCTGAAGGAAATTTAGCATGAATCCATAGGAAATGTTAAGGAAGCAGTTTAACATGAAGGAATTATTTTATTGTATAAGTGCAGGTTGGTGAGAGAGGCGTACAGCTATCAGGAGGGCAAAAGCAAAGAATAGCAATAGCACGGGCGGTTGTGAAAAATCCATCTATACTTTTGTTAGACGAAGCTACAAGTGCTCTTGATGCTGAGTCTGAGAAAAGTGTCCAAGAGGCACTTGATCGTGCCATGGTAGGAAGAACTACTGTGGTTGTGGCGCATCGGCTCTCCACCATTAGGAATGCAGATGTGATTGCTGTTGTTGAAGCAGGAAAGATAGTAGAAACTGGGAGCCATGATGAGCTCATCTCAAACCCAACCAGTGCCTACTCATCGCTTATCCATCTCCAGGAGGCAGCAACCTTGGAGCGCCACCCCTCGCAGGGTCCTACAATGGGAAGACCCCTCAGGTAATTTTATCGGTATTCATAAAATTCTCTTCGGGGTAACATGTTGAAATGGTTCCATGCATTTAATAGAGATTGGGAAATATTAATGAATATTGGGCATTTGAAGTAGATAGCTTTTAAGCCAACAGAAAACACAAACAGCTTGTTTTGAAAGGCTTCCCTTTGGTTGTTTGAAGCATCGTGCCCTTTGTTACAGGAAAATGGTACAATGATACAGGATCACGAACTGGGGTTGCAAAATTTTAATTCTACAATTTTTGACAAGGTTTTTGTTGAATTATGACAACATACATGAATTTCTTGTATAGATTACGAAGATTGGGAAGTCATAACATTAGATAAACATTGGTGGCAAGAATTGTGTAGAAATCATTATTTTTCCAACAGAGTAGCTTATCCTGCAAAATTAAGGAATTTCATTAGGTAGGAGTTTATTTTATGGAAAACTGTTTTCCCTCCTCAAATTTCATTTGTGGCAGAATTGCCGTGGCGGCATTGTTTACCGGTAACCATGACGTAGGTCTGGTTGGTTAGGTCGAGCTTTTCTTCGAGAACACTCTAATTTCTAATCAATTCGCTGGAGGTTGTTTAGACCCCCAAGTTTAATAAGAAAGATTTCGTTCTATAGGACGGGGAGGAATTCTGAAATGGTAACAAGATGATATAAAGATATATACATCATGCACTAACATTTCCAGAAATCTCTAGCTTTTTATGTCACTATTTATTTCTCTTTTAGCATAAAGTATTCTCGAGAGTTATCCCGCAATAGATCAAGCTTTGGTACAAGTTTTCGTTCTGAAAAAGATTCGATAAGTTGTACTGCTGCTGATGGAATGGAGCCCATCAAGGCAAGACATGTTTCGGCCAAAAGAATCTATTCAATGGTTGCACCTGATTGGTTTTATGGGGTCCTTGGCACCATTGGTGCTTTCATTGCCGGAGCCCAGATGCCACTTTTTGCACTTGGGATTTCTCAAGCTCTAGTAGCCTTCTACATGGACTGGGAAACAACTTGCCGAGAGATAAAGAAGATCGCAATCCTGTTTTGCTGTGGTGCAGTAGTTACCGTCATTGTCCATTCTACTGAGCATCTCTGTTTTGGAATCATGGGATCACGGCTCACACTTCGTGTGAGAGAAAGGATGTTCTCAGGTAAATTTTGGTCTCACACAATCTAGTATTTTTAATATTTCACTGCTTGCCTTCATCTCCTTTTAAGCATTTAGAACATCAGGTTGATAGTGTTTTATCTCATGCATTTTCAGCAACTACTCAGTTGAACATGTTATTCTGTTCTAGTATTATTCAGTAATGATGGTTCCTACTGAATGCATATGGCAATTTAACATGGTTTTGGTTAAATTATCTGGTGCAATCCCTTCTCTCAGCTTGTGTCATAACAGCTTGATGTGTGCATTTCCGCAATATTCTGACATTTTTCCCCACAATAAAGTGAACTTTTTCCCATGAGCCTCTAAATTCTTCGTCAACACTGAAATGTTCTTCTCTGGGACTTTTTCTTTTTCCCATGCATCTCCGTGCCATCTTTGACTGTAGCCATTTTGAAAAATGAAATTGGATGGTTTGATGACTTCAACAACACAAGTTCCACGCTGTCATCACGTCTGGAGAGCGATGCAACTTTGCTACGCGCTATAGTAGTTGATCGATCAACAATTCTCCTACAGAATGTAGGTCTTGTTGTTGCCTCATTTGTCATCGCCTTCATCTTAAACTGGAGAATCACCCTTGTCATGATAGCAATGTATCCACTGATCATCAGCGGCCATATTAGTGAGGTATCCTTTCTTTCCCAAATTAGAATGTATACAAGAAATTTTCTTCATTTGTATTTTCTACTAATAGTTCTTCATATGAATACCAGAAATTCTTTATGCAAGGTTATGGCGGCAACTTGAGTAAAGCATACCTAAAGGCTAACATGCTGGCTGGTGAGGCTGTGAGTAACATCCGCACTGTTGCAGCATTCTGTGCTGAAGAGAAGGTCCTTAACCTTTATGCCAAAGAGCTTGTGGAACCTTCCAAGCGCTCATTCAATCGTGGTCAGATTGCAGGAATATTCTATGGCATTTCCCAATTCTTCATCTTTTCATCATATGGGCTGGCCTTATGGTACGTATATTATTGCCTCATCTTATTTGAGCATACAACAGGTGATTTTAATGCGTCTGACTTTGCAAAACCAATGGATTGCTCCTTTCAAAAAGGGAAATAACATTGGAGCAAATTGCAACTCTTACTCTCGTTTAACTTTGCTCAGGTACGGTTCTGTTCTGATGGGAAAGGGACTTGCTAGCTTCAAATCAATCATGAAGACATTTATGATTTTGATTATCACTGCATTAGCCATGGGTGAAACGCTGGCATTAATCCCAGATCTTCTGAAAGGGAATCAAATGTTAGCATCTCTGTTTGAGGTGATGGACCGAAAAACACTTGTACTGGGTGACGTTGGTGAAGAGTTGACGAATGTGGAGGGCACAGTTGAGCTAAGAGACATCCAGTTTAGCTATCCTTCAAGGCCAGATGTAATGATTTTCATGGACTTCAACCTTAGAGTACGTTCAGGAAAGAGTATGGCTTTAGTGGGGCAGAGTGGTTCCGGTAAAAGCTCTGTTCTTGCACTTATACTTCGGTTCTATGATCCAACAGCCGGTAAAGTGATGATTGATGGTGAGTCTTTTTGAGCCAATGTTGCCATCACTAAAGATCATGTGCACAATTTTCGGTTTTGTCCCATTCGGGAAAAATTGCCGGTTACATTGAACATATTTGTGTCTTCTGAAGTTCTGCCAACAATGTCGTCTCGTAGCATTGATGTCATGGAAAGGAATTTGTATATGTTTCGATGTCCAAGTGGATGAACCGGAACCATTTTAGAAATACTTTGACAATCTGAAAAACAACATTCATTACCTGCATTTTTTGGTTTTTTATCTGTGTTTCTTCAAACATCAAATCAAGGCTGATATGTTATGAACAAAGCACGGTTCTCGACCTTTTTTTTTTTTTTTGATTGATGCATATATTCGTTGTTGTTAAATTATTGGCCTGAAAAGCATCTCATGGCATTTCCACAGGTAAAGACATCAAGAAACTGAAGTTGAAGTCGCTTCGGAGTCATATTAGCCTAGTCCAGCAAGAGCCAGCTCTTTTTGCAACATCAATCTACGACAACATTTTGTATGGGAAGGAAGGAGCTTCTGAAGGAGAAGTGATTGAAGCAACTAAGCTTGCAAATGCTCATGATTTCATCAGTGCCCTTCCCGAGGGCTACTCAACAAAGGTTGGTGAACGAGGGGTTCAACTTTCCGGAGGCCAAAAGCAAAGAGTAGCCATTGCCCGGGCTGTCCTAAAGAACCCAGAAATATTGCTACTAGATGAAGCCACTAGTGCCCTAGACGTGGAGTCGGAGCGAATCGTGCAACAAGCTCTAGACAGGCTCATGAGGAAACGGACGACAGTCATGGTGGCGCATAGGTTGTCCACCATAAAAAATGCAGATCAGATATCAGTTATACACGATGGGAAAGTTGTAGAGCAAGGGACTCATTCTAGTCTGGTGGAGAACAAAAATGGAGTATATTTTAAGTTAATCAATCTTCAACAGCAACAACAATAACGTCATCAGTAGTGACAAGAATGACAAGAGTGCCATAATAATAATCATTCTATTCAGGCACGGAGCTTTCTTCACCCCGTTTCTCCTTTTCAACATTTATGTTTGGATTTAATGTATCGAATAGTTGTTTCTATGTGGTTGGCGGGAGTGGGAGGGAGGGGGGGTTAAATGAAGATAATAATCATCACAAATGCTAAGGTACTTTGCATATTTTTGGTGGTTTTTATGCTTTGATTTCTTTATTTGTTTGGAGGGTGTTGAAGAGTTGCATACATTTCGGAGCTTTAATTTTTTAAAAATCCACAAGTACAATTCAACCCGTGCATAACCGAACAGAAGATTCATATTTCTTGTAGTCGGAGTGACAAACTGAGGAAGGTATTTCTTACATGCAGCAGCAGTTCATTATCCCGCGGACTGGACTCCTCTCCAGTTGTTACTAAGATGGTGTCGGGAGACATGTCGAAGGCCATGTTCAACCGATCTCAGCCATTGAACGCTTAAATGGATGGCTAGCATTGGCCATGCATTTTATCTATTTGAAAAAAAAAAACAAAAAAGAGTTGATAAAGGCCGATGGACAAAGGATCTGGACGGGGGGAGGGCGGGCCTTGAACGCAGCAGTGACATGGTAGACGTGGATTTTGTACCAACTCACCTGCTTTTGTCAACAATATATATATATATATATATTAAAAAATATTTGATGCACATTGTTGATATATATTTTACTTTAATTATATAAAAACTAAATATTTTTTAAATAAAAAAGACACATATTACTCCAGTTTATGTCAACGTGTGTTAAGAGACTTATTTAAGAGTTCCGTCCATATAACCAAACTCCATACTTTTTTTTTTTTTATTAAAAAAAAAATGTAGATAGCCAACAATGTTCCACTTGATGGATGGATGGATGGTTGAACGTGTCAACTGTGCTTTTGTGAATCAATGGATGAACCTCTTTAAATTGCTGGCGATCGTCAGCATATTTGAAGTAATAAATACAAAACAGCCGTTCTCAAGAATCCATCACCGACGGTTCAACCGTCCCCCCAATATTCACTTTTGAAAAATTCTTCACATCGAAATTGAAATTAAACTTCTTCTTGGAAAGTTCCAAATTTTTCTTGCTTAGAAGCAACATGTTTCTATTTCCATTAATTGTGGTATTCACTTGGGTGAACTTTGATTTGATGATAAATTTAATTCATTATAATACGAATGCCACAAATTTAAGCCCTAAAAACATTTTTTTTTCTTTTTTTTTTGTAAAACACATAAATAATGTCGTGAAGCCTTTACTCTTCTCGAAACTTACATAGGAGTTTTCAGTGCCCCTCTCCCCAACCCCCCCCCTTTTTTTTTTTTTTTTTTAAAGATATGATCCTTACTTTGATAGAAACGCACATACAGAATATTTTGGAAATATTTTGGAATTTGTTTATTTAGTAAGAAATCGTTTGTAAACCCATTCTCGCAATCTTTTGGCGACCATCTATTAAAATTACAATTTGCTTATTAAATTAATAATTAGTTATGTATTGGTCATTGGTTAGGTGTTCTGAAATTCCACAACCCTTAGCGGCGATAAACAGATCAACTAAGAATGCATAGTTTACAATAATTGAAGACACGAAGTAGTTTTTTCTTTTTTTACCAAAATTCAAGTCAAAATTATTGACAATAACTAAGTGACTTTGTTAAACTTTGATACGAAATAGGAAGCATTACAATTGAGCAGCAAAAACACTTTTACTTTGGTGTTGCCATTGGACTGAGAATAAAAGCACTAAAACTAACCTAACATGGATATATGGGTTGAAAACACTTTTTTTTTTAATTTTTTTTAAAAGTATGACCATAGACCCTCCCCCAAAAAAAAGCATAACCAATTCATTAAGCAATATAAAATGATGATTAAAATTATGATGAGTTCCTCCAAAATATACAGTATCAACCTCCTTTGTTCTTCTTAAAAAGGGACAGAAAAAAAAAAAACAAAAACCTCCTTTGTTGCAATAAAACAAACATGCATGTTCTGAAGTATATAAATTCACATGCAGATTGCAAAGAAATTTTCAAAGTTCAGGATTTCGATACAATTTTCCTTTTATATTAAATAGAATGATAGTAAGATAAGTTACCTCATAATCATCCCGCTGTCAATGAACTTGAATTCGTACGTAACCTCTCTAGAATGTTTCTTGAATCTGTCACCATTGAAGCACCATACAGTCGGCTCATAAGATTATCACTTTTAACTAATACATGTTGAATTTAAATAATAATTCAAAATTTTGGGGTATAACTTGAGGAATTACGTAACAGCCTCGCTTCCTTGGTGTTCAAGAAACTAGGTAGCAAGCCGTAAAGGGCGTTTAGTTTTGGTGAATTGGTGATCAACCATTCAGTCGCTGCGCTGAGAGAGCAGTTAGAGCCTATCTACAGTATGTGTGTGTGTGATATATATATATATATATATATATATATATATATTGTGTATAATCCTGTTTGACATTTTGAGACATTAACGTGGAAGAGTAGGATTTCAGAATTGATTGTTGCAACTTGCAAATAGAAAATGACAAAAAAAAAAAAAGATGATGATGACGGATGCGATGAGGGAATAGGTTTATAGAAATATTGAATTAGTAGGAAGAATTAATGGGGACCAAGCATATCTTAAATTATACGGGTGTTTGTTGGCTAAAACGATCTTGCATGCACGATGCGCCAATTTAAAATTCGATACCAATACATAAAAGCTAGCCATAGCTCAGAGAAGATTGCCAAACAATGAGACAGAAAGCACGCTGTGTATTTGTGGGTGTGAATAGATGAATGATGACTGTTATAGCCTTTCTTGTCGGAGAAATGTGGACTAACCCGAAAAGTTGCAAATATGGCAACTAATTACAGTTACTAGACTGTTATGCTCCCCATTAGGGAAGCAATGAAATTCCCATGTTGAGTTTCTAATTTTAACTTCCAACCCAAAACAATATATAAAATCACGCAACAAAAGATGCCAATTACTAAGAAAGAAAATTCAAGCCTTTTGGAAAATAATGTCAGAGCAAAATTCTAGGGGAATTGCTATTTACACGTACATAAAATTGTTGGTTAGCTAATTCAATTGGTTCCCAAGCCTATACGCTAGGAGTAGAACCTCATTAATAGTATACGAAAGTAATTTGTTTTTATATAAGAATTATCTCATCTTCTTATATAAAAAGGTATACTTATTACGTGATTTGATAGAACTCTAAAATAGTGAAAAACTCTAATGTGGTTGTGGATAAATATATATTTAGATTATAAATCACATAAATTCTTTATATTTATTTTGCTTTTATTTTTTTTAATATTTCATTTCCTAATAATTGGTATTAAACCTCTAGTTCTAAGGGAGCTAAAGGGATAGTGGAAGTGATAACATTTAAAGAAGAAAAAGTAAGGATTAATAAGTTTGATGGTAGATTATCTATATCAAAAGAAGTTACATTATCCTCTTTTAGAAAAGAAACTAGAATTGATGAGCAAGAAAGAATACAAATTGCTAGACAAATAAGTCTTAGGAGTTACCTGATTGACGTTGGCCTGAAATGTTGCCTTTAATATCTAAGACAATTATAGGATTAATGAGGATATTGACTCATACCTATGAAGAACTATCCACTTCTAATAAAGTATATTTGATAAGAAAATTATTTAATTTGAAGATAAAAGAGAGTATCTCTGTTATAAATCATATAAATGAGTTTAATTTGATTTCTAATCAATTGACCTCAATGAATATACATTTTGATGAAGAGGTTAAGACTTTGATCCTATTATCCTTGTTATCGAAAAGTTGGAATGTCGTTATAACTGCAATAAGTAGTTTGTTTAGTTTACAACAATTACAGTTTAGTGTAGTTCGAAATTTAATTATAAGTGAAGATATTTGTAAGAGACAGTCAAATATATTATCCAACTCTGATTTTGCCTTAAGTATTGAAGATAAAGGAAGAACAACTTAACATAATGACAATAGGGTAGATCAAAATCCAAGAAAAGTAGTAAATCAAAATCTGGTGCTATGTACTAAAATTGTGATCGTAGGGGCCACTTTGAGAAATACTGCATATTGATGCAAGAAGATTTCATAAATAGGCTAACTAGGTTCCACTCTAGGATACAAAAGTTAAAACTTGTGCATATTGATGCTTAAGGTCTCTTTCAAGTAGTATCCTTATGTGGCTCACTTTATTATGTTACCTTAATTAATGATTCTAGTGGGGAAATATGAGTTTATTTTTTAAAAAATAAATCTGATGTATATATAACTTTTAAAAGGTGGAAAATGAATATGGTATAAAAATAAAATGCTTAAAATCTGATAATAAAGGTGAGTATAGTAACAAAAAATTCAAAGATTTTTGCGTGACTAATGGATTGAAATAGAGATAATAATTCCAAAGACATCATAGCAGAATGATATCATTAAATGTATGAATAGAATATTAAATAAGTATATTAGGAGTATAAGAATACATGTTGGATTACCAAATACATTTTAGGCTAATGTTGTCAACACTACCACCTATTTGATTAATCGAGGACTATTTGTTCCCTTAGATGGAGAACTATCAGAGGAGACTTAAACAAGTAAAAAGGTAAATTTGTCACACCTTAAAGTCTTTGGTTGTGTTTCTTATATGTAATGGATTATGATGAAATAGATAAATTAGATTCTAAATCTTATAAGCATTTTTTCATAAGGAATAAAATTGATGAATTTGGATATTGTCTTTTAGATAATCAAAATAGAAAGAACATTAGAAACAAATATATCATATTTAATAAAAATATTATTTATAAAAATAAACATGTTGTAAAATCTAATAATGTAAGGAAGCATGTCATAAAAGGAGAATATACTAAATTGAAGGAAATTTCAAAAAATGATATGGGTAAAGGAGTGTCAGAAAATTCTGAAATTATCCTAATACAGTTAAAGCCTTTTATACTAGCACAAGTGACAAATTTTGGTACAATATCTAAACCTTTACAATGATTCTCTCCTTTTTTGTATTATTTATTGTAACTAACAGAAGTAACCTAGAATATTTTGATGAATTAATACAAGTTAAAGATTTTACCAATTGGAAGTTAGTTATGGAAGAAGAAATTAAGTTCACTACAGAAAATCATATGTGGAAGCTAACTTATTTACAAAAAGGCATTAAATAACTTATAAAGCAAGGTTGGTTATAAAGGGATTTTAGCAAAAAGAAAGTATTGATTATACTGAAATTTTTTCTCTAATTATAAAAATATCAACAATTCAGTTGGTATTGAGTATTGTTGCATCTAAAAATTAGCATTTAAAACACCTTAATATAAAAACAACTTTCCTTTATGGTGATTTAAAGGAAGATATTTATATGATATAGGTAAAAGCTTTTTTAGTCCTTAGACATGAACATTTTGTGCACAAGTTTAATAAAGACTTGCATGGTTTGAAATAAGTGTCTAGGCAATGGTACAAGAAGTTTAATGACTTTATATCTAATTACAATTTCAAGAGATGTAACATCAATCATTGTTATTATTTTAAAAATATAAAAATATAAAAAATTTGACATTTACTATGTTATTTTGCTCTTGTATGTAAATGATATGCTTATTACAAGTTTTAGCATTCAAAGCATTAATAACTTAAAGCAGAAATTGCCAATTGAATTTGCAATGAAAGATCTTGGAGCTGTAAAATGAATTCTTAAGATGAAAATTGTGAGAGATAAAAAGGCTAGTACTTTGAAACTATCATAAATTGCTTATGTTGAAAAACTATTGAATCAGTTTAAGATGTAGGAAGCAAAGCTATTCAATACTCTTTTGGTAAATCACTTTAGGCTTTTGAAGGGATAGTCACCAATGACAAATAAGGAAGACAAATACATGTCAAGAGTTCCTTATACCTTAATAATTAGTAGTCTTATGTATACTATTGTCTGTACCAAACCTAATATAGCACATACAATAAGAGCTGTGGGTAAGTATATAACTAAGCCTTGTAAACATCATTAGGAGGTTGTCAAGTGGATTTTTTGCTATCTAAAGGGTACTATAGATGCAACACTATGTTTTAACAACAGTAGTATGAATTTGCAAGACTTTGTTGATACAAATCTTGGTGGAGACATTGATAGTAGAAGAAGCACAATAGGTTACGTATGCACTTTAAGTGATATTGCTGTAAGTTAGGTATCTTAACTACAAAAGATTATGGCTCTATCAATTACTGAAACTGAATATGTCATTATCATTAAAGTAAGTAAGGAATTAGTTTAATTGAAAAACTTCTTAGAAGAATTGGGCAAGTTACATGGAATTAATATTCTTTTCTGTGATAATCATAGTGCAGTTTATCTTACTAAGAAATTTTTATTCCATATAAGAATAAAATATATCCAATTGAAATATTACTTTATACGTGGTTTATTGGACAATAAGACCTTAACTTTAGAAAAGATATGTCATACAGAAAATCCTGTTGACATGTTAATTAAGATAGTGATTATAAAGAAGTTAAGGTTGTGTACAATCTCAATGGGCCTCTGTAATCACTTGTTGAGGAGGTGTCGCATTGAGATTTTAGATTATAAGGTGGGTTAGAATTACATTGTAATAGCTATTAGTTTAATAATTAGTTTCTAAATGTGAAATTGTTATAGGAATAAAACTTAATTAATATTATATAGGAGTAAATATGCAATTTATTTTTATATAAGAATTATCTTATCTCCTTATATAAAGGGGAATGCTTATTATGTAATTTGATAGAACTTTAAAATAGTGAAAAACTCTAGTGCGATTCCTTATGTTCAGGTTGCAAACCATGTAAATTCCTTATGTTCATTTTATTTTATTTTTTTAAAAATATGCTGTTTCCCAACACCTATGACCACGGTTTTAGCATGTATGAAGCCAAAATACATGTGTAAATAACATTTCTATAAGTCTACTCTCACAGTGCTTTGGTGTCAAATTTCAATTTTTATGGGTAAAATTAAGAGGCATCTAATCCTCAAAACAGGCATGCTTCAAATAAACAACATTAAGACAAATCACCAGCATCCTGGACACAACTTTACATGTCTGCAGAATTACAAATCTTGTAGCTGGCCAATTGATATTGTATAATGTTCTGCTTGAATGACACTAATGCGAGTTGCTGACAAAAGTTGATAGCCAATATCAATTTTTTATTAAGCATTCCCTGGTTGCTTTTGTTTCTGTTTCTTCCCCATTCCCATTTTGGACTTTTGTCCCCATATTTCCAAAACAAAGTCCATCATATACAGCGGTACCAAAAGATTATATATATATATATATATATATTCTATTACATTGGTGAAGAAAACAAAGATATTAGACCATGTGAATTAGTAATAATAATTCTAAAGGAGTTCTCACTATTTGAACAAAGATAAAGGTCAAGTGCACTTTCTTACAAATTCGTCCATATTGTCATACCTCATCCAAATATGACATGTGCACTACCTAATTTTGATTGTCATTTGTGTCTTTTTTGTGTTGAATAATGCCTAGATTATAATTACCATACGACTTCCCCTGCATTAACTTGATTTGGAAGTTATGCATTGATTTCTATAACACAAAGGAAAATAAAATAACCATTATCTTCCAGATTACGTCTTCCTTGCATCTATATAAGCGGAATGTCTCAGAGAGTTGTTAAAAGCAATAGCTTCCTTGTTGGATACAAGCAGCTTTTTCTCTAAATTTCGACTCTGAACCTACCCTCTTGTCACTCTCATATGTATTGATACAATCTTTGAGATCTCGGCATAATGGTTAGATCTCCATGTTGTTCTGATGTTAACTTGAAGAAGGGGCCGTGGACGCCAGAAGAAGATGAGAGGCTAAAAGAGTATGTTAACAGAAATGGCCACTCGAATTGGAAACAAGTCTCAAAGCTTGCAGGGCTGAACAGGTGTGGGAAGAGCTGCCGGTTGCGGTGGACGAACTATCTGAGGCCTGATATCAAGAGAGGAAGATTTACAGAGGAAGAGGAGCGAGTCATCATCAACTTACATTCGATTATTGGAAACAAGTATGCATGTTTTCTTTTACCCTTGTTTTGGTTTGCCTCTCGAGGGTCTATTTTTAGGTTCTTAAGGATTGAGGCTAGAGGGGTTTGAACCCTGCCCACAGCCCACTTACCACTAAGCTATGCCCGAGAATCCAAAATCTGAATCTTGTATTTAATTGGCAGTTCATAACAATTGTTCTTGCTCGTATAGTCTTGAGAAGGTATAACCTTTTTCACTGACACATGAACTTGCAGATGGTCAAGGATAGCTGCCCATCTTCCGGGGAGGACAGACAATGAAATCAAGAACTTCTGGAACACTCACATAAGGAGAAAACTTCTGCAAATGGGAATTGACCCAAAAACTCATAGGCCAAGAAGCGATTTCAATCATCTTCTGAATCTGTATCAGTGTCTAGGTGCAACAAAGTCATCAAGTCCCTGGAACAATCTACTTATGTTACAGGCAGATGTCACAAAACTAGCAAAACTCCAGTTGTTGCAAAATCTACTGCAGCTTATGAACACAAGCACACTTCCAAATTCAGAGAACGCCAGTCTCTTAGGATCACTAAACATGGACCCAACTGAAGGATTACTCAATGGGGCAACTGCAGGAAACTTCTCCTCCGAGAGACCAACCCCAGAAGTACACAACATTCTGAATCCTTCTTTAGCCCCTCAATTATCCAAGGATCTCCTAGCTGTTACAAATTCATGGACATGCTACGAGGGTGGGCTTGACACAGGGAGCCTTAATACGAAGAACAGCAGCTTGAGCAGTTCTTATGGATGTAATATCCAAGCAGAAAGCTATCCTCCTAAATTGGTATCGGCCTCAGCCATAGCCTCACCTGAGATTTCCATTGTCAATGAAACAGAAAGCAACGTTAACCTATCAAACTACTCCGCCGGTTCGCCTGCTTCTACCATCTTTGAAGCTTGGGACAAAATACTGGAGGATGAAGCCGGTGGCTCCTACTGGAAAGATATTCTAGAGTGCGCATCTACCTTCTTCGTTATACTCGTTACTGACAAGCTGATATTAATTGGGGAAATATCTGTGAAAATTTTAAATGCTAATAAGGCATTTTACCCTTATGTTATAGCAGGAATATTGTTATTGATAAACGTTTGGTTTCTATCTGATATTGCAGGTTAACAGCAAAATTATGATGATCGCAAGCTCAAAATTGACGGCAAACGTCTCTCCAACTAGCTCGATATGCGCTTTGGCAGCATCAATTGTTCAGTTGGACTTTTTTGTAATTGTAACGCTTGTTTCCGTCCGTTCTTATTGAGAAGCTAAGGCTGTATAACTTTTTTGTAAAAATACTGCGTTATAGTGTAGGAGTCTGCACGGAGACGTCCTTTTTTAAGAGAGGCTTATTTCGGAGATTAAATAATACCAGTGTAAAAAGTTGAATCCAAATTCATTCAAATCTTTGAAAATGTTCATTATATTGAAGACATTATCTATTTTGTCACTTAAATCTATTTCCCGTTCGGAGTTGCAAGTTTGTCTTATTCTTATATATATATATATATGTATGTATGTAAGTATATGTATCCAACTAATTGCATCTCAAAAGATTGAGTTGATAAGATTAGCTGAAGCAACAACAGCTCAATCTGTTACATCAGACAAAGGGAATTCTACTACACATTCCTAAATTTGAGATGGCTTTCAACTGAGATACGGGTTTGACTTTGTTTGGGGGCTTTTGTTTTTTGGTCGGTCATCAACTGTAACATCAGTGCAGTTTGGTTGATGACGTAAACGATTTGAATTGGAGTTTGAATATTGTATGAATCCAAATTCAGATACTACAAAGTCAGAACATTTAGGTGCAATTATTTACGTCCAATTAAAGAAATTGACCGTAATCTGTAGCAAAACAGTCATCAACCTTTACCTAGCAAACCGCCCAAGTTGAGTCCTTCACTTGTACTTTTCTCCTTTCTGTTTTTTTTAACCCTATTTACAAGCAACTCTACAGGCACCCTCCTTATTACCAGACCTCGTCCAAAACAAAAGACGAATTTTATTGTAAGGACGAACAGACTAGGAAAACACAGGACACAAAGCTATTCGAAGGATTCTGGCTGGTGTAAATTATGATTGATAGAGAGAGAGAGAGAGAGAGAGAAAGGAGGGTGGTATTAAAACCAGCAGCCTGATAAATCAAAATTCACAATTCCCATTCTAACTTTTAACTCGTATCTTCTCCATCAGATTGATGCTGTTCATACGCCAAAATATAAGCAAATGAAATGAAGCTCTATCGTGATTAAAATACTGCCCCTACAATAAGCAACATAGGGCCCAGGGGCCATATTAAAGCCGACCAAGAGCTACCCAAGTTCCTCAAAGGCTTACTTGGGATCGACATTTAAACAACCAAAGGCTACTCTTCAACCTATGCAAAACATGTCCTTAAACATCCTATAAAATTCTGGCCTCACAACTGCTCGATAGGTACCTTTAGGTGTCCGAGACAGAATTTCAGGCTACAATAAAGGATGCAACCAATGTCTCTTCTAAACAAACAAACATTAGTTGATTGAGAGTGTATCTCTATAAAATAAAATTTAAAAAAAAAAAAAAACAACAACAAATGCATAATACAAAGGAAGCTTATGACTACTTGACCAAATCCCAAGCTGAATCTAAGTGTATCTTTGTTTTATGTCAATCCAGCATAGTTCAAATTAAAACCTACCTCCAAGTATCTTCAAAAAAACTCATGAATCTGAAAAATCCTAATTGAAAAATTGAAAAACAAGTTAGAATAAAACTAAATAATGTTGAATATTTGTAAAAACTAATAATTATTAGCACTAACTAACCATTTCATCTCTAATTAACAAGAACAATCCTTGTTTTATGTTAATCCAGCATAGTCCAAGTTAAAGTCCACCTTCAAGTATATTTAAAGTGTCCATGAAATTCAAAAACTCTAACCAAAAAATTAAAGAACAAGTTAGATTGAAACTAAACATTGTTAAACATTCGTAAAAGCTTAATAATTATTATCTCTAACAAACTATATAATCTCTAACTAACAAATACACTTATTACCAAACTTGTCCTTATCACTTCACAACCAATAAAAATCAACAAACTGCATGATATTTTGGGCTATTTAAAAGCAGCATAAGAGGCCCTTCGGGGACTTTTTGAAGAAAAAGGCCAAAAAGGGACAATAACATTAAAAACAACAATAAGAAAAGAGAGAGAAAAGAAAACAATGAATATTTAAAATGATAGTATTTTGCACTAAAAAACAAGGCATTCTACTCTATATAGTTTAAAAAACCATACTGATAGATAAGTTGGTAAGTAATTACTATTATAAACTATATATAAAAGAAAAAAACAAATAGAAAGGACCACTCATTTTATTAAAAGAGTTGTTGTCATTATCACTAAAATCAAACTTAGAGTATGTTTAATCTATTCCAATCGAATTCAAGCACATCAGTGCACCATATCATCATGAGTCAGCAAAGGAAAACATGTTAAAATAATTGTCAAAGCATATCCATTAAAAACTTTATAATAAAGTGACTTAGTTTACCAAAAGGCATTCTTAAGGCATGAGACTCTTATAATTAGTAAGTTGCAATTTATCCTATTAATGCATTATGGGATTAGTGATTGCCCATTGAAATGTGTGGATTGACATCATTTTTATGTGTACTAATCTATTTGGATAGTAAATAAAAAATAAGCATAATGGTCCATTAATGATAGGTTAATACTTACATGAGATATTGGGAGTAAAATTTGAGAAGCCATTCTCATTTATACAAGTGGTTTAACCACTTTAACGTTATGTAAGAGTGGAGGGTTATCCTTAACCTTACATGAGATCCTACTTTTGTCTTTTATATTTTTCATCTTTATCTAAATGCATATATTTAGGATAGGGAGACCAACCATAATATATTTGGAGCCTTACTTATGCCATCATAAACCTAATCATCTCCAGGCTTATGTTTCTTCTCTCTACACCACCATTTTGTTACAAAGTTTCAAAAATAATTAATTGTCTAACCATACACCTTTCATTACATAATTTCTTAAACAATTCAAAAAGACATTCACAATTTTGGTCAATTATTACGATTATAATTCCTTTATTTAAATAATTTTTTACCATACTTAAATATTTTCTAAAGCATTATAATACTTTAGATTTATTGAAAATTAAATAAATATAACCATAACACATATAATCATTTATAAAAGTACAAAGATATAAAACATCATGTCTTACCCTTATATTTATTGGACTGCATATGTTGGAATTGACTAATTACAAAAAAATTTTAACTCTAACAATCTTACTAAATGGTTTTTTAGTTAATTTCCTTTCTAGAAAATGTTCGCACATAAATAATTTAATTTTAATGGGTAAACCTAAAAGGCCTTTTTAGTCAATTTATTCATTCTCTTTTTTCCAACATGACATAGTCTAGTATGCTAGATATTTGCACTTACAACATTGTTGTTGATTGATACAATAATTAAAAAAACCATTATTGTAAATATTTAATACACCATAATTAATATCTAACATAAATAAACTATTTAACAAGTGTTCATAATTGATTATAATTTGCAACATAAGAAGTGTTGTTATAAATATTTATAATATGATATTTGAAAACAAATTTATAATTTGCAAATATTGATCCTCTTAACTTCTACTCTCATGTTGTTCCTAATATGCATCCATCTTGAACTGGTTTCAATTTGATGGAACCTTACATTTCAATAAGTACTATGAAACTAGCAACATTAACTAAACAACGATAAGTAAGAGTAAAAGATACTTTTTTTTTCTTAGTATATTCACAAGCAAAGTGACCTAGTTTCCTACAGTTGTACAAGTCATTTTGGTCTTATCCTTCTTTTTACTACTATGTCTTTTACAATAATCATTATTGTTGTTCTTTTGTGCTTATCATTTTTTTTCTTTCTTATAATACTTATAATGCCATTTACGTTTCAAACCAAAAAAAGACCTTTAAATTAGTCTTAACTTTAACCATATTTACTTAACTACAAGATTAAGTAACCTTAAGGCGCTTCTTCTTTAAAATTAAATAGCATGAGATATTTTCCAAGATCTTAATAGTTTTACTATGTATCATATTGATTTTCAAATAGTCCTAATTCAAAGGAATAGACCAAATAATGACATCAATTTGTTGTTTATCCATGAGAGTATAACTAATTACTTTAAGCTTTTTGATAATATTAGACAACACCCTTAATTGTTATCTCATGTGCTGATATGGCATCTTATATAGACATCAAAATTGATAATTAGCGTTCTCAACTTGATGACCAAAGTACTCCCAAACTTGTTTGTCAAAACCAATCATATTACCTAGGTAATCTCATACTTTTTAAATTTATAGATGATATCATCTTTATATTCTTAAATAAAACTATATAAGTAATACAATTCTTTCTTTTCTAATCCTTAAAAGTCTCTTAGTCTTGCCTTTGCTAAATTAAGGAACCCTTCCTAAGATCTACTATAATATGGTTGATGACTTTAAGCACTTTATGCTCTTTAAAGATATATTAAACTTTACAATACTAGATGTTATAGCTTTCATTATTTAATTTATCCTCTTTATTAAGCTCATGCATTATATTCTTTGTAACTATTGTTACAACAATCTTAAGACATTTATTAATAATTAGTAATAAAACTTCAATCATTCATTTTATACTGATATTGAAATAGATTAATAATAGTTTAAAATTAGTTAAAGAATCAAAAGTTCACAATGTTCTCAATCATCTTCTTTTATGTTAATACTAGATTATTTTAATTTATTTTAAATTATGTAAAATTTAAGTTCTTAGGTGAAGATTTTTATAATCTTACCAGCCCAATAACTTCCATTGAAAAAAAAAGAAAAAAAAAACCTTTATTAATTTGTCATACATGCAAAGTATATGTGTTAAGCATTATAGATCATATTTAAACACATATAATAACATAGTAGATATTTAAAATAAAGTTTTATGTACATAACATCAAACATATATACACATAACATTAAACATGAAACAATACTACAATAACATTACTATGACAATTAAGACTTAAGCATTTTTTAACATATGGTTTTAAAAAGGTAATAAGCTTAAACTAGATAATTGCTAACTGGTTAAGTCTTATCCTTTTCTACATCTTGGATAACTTTAAGGCCTAACTCTTGAAAGCCATAAACAAATCTCTACTTTGTCAAAGTAGATATGGCTTTCATTTTAAAGATTAAGAGTTAACACCACAACATAACACCTTGTAGCATGCTTAATATGATACTTCTATGTTTTTTTTTTTTTAAGTATCCTCTAGATAATCATAACATTTAATGATATATCTGATGTGTTCTAACTTAAAACATACCTCAATCGACCAAAAGTCTATCAATGACTAAGTATAATGTCAATCTTTACCTCTTTTTAAAGCTTATTAATTGTTGAGTTTTCAAGATAATTGATTAAGAATTTCATATATTTGACATTTTTTATAATTTTTTGATTATTTTTAATTTTTTATTTTTCAAAAAAATAAAAAAAGAATTGTTTACTGATTTTTCAATTTTTTGAGAAACTCAATATTCATTATTCTAATGTACTCTCTAATTACCATTTTAATTGGAATTTGCATTAAATGAATCATATTTCATCCTTGAATATAACTATAATGATATTAAAAATTATCAACATTAGAAAAAGGATCATTTTTATAATTTATTAATTTTTGAAAACTAATATTAGAATATTGTAAAGTACAAAATTTTTTAAAAAATGGTGTAAATTTTATATTTTTCTAATATTTTTACTAATTATTATGAATTTTAAAAAAATAATAATTTATATTCAAAATAATCATAAAATAATATAATATAATAAATTTTTATTGGTAAGTGACACGTGGTCCTCTTTAAGTCGAAATGACTCTTTTTAGTCAACTCATCATGTGATAAGTTCCAATGATAGTTGTTATATGCGTTAGAAGTCTATCCACACTAAATTAGTCAATAAAAAAAAAAAGAACACTTCATTTCACTCGCATCTTTTAAAAGTGTAGTACACTCGCTATTGTTCAAATGCATAACAACTATGAAAATTTGATGCATTATAATTTAATTTTCTTAATTTATTGGTATAGTTCATTTTCAAAAATAATATATAAAAATATATATTTAAAAAAATTATTTAAATACATGAGACTAAAATTTGTTATTTTTTAAAATTTTATATTTAATTTAGTTAATACATCTAAGATTGATAAATAATATATAATTACAAAGTTCATGCTAAGTATTTTTCATACATATAAATTTTGTGACATAAAATTGTTATTTTTAGATTAATTTTATAAAATAATATACAACAAAAAAAATTCTTATAAATATACAATTAAAAAATATGAAATTTTTATAGTATATTGTAAATTTTGATATCTCATTGCATGTAAAATTTTATTAAAAAAATAACAACATATGTAAAAAAAATAAATTTGTAAATGCATTGATCTAAAATATACTTGAAAACTACCTATAAAATAACAAAGAAATACTTAAATAATAATTTTCATGTTTTTTAATGTTCAAGAAAACTCTAATACTAATGTAATATTAAATAAGTAAGATATCTTCAAAAAAATATCAATAAATTGCAAATTTTTTTTATGGACCAAGTAATATTATTATACTAAATAATACCTTATTAACAAACTAAAAATTTCCTATGATAATTAATAAATAATTTGTATTATATTCACTTTTTAAAGTTTAAAAAATTATCTAGTAATTTTTTCAAAGTATGAGAAGTTATCAAGTATTTTTTTTAAAATGTCTCTAACATGTTTTTATAAATATGAATAAACACAATTTTTTACACACACTCTATAATGTGTCTTTAGTTAAAAAAAAATTAGCACTCTCCGTCTAATTTTTCTTTAATTAAATTAAGTCAACTCATCATTAAAACAACTCAAGCAATAATAAAAAAAAGCTGCTGGCCAATAAATTTATAATGAATACTTTATTTCTTTTGTTTGGGCTTTTTCTTTATAGAATAACAATGTATAAAATAATAATTGCAATGGATTTTGCTGCTATAACCTTCCAATCCCGATTTGTCCTTTTTTTTTTTTTTAGCCTTTTACTTTAACAAAAATTATTGATATTCAATATCAAGTAAAAAATAGTAAATAAAAACAAGGGGCAAATAAAAATAGATACAATAAATAAATAATTAGTTCCATCGTTTCTGCAGTAAATTCTTAAACGTATGGTCATCTCTACACGCCAGAGTCCCTTCATTTAATAAATGTTATTGTTAATTGTACAATTTCCACTTGATGGCCCTACCCACTAGCACCAATAATGCAACCAAGATTTTGTTACTTCCGAAATGAATCATTTCAAGCAAGAAACATATACTCCTCCGAGGGCATTTGATGTTCTCTTACGAGAAGATGAAGATGCCAAATCCATCACCAGGCTAAAACTGAATGATAGAAGTTCCAGGCATATAAATTTCAAGCCAATGCATTTTTTAGCAACCAATAACAATTATCCAGAAAACAGAGACTACAATTCTGGACAAGTTGTAATTGTCAAAACCATGGAACAGGTCAACTTATCAGCTTCGAGTAAATGAAAAATCAACCGTATGGCACCAGCAAAGAAATTATGCAATATTATTGAGCAGAATGAGAACTAGTCTCACAAAATCTTTAAGTGGAATATCATCAGTAACTTCTATTTGTATGAATGTTTGTTCCTCATCCCAGAGCCAGAAAACCAAAGAGACAAAAAAACAAAAAAAAGCCCAAACATTTTATTTGCATCCTCTTCTCACTTGCGTTGGAACACTACCAAGACAGCATCCACCAAGATCCAACATCATTTGCCCTTATTTCAACTAATTATCAATGACTTTAATAGTTTTGAACATAGAGAGTAGGGAAAAGCAGGACCATTTTAATCAGCCAACAGGAAAAAAAAACAAAAAAAGTCAGAAATCAAACTAATTAAGGGAATTTTGATTGTGGGAAAAGGCAATTCAATTTGTCAACGTCGCTAAAATGAAGAAAAAGAAACAACTTCTAAACAAAAGAAACATTGAACAGGCTCAAAGTACAGCCTTAACGTTCCTAAAATCTCAAGAGTCGTTCAGAAGTACCTATCTCCAGAGCACCTGTTGATGGAATGTACATGTTCACCATTGAAACACTACGCAAATTTTGTCAAGAGCCTAAAGCTAACATCAATAAATGGACCTACTAATTCCGCCACTGCACCACCTGCAACATATCGGGCAATGTGTACTTCAATTTGGCGCACCACCTAGCACAGCAGTTCCCACATGCTCAACCAAATCCCAGCAACTAAAAGCCATCCATTACCGACCAAGCAAGCCACAAACAGTTCCTCAGGTAATCGTTTAACCCTTTTTAACCCTGTTTCCTTTTCTTTTCTTTTCTTTTTCTTTCTCTTTTACCCTTTATTGTTGTTCTCCATCTTCATCTCAAACTTGAAGAATTGGAGATTTATCTTTCTCTTCCCCATCACTACAGCAACTATTGCTCACAATTTTCCTCACCTCCCCATCACAACTGCTCAAAGTCCTGGGGCGCGTGTCCAACCCACGTTTCTCCTCACCAACTCCTTCGCCCAAAGTCTTCTCCACAGAATCCCTCCCCTTCCTGCTCACCACATCGCAAAAGAAGTCACTCAAAACGGTCTCATAACCGGGCATTTTTGCATACCCAGGAAAGTAATTGATATCAATCACCAGATACCTATTCCCGATCCTGGAATCCCTAATCACATCAAAGTTAAACAAGTTCAAATTCATAGCCCTCCTCAAACCCTTGGCAAGAGAAGCAACAAAACTCTGGGGAGGCAACTGGGCATCCTCCAAATCCATCAATTCGTAGTACTTATCATCATTTTTCTCTTGGGTAGTCAAATTGGATACCTGAGAGAATGACAAAGAACCCTCGAGGCTCTTCAATTTCTCCTCAGGGACATCCGGCAGCGACTTCCGCTTCACGCACCTGACATACTCGCCCACCACGTACACTTTAAAGATAACCCCACCGTGATTGATGAATTCCTGCAGAACAATGGGGGGCCTCAGCTTGCTGAGGCCATCGCGGTTGAAGACTAGCGACATTTTGTGCGACTTGGCACTGCCGTCGGCGATCAACGGCTTGGCGATAACGGGGTACTTGAGAAACTCCCACGCCTGCGGATCGAACAGCGTCTCCTTGTCGTAGATCACAATCTGCTTTGGGATCCCGAACGTGTCGGCGCCGGCCTCCACCCTCAGCTCAGCCACGACCTGGAGCATGGAGATTCTGTTGTGGAGCCGCTCGATGGCGGAAGGCGCGTCCACGATCACGACATTAGGGTTTAGAACCTGGTACTCCTCCAGCTGCCGCTTCCAATCCTCACCGTACAGCTTGTGAATGACGCAATCAAACCGTCCCTGCTCGGCCAACGGACGGTCAGGGTCGATCTTGATTAGATCGATCCCTCTCTCATTGCAGAGTCTTTCCAACGATTCCTGGATAAAGCTATGTCGCTTCTTCGGCAAAAGCGCGTACCCCACCCCATATCGCCCTTTCTCCGCCATTGATTATTACCAATCCCCTTCTCGATCAAAATCAAACAATCAATAAATTTCCCCAATCTTCACATCCAAAATCATCCCCCCACCCCCACCACCACCACCACCTCCCCTCCTCTCCCTCCCTTTTCCTTTCTTCCTTCCTTCCTTCCTTCCTTCCTTCCTTTCTTTTCCCTCAAATTTCCCCACTTCTTAACAACAAACAATTAAAATCAAAATAACTAAAAAACCAAAAAAAAATAAAAAAATGAAGAAATGAGAGAGAGCTGTTGGTTTGGTTTGTCGCAGAAAAGTGTCTCCGTGCGTGTGTATATATATATAGGTGTGTGGGGCAAATTTTGTTGTTACTAGGGGTTCAAGAGAGTGATCTTTGCCGCGTTTGATAAAGTAACCAGAGTTAAGGGGGAAGTGGAACGTTGGATTGCACACGTGGCATATATTCTCTCGTTTATTCCCCCACCTCGAACGCGTGGTGGAATTTGGGGGAGGGAGGACTTGGTTTCGTCGTTTTGTTTTGGCATCAAGAATAGTCACAGGCGGGTAACACCGGTCAACGTCCCCCCCTCCCTTTTTTTTTTTTTTTATTCTTTCCCCTAAACTTTTTATTTTTTTAATAAAAAATTTTACCGTATTTCTAGTGTTAAATACTCCATTTTTAAATAGTTAGCACGGAAAGACAATTAGGTGTCATTTTTTTTTTTGTTTATTATTATTTTTCCGCGGGGAGATTGAGAGAGAGAGAGAGAATAATTTCACAAATGTGATGAATATAATTTTATAAAATTATTTCATATAGATCAATATGTCTCCAAACTAATGGCTGTGCAACACAAAATCCGAATAATCAAAATTCAAGACTACCTAAACCTTTGATATCTAAATAACTTAGAAATCTAAATAATAATTATAAATGCCGATAAATTAATGCAAATTTTAATGAATTTTGAAACGACATTAACTCTTACCCCCACCACCACCAAAAACCAAAAAAAAAAAAAAAAGGTGACCCGAATCGTGCATTCAAATAAATCCGAAATTCAAATGCTTGGGTCTAAGGTTTAGTCTAAGTTATTTTACAAAACACAACATCGTGTGATATTTCACAAAACTTAAGAATCGAATATTTACTACTTTATTGACGACCGAAAGCAGTTTTGGCAATTGTGCACAAAGTTTCTCCTACCTTTTCTTTCTTTTTTTTTTCTCTTTTTCTTTCTTTCTTTTCCAGTCTTTACCATTGGATTTGGCCAATCAGGCAGAAGAAAAGAAACCCGTGCATAGAAGCATCCATAATCTCTTTACACCCAGTGGCGTTAAATAGACTTAATATGGATGCTTGACATGTTCTCCAAGATGGAAAAAACAAAAAAAAAAAAAAAGTGACCCAATTTCTAACTTGAGACCATTAACCCTAAAGACACCCAAACACCCCTTCAACCCTTTATGCATATATATATATATATATATAGATTGCGCATGTGAATTCCCAGGCAGCAACACGATTTAATCAAAAACCACTCATGTAACATGTAACCCATGAAAGAAGGACCATGCAATGCAATGATCTTTACTTATCTCGTTGTCCCCTGTTCTTGATGTTACGTATGTTCATTCCTTTGGCCCCCACAGATGTTGACGAGAAACAAACATGTCAGTTTCGCAAACAGACACGTTCAGAAAGAAGCATCGCTGATTTTCTTTTTCTTTGATTCTATTTTTTGTTATCACGGATGGAAATTTGAACTGAAAGTCGGCACATAAGTTGTTCTCATGATGTAGCAAAAGTATAGAACTTTTTGACTCCAAAAGCTTACAATGACCAATGACTCTGAAAATGGTCACATTTCCTCCACACATGTTTTGGCTTTAGTGGAAGGAAGGGATCGCAGCACAAAAATGTTCTCAGGATGCAGCACAAGAATTGAATTTCACATCTAAACCTATAATTAAATTCTCAATTTCTAATGCAATCCAATGAGATAAAAATGAAGATAATCTCATCTCGCTCCCTTATATTGTCACAAAGTTTCCTTTAATCCCCAGCTTACATCAGCCGAAGTGGGTGGATTATGGAGATCTTGTTGGGGTCCTTTCAGCCCGGTCGACGGAGTTAGCGTTGCCACTTTTGTGGTGGGGTTGAATTTTGCAGCCTTTCTATTTATTTAATCTTTCGCCTGCCAAAAGTCACTCGTCAAGGATCACGTGCACAAATACAAAAAAGATACAATTCTGTCGGTTCCTCACGTGGACTCCATGCGTACAGCATCTAACCATCTCCACCCTTTTTTATTGAATGTGCTAGAGATAAGGTAGGTTTTCTGATGCCTTTCAACTTCATTACAATTGTTACGTCCCAGTCATTATTAATGACATATTTATAGTCATTTAATGTATACTCATAAATAATAATATAAATTATAAATATATAATAAATAATTATAATATTATTTTTATTAAATACATCATTTAATTGAATCTTTTAATTTTTTCGTCTATAATAAATATTAATCCGTATAAGCACGCGCGCGCGCACAAATATATATAAAATGTAAATTGTTTTCCATATAAAGTTATTATGTAAGATCTTAATCTCATATTAATTGATTATCAGAATTAATATTTAATTATATATCACAATATCATAACATTTATCATTAAAATAAGAATCGCTCTTCTATTTATTTTCTTATATAATAGAGTTAGTATATCATATCTATTTGGCTAAATAGTTTAATAAGAATTAAAGGTATACATATATTAGTTGAAAGGTATTAAAATAACATATTATTATATATTAAAAATACTAATATTTTATTATTTTTATTAACATTCTTTATTTCAATTATTTAATTTTTTATAAAGATAGTATTTAATTTAATTATATAAATTTTTAATTATTTTTTATTTTATTAGGCTTTTTTTGTTTTTATTTAAAATATTAAAAATAATTATTGAATGGTCAGTTACATTTAATAATAGAAAATTTTATTACTATTAGTTTATGAATCATTACAATAAAACTTAATTGCATTCTCAAACAAATCCTTATATTTGTATTTAAATTTTAGCAAAAGAATTTTTTTTTTACAACAGTATATTTCTTGTTTTGCCATGAATTTGTAATATGTAAAATATATACAAAAGCTATATTATTTTTTTATATTAGGATTAAACATTGTATATTTTGAAAAATTTGAAAGAATTAGGGCTTGAATTCCTAATATTTTCTATTAATTTTATTCTTATGACATAGAAATTAATAAGAGAAAATTAAGGATAATAGAGTTCCATATAACTATAATAGGAAATTACATGAATATATCTATAAAATTTTACAAAATTAATAGTTTAAAATAAAGATATTGGCCACATAATGACAAAAAAATTACATAAATCAAAATATAATTTAACTATATCTTGCAAAATTTTATAGCATGATGTACAAAATTCTAACACTATCATTCAAATTAGTAAATAAAAGAAAATTGAAAGAATAAAACCATGTTATGATTAGTTAATAAATTAATAACATTAATCAAATTAAATTAATTTAATATCTTGTCTTAAGTCTAATGAGTATGTTTTTTCAATAAGTCTATTTGGCAAATCATATGATGTAAAAATGTAGTTATTATGAGCTAGAACCCTTAGGTCAAGATTAGTTAGTAAGAGTCTACTTTGGTTTAATATAATCTAATAAGAGCAATTTAAAATGTTTATAAGAATTATGTAATTTTGGCTTATACTATTTAGCAGTATAAATATAAAGATATATGACTTGTATGAGTCAATTATGAAAAGAATAATACTTTAAATTTTCTCAAACTCTCTTTTCTTTTTTGTTCTTTTTATCTCTCTATTTCTTTCATCATAATTCTTGATTTTTACTTCGTTTCTCTAATGTCATATGTTTTGTGGCTTACATTTAGTATCAAAGCAATCGTTGAACCTTCACTTCACTTTAGCCAAGAAACACAACTTTATCATAGTAGATAACACTTATCTCAAAACCTTAGACAATTAAGTATGCAAACATTATTAGTAATTATAAGGTGTTATGGAGAAATTATAACCACTTAAAGCTATGTTAGCATATAAATACAAGTGCTAATAGTGTTATTACTGTTGTTACAAATGCTAGAAGCATCCATAAAGCAATTGATGGACATGATTAGCTATTATAAGTTGCTTTTGTACAAGGACAAAAGGGTGCTTTTTAAGGCCTCTATTCTAGCAACATCTAAAAAAATATTACCTTTTTTCAAGATCCAATCTTTAGATTTTAGGAAAAGTAGTAGCCGAGTTAAGCAACCTTCTTCAAAAGGGATTAATTCAACATTAAAACCACCTAAACTTAAATTATAATTCTTTAAAGGTGAGAGTCTACATTGCTAGTTACACAAATGTGACTGTTACTTTTACTACTACAACATTGTTAAGGGATCATGATTGGAAATAGTGGTTATATACTTAAATAAAAGCGTTAATGTTTAGTTCTAAGGCTAGATATTGGCCAAACCCAATAGGACATGGAATTGATTTGAAAAAGATCTTTGTCACTGATTCAAACATTCATCTTAGCCTGAAACCATCGAGAATTTTACAACCTTCAACAAACCAAAATTGTAGAGGACTACCAAAAAAAGTTTGATGAACTGAGGTCTTTGTTATTGGTAGGCAACCCTTCATTAATTGATACATTCTTTGTTTTAAGCTTCTTTAAAGGATTAAGTGATAAAATCCACCTAATAGTGAAAGTGCTCAAACCCACATCACTAAAAGAAGCATTTAAGTTTACAACACGTTAAAAAGCAATGATGAAAGCTTTAAAGTGGAAACAAGGGGAAGTTGAAAAAAACTCTAATACCTGTGGTCTTTCAACCATTATCGATAACTAAACCTATCTAGCAAAACTAGACAAAAAATCTTAGGAAGACATTAAATGTACAAGTGTATATTGTCAATGTAGGGACAAATATACTTGGCGCCATTAATGTTCAAAGAAGTAAATAAACTTGATAAAAGACTAAAAAGAGAAAGGCAATAGAGAAACTCATGTTCAAATCTCTCTTAAGAAACCCATTGATAAGAACATTAAAGAGATTTCAATGAATGTAATTATAAAAAATTTGGGATCTATTATACTAAAGGTGCTTAGGTTTCTAGGCAAAATCGATCATTATTCTCATCAATATATGAAGCACATATTATTTCTTAGCTAGCAGAAAGGCTTTAGATTTAGAGTGCCTAATGTAATTAGTATTGTTTATGTAGTAATAATGGCTCACAATAAGAAGTGAGGCATTATTAAATTGGAGTGAAGGATAAAGATATTACATAAGCAATGTTTTGAACTCGCAAAGGCACTATGAATTTCAAGTAATGTCATTTATATTAACTAATACACCTATAACATCTAATCATAAATGAACCAAGCATTCATCCCTCTTTTACGAAAATGTGTTATAGTGTTCTTCAATGATATCTTGGTATATAGTGCAAGTTTAAATGAGCATAAATAACATCTCAAAGGAGTACTAGGTATTTTACAACAGAATTAGCTTTTTGCTAAGTTTTCTAAATATACATTTGATTAGAGTTAAATTGAGTATTTAGGATATGTAATCACAACAAAAAGGGTCTCAATGAATCCAACTAAAATAGATTCTATGCAAGCATAACTAGTTCTAACTATAATTAAAAGTCTACACAAATTCCTAGGGCTAATTGGATATTACTAAGAATTCATTAAAAACTATGAAATTATTGATAAGCCTTTAACAAAGTTGTTAAAAAAAATACTGGTTCCATTAAAATCAAAAGGCTTTATATGTATTTTAAACTTTACAATAAGCTATATGTCAAGCCTCATTACTTACTCTGTTAGAATTCCACAAAACAATTATGTTAGAAAGAAATACTTGTAATGCTAGTATAGGAGTTGTTCTTATACAAAAAGGTTACCTCCTAACTTACTTAAATAAGCCCTTTACCTCAAGAAGTAGAAGGCTTTCTATATATGAAAAAGAGTCCCTCATAGTAGTTATAGTCATGTCTAAATGCTACCATTTAAAATAAGAATAAACCATAAGAGTCTAAAACGCTTACTATAATAAAGGTTACTAACATATGTTTAACAAAAGGAAATTACTAAATTGCTTAACATTAATTATATGATTTAGTACTAATATAAGATGTCATGAAGATTATTTTTTATCATTTTATAAATTATGTTATAATTTATTTACTTATTTTATAGTATTTTATCATAATTAAGAATTTTAGTAAATTATTTAGGAAAAATATAAGAATAATTTAGATATTTTAGAATATTTTCTCATTTATGTTAAAATATTTTCTCAATTAGATAAATAGTTTTAATTATAAATACATATGTAAACATATGAGTTAACAGATCCTACAAATTATAGAATTTTATAAATTATATTCTTCTCTTTTAAGAATTATTATATCTTCTATTGGATTTCAAAAATTCTATCAAAGTTACAATTGAGTGTTAGCCTTTAGTTATTTATTTTTTGTACTTTCATTCTGTGTCAAGTGATATCAAAGTTTGGATTTTTTTTTCTTGATATCATTTGATGTCTCCATACTTCTATCTTATGTTAAATGGTATTAAAACAAGTTTGACTTATATTGATATTGTCTTATAAGGTTTAAGGCAACTTTTTCAATGATAAAGATTATGAAAGGAAGACTTTCCTTAGAGTAATTTTATAAGATCATGAATATGACAAATTTTGTATTATATATATCACTTGTAGTTATTATATTTGTATATGTGCTTTTAATTTCAAAGATATTTATTTCTTTGATTGAAATTTTTTTATTAAAGATTTTGTGAGTTTATTAGTAGAAATTAATACTTATTTTGAATATAATGATGTTTATGAGGAGGAGAAAATGACTTTTGTGCCTAAGATAGTGCAGACAAATGGTGGAATAATATTCCATATTTTTTATTAAGATGTGGTAAGCCTAAAATTTAATTATGAGTAAATACAAAAAATTTATTAGTATTAAAATTTTATGGTAATGATATGTTTGATGAAATTTTAGAAAGAGTTAAGAAACAATTTAATTCTTATTTTTTACCTATTAAAATCTTGGAAACAAGTTTATCTTGTCCCTACATTAATATTTTTAGTAAAACAACCATTAAGGGGATATCTCAAAAAGCAGAAGAAACATTAGTTGATGTTTACATACTGATTGAGTCAGATAATTCCTTGTATGTTATTAGATATTTCAATAAGAATTAAGTAATTATAGTATTATCTGTAAATTCTATTAATTTAAAATATAAACCCATAACTTGTAAATCTTAAGATTTTGTTAATTTTTTATCTTATTATATTGATTTTCTTAAAGTAAACTATCAAGCAGATGATATTACTCTTATAATGGTTTACAAGATATATTATTGGTTTATATTAAAGATACTAATTTATTCTAAATATTTATTCTTATGACATAAAAGATGTCAATTTCTCATTATTAACTTGAGAGTAAGTTTCTTTCAAGTGGAAAGGTCTAACATAAGGCACATTATGAAGACTATTTTTTTTATCATTTTATAAATTATATTGTAATTATTATTTTGTAATTTATTTACTTATATTATAGTATAATTAAAAATTTTAGCAAATTATTTATAAAGGATATAAGAATAATTTAAATATTTTAGAATATTTTTTCATTTATATTAAAGTATTTTTTCAATTAAATAAATAATTTTAATTATAAATACACATGTAAACCTATGGGTTAACACATTCAACAAATCATATAATTCTACGAATCATATTCTTCTCTTTTAAGAATTATTATATCTTCTTATGGATTCCAGAAATTCTATTAAAGGTACGATTAAGTGTTAGTCTTTTATTATTTATTTCCTATACTTCTATTTTGCGTCAAGTTGTATTAGAATTTGAATTTTCCATATTTGACATCTTAATGCTTTTATCCTGCATTAAGTATAAGAAGGGGGTTAAAAATAAAGCAACTAATGTTTTGTTTGGTCAAACAAAGATTGAATGTCATGTTATTACTACAATAATACTAATATAGATGAAAGATATTATAGGAAGCTATGAAAAAGATGAGCTACTTCCATAATTAATTTAAGTAACCTTGAGAAGGAGTTTCATAGAATCAAAATACAATTATTTATAGGGCATTCTACGATAAGAAAGAAGAATCTATGTTGATAGTAAAGGGAACTTTTAAACTTAATTCATTTAAGTTTTGTATGACTTGGTTATGAGGGGATATTTTAGTGTTTGAGCCTTATATATGAGGCTCAAATAGCATTTCATGTGGCCTAGCATGAAAAAGTAAATGCAATTATAAGTGTAAGCTTGTATGGTATATTAGCGATGTAAAAATAAAAGTTTGTCATACTCAATCTTTGACAATCCTTCCCTATACTAGAGTGAGCATAATGTTATATACCCATGGATTTCATAAAATGAGCCCTTTATTTTAAAGGAAATAACGTCATATGGATGGTGGTTGACTAATATATTAAATCAACTCATTTCATCAGGCTTTCCCATTTATTTATAACTCTTTCATTAGCTAAGATTTTTTGTGAGTAAATATTCATACTATATAAGTTATTATAATTAATATTATTTGATAGAGACAATTTTTATAAGCTACTTTTGGCCAAAACTATTTAAATTGGAAGGAAAAGCTCTTTATCTCAATTTGATGTATCATCCCCAAACAAATTATCAATTGAAGCGTTATAATTGCTACTTGGAAGGGTACCTCTACTTTATATGCTTCATAAGACATTAGTAGTGGACAAAGTGGTTACCTTTGGCAAAATGGTGGTATAATACCATTTACTACGCATCTCAAAATATGTATTTTTATTAGGCTTGGTATATAAGTCCATTGTTGCAATCGACAGTATTGCTCGCTTATACTATAAGCATCATGTCATTAACTAAATTTATGTAGGAAAGACAAGTTCTCTCAACACTACTAAAGGAGCAATTTGATAAGTCTTAACAAAGAATGAAGTACCTTGTAGAGAAAAATTAAATTAATAGTAGCTTTAAAGTGAGGGATCGAATGATACAAATTCTAATTATGTTATGACACTCATATATTAATTCTGCTATTTGTTCCTAATCCAAATAGATATTAGGGTTAACTTTCCCTTGAAAAGAAGGTATTTTCATTTTAATACTATTAAAATTTTTATCTACCCATTTTTCCTCCCTAGTCCTCCGCTCATGGTTTTTAATGTACCTATCATTCTTGGTTCCACTACCATGGATTCCTCTACCTGTTCTATTACTTTGACCCTTTTTAAAGCCCCCTCTATAACTTTCACGAATGTTATCGCCTTCTTCATACTTATCTTCATCCTCTTTACCAAGCTTTGGTACTAATGGTACATGTGCCATCGAGTTTTCCTTAAACTTTAACCAAACTCATAAACCTTTATTGACATTTGTGTCAAACTAAAGCTATTATATAAATGATATAGGTCATATTAAGTGATAGAGAAGATTGAACTTATTGCTTATAAGCTTAAATTACCTCTTAAAGGTATGGTGTAACCTATTTTCCATATATTACTGCTTAAAAAGGCCGTTGGATCAAAGGTATTAGTGTCTCAACAATTGCCTTTTGTAGGAAATGATAAGTAGTTTAAGGTAGAATTATATGCAACTTTTAGGCATCATATGATTAAGAAGAATATAAATACTATGCAAGTATTAATGTATTAATCAAATCTCTCACCAAAAAAGACAACTTGAAAGGACCTTTTATTCATGAAGTCTAGCTTTTGAACTTTAATTTTGAGAATCTTAAGAAGAAGGAAATGGTAAGGAGTATGAGTAGTTAATAACTAGTATTTAAGTTAAATCAATAAGTAAAGAATTTAATTTAGTTTAATTCAATTTATTAAAAGTAATTTAAAATATTCTTAAGAATCATGTAAATTTACTTTTTATTAATTAATATTATAAATATAAATAAATATAATTTAAATGAATTAGGAGGATACTCTAAACTTTTTCAAAATTTCTCTCATTTTTGTTATTTATGTATTTCTATATTTTTTTTCTTTTCACAATTTTTTAATTTGCTTCTTATTTCTCAAATAATTTTTATTTGATATTTTACAATAATTTTTATATTTTAAATTTAAAAGTATTATCTTTATTTTTTATTTTAATTAAAAAACTAATTTAATATTTAATATGAGCACAAATAATAGAGGTTCATAAAATTTAATTTCAAACCCATACTTTTTTGTTGCTTGCATTTCATTTTTGATTAGTTAAATTTCTCCCTCCTTTCATCTACCTCTCTCAGAGAGGAAAAAAAAAAAACACACAACAACAAATACCAATAAGAGAGAGAGAGAAGGGGAGACGTGTCCCAAGAGCAAAGAAAGCTCAAAGCTTTGGCCTCCTATTTCTCTGTCCCAACTCATCCTCCTTCTCAAGAGAAAAAAAAGGTGATAAAACAAAAGGAAAATTGGGAGAGAGAATGGAGCGGAGGAGAGGAGGAGAAAGGAGGGAAGAGGAAGCGAAGAACGGGAAGGTAGGGTCCGAAGGGTTTCCTTTGAACTTTTGGGAGGTCATGGTGGCTTCCACTGTCATATTGGGATTCGTGCTGGGCCTTTAGGGTGTTTACCTCGCCATGCCCCCTTCTGATTATAGCCACCTCAAACTTCCTCGTAACCTTGGAGATCTTCAAATTCTCAGGTTTGTCTTTTTTCTTTTTTAACTGTTTTTAGAATTGGGTGTTTTTGTGTTTCCCATGTGAAGGATTA